>OU015493.1:117090192-117677692 GCA_907164885.2 Dolomedes plantarius | reverse complement strand
CTTTATAAACCGCTACAACACCCCTCAGCCTAATACAATCCAGCCAGGGGCATAAACACCCCTCCCCCCCCCAAAAAAAAAAAGAAAAAAAAGAACGCATGAAATTTCAGGTTCGGATATTTCATAGTAATGTTCTTTTTTTCTGCTGTAATTCACTTTTATTAACAGCTGTTCAAAAAGAAAAAATTCGTTACGAAAAGAAATGACTTAATTTTTTTTTAAAATCGAAATAGAATCAAAATACAAAACAAGCAGTTAGTTCATCCATGAAAATTAAAGTTGAAAAGTTAAAAATAATGTTAAGGAGATTTTATTTTAAAGAATGAAGAGGTGTTTGCTTAAAATAAAATTGAAATTCGCGGAAATATTATAAAAAAATAATCGTACCTTCTTTTGATTTTCAAAGGGACAGAAATAGTCAACCAGTTCGTCGAAAGTCTTTACAGTAGGAGTATACCCCATTTGTTTTATGAAAGTAACTAATACCTCAACATCCTATATAAAGAGAAAACAGAAACAGAATCAGTCCCGGATAAATTAACACTAGAGCAGCGGACAATTAAGCAATACTTATTTTTAACCACTAATGCAGTGGTGCGAAATTTTTTTTCGACTGTGACCCACTTTCTTTAAATAAATAATCACTCAACCCAATGAAAATTTTTTGAAAGAGTCAATTTCTTTTTTTTTTAAACAGGAAAATGTTAAAAAAAATAGGAAAAAGAAATAAGTGAATTTTGATAAATTACTTTAAAAATTAATGAACTGTAATAGATTTTGATTATAAATTTACTTTCTACAAAAACAATAAAGAAATGTCTTGATTATCTTGTACACTTGTTTTTGCCAAATACCATGTGACTAAAACTTAATACTAAAAAATTAATATATATATATTTGTATTTCATGTAGGTAAAAATTAAACATTTAAAAAAATCAGAATATATATATAGTGAAACTTTTCTACGGCGGCCACTAATAGTTCGGTAAAAAAGTGTCCGTTTTGAGGGGTGGCCGTCTAAAAGAGCTTTCTTCCTTAGCATTGGTGCTATGGAGTCTTTAATGAGTTCTGAAAAAAATATGGACGTTTAGAGGGGTGGACATGTAGAATATATACAGGGTGTCCAGCGAAGAAGTACCTGATTTCAAATTGAAAAATCTCGAAAACAAAGATTCGTAGAAGAATGCTACAAACGGTATGTTTATCGTGAAAGCTGTAAGAATTTTATACACTAATTTTCGAAATAGTTACAAAAGCTGCTAACAGAGGCGCTGTTAGCAGCTTTTAGCAATTGAGCCGCAGGCATGGATTGAACTCCATATTCCCCGGACGTGAGTCCTTGTGACTATTTTTTGTGGGGCACATTAAAAGATACTGTCTACAGGAACCATCCCATCACGCTGGGCGAGCTTCAATCGGCGATCTATGTGGCAGCTGAATCAATTTTTGTTGAGAAACTACAGGGTATGATGGCAAATTTTATTGCGCCACCTCCATAGAGCGAATGGTGAGCATTTTGAAAAGATTGTGATGTAGTGATTGCAAAGACTACAAGTTTAAATAAACATGCTGATACGAGTTGTACAGCTCCATCTGTTAGCAGCTTTTGTAACTATTTCGAAAATTAGTGCTTAAAATTCTTACAGCTTTCACGATAAAAATACCGTTTATTGCATTCTTCTACAGATCTTTGCTCTCGAGATTTTTCAATTTGAAATCAGGTACTTTTTCGCTGGACACCCTGTATATATATATATATATATATATATATATATATATATATATATATATATATATATATATATATATATATATATATACACAAAGTGATATAACAGCGTTAAATACCAATGAAATTCAAAAGAAGAAAAAAACTAATAAACTAATGGTCTCAATTCGAGCAAAGGCATCTAGACCTAAATTCATGAGGATATGATACTGAATCAGTAGCAAATATTCTAGACACTGTAGATTAGTAACAATTTGCTTATATACCATCTTCATTAGTGACTACATGAAGGATTGGAACCCAAGCGCTCTAATCCCGAAGTGTACAAGTAAAATCTCTGGCTAGACTCTACACTAATTAAAATATAAAGAAAGCAGTGAAAAGAGTTTAAAGGGAAACTCCTCACCAAATTGATTACGGAAGGAGAATCCAAATTGAGACTGAAACACTCTATCGTTGCTACTCTTGGCGATTAAACAACTGAAAACTACAGTACTCAAAGCCAGCTGCTGAAGTATAACGGGATCTAAAGAAGTTGCAGCTAAGTAAGCGCCATAGAATTTCCCAGTTACCACTAAAACATATGCTCCCCAACTTAACAAATATTCAAGCCATTAACAGCAAACGAAATATTCAACACAGTAACCTAATCTCAAATATTATAATCAAAAAGGTAATACAAACTTCTTAAATTAAATGTAATACATTTTAAACTTTCTAACATGTTATTAAATTCTAAGTTTCACAAAACTGCTCTATCCCTTAGAACAGTAATTTGTGAGATTATTACGTATACAGCTGTAGTAAGCAAAAAACTACTTAATACTCTGAAATTAATTTATTACGAAATGAAAAAAAAACTCAAACTGTATCATAAAAATGGTTAGGATTTGATAAATAAAAATAAAATCTGACTAATAGGAAAACTAATTTTTACCATTTTAAGGATTTTTATTATAATATAATCATAAAAGACCTAACAAGTGTCATTTCTTCATTATACAAATCTTATAACACATACATAAGTCTGACCCTAAAAATCCCAGAATTTAATAAACCTCTGAACTTGGTCACTTACCAGTATAACTTTTACAAGATTATAATATATAAACAATCTGTCAGAAAAAAATATAGGCACCCAGAAGAAATTGAGCTACTATCACGAAACTTGGCAGAAATATAGTCTGGTAAGAGATATGCAAATGATTAACATTTCGACGCCACTGAGACAAGGGTAAGCGCGCTATGCGCATATGAGATGCGCAGCTGGGAGAATTCAAAACCATGATTGCTCGTGCCATAGGGTTATTCAAACAAATCTGCCGACTTGGATGGACGGTATTGTGATTCGAGATGCCTCTGAGACGTAATCGGCGACAGTACGAATAATTGTCGGACTTTGAGAGGGGGCGTATAGTAGGCCTCAGAGAAGCAGGTTGGTCGAACAGGCGTATCGGCAGCCACCTCGGTCGGAGCGATATGGTAGTTGCTCGGTGTTGGCAAAAATGGATCACCGAAGGGATAGTCTACCGTCGCGGAGGGTCAGAGTGTCCTAGGAACACGAGGATCGAGCGATCATAAGAGCGGCCACGTCCGAACCAACAACGTTGCTAGAATCGGTTCGACCCCATTCAAAACCTTCCAGACATCCGGTGGTATCAAGGGAAACCACTCGGAGACGACTGGCCGACGCAGGTATAAGGAGCCGAGGTCCATAAAGACGCCTACCACTGACCCCACATCATAGGCAGTGTCGATTGAATTTTTGCCGACCTCGGGCAAGCTGGAGTGTGACGGACTGAGGCGTGGGATCTTCAGCGATGAATCTCGATTCAGTCTCAATACTGATGAACAGCGCATACGCGTGTGGAGGCGGCCAGGCCACCCGTCCGATCAGGCATTTGTTGTCTAGAGGCATACGGGGATTACACAAGGTGTGACAGTGTGGGGAGTGATTTGTTGGGACACACGATCACCTCTAGTCTTTCTTCAACGCACTTTGACGGCACGCAGTTACGTGGACGAGATTTTAACCCCAGTTGTACTGCCTATGATATACAGTCACCCAGGTGCCATTTATCAGCAACACAACACTCGTCCACATACTGCGCTACTCTCCCAACAATGTCTTGAAAGATATGACGTACTCCCATGGCCTTCCAGGTCACCAGACCTCTCGCCAATAGAGCACGTCTGGGACGTGCTTGGAAGGCAACTGCAGCCGTCCCCGAATACAGGTGAATTGACTGCCCAGTTGCAAAGATTATGGCATGATCTTCGGCAGGAGGTCATAGGTGACCTCACTGATTCGATGTCATGCCATGTTTCGGCTTGTATAGCTGCCAGAGGTAGTTTTACTACTTACTGATTTGTAACCCCTTTCATGCCATATCTTCTTAATAAAACGGTCTACTCTTCTGAATTTGTAATCATTTGCTTATCTCCTCATACAATACATACATGTTAAGTTTCGAGACAGTAGCTCGTTTCCTTCTGGGTGCATATATTTTTTTGTGACAGAGTGTATATATATATATATATATATATATATATATATATACAGTGGAATCTCGATCTATCGTTTTCGAAGAGACTTACTGAACTAAACGATGAATGCGGGAAAACGATAGATGCGGGAACATACAAAAAGTATTAACATTCCTTAAAGTTTGATATCCCTAAAATATATTTACTCACATACATAAATGCATACCTACCTGTGGTGTAATTGAAGATAAAATTACTTAGTTTTACTGAAATCTAAGTTAATAATAATAATAAAGAATTACACGTAGGTACATAGGAATTTTAATTCAAATAAAAGTATTTAATCTTCGTTTGTTTTTTGGCGGTTTTCTTTCCACAAGTAAGCAATATTTTTTCTGTGTTGCAAATTGCCTTCCTTTCGGTATCGGTTATTGTGTGAGAGTATAAAGAAACGACAGCCGTGAGTGCTTTGTAACTTGAACCATTCCATTGCACTGGATGGGGTCCGACATAAGACCACCAGGAAGTTCTGCTTCCGGGTGAAACCCTCATAGGCCAGTGTAGAATTGCAGCAATCAAAAACTTTTCACACCCTAGACTAAACACCAGGGCGCCTCCATCCCAAGGCCAAGACAAAAGCCAGAGGACATCAGGAACTGCTCAGGTCGGCTGACTGTGAGCCATTGCCGATAAGAACAGAAATGTTGAATAGGCGGAGAATTTGGAATGAGTTTCCGAAAATAGGGTACTTCAGGGGCTAAAAAATTAAGGAACACCAACGACGAACAAATAATGGGAGTGGTACGATTATGCAAAACCAGGCTAAACAGGACAGAACAAAAATACGAGACAGTGCATCTCAAATGTTCTGCTCATTGTTTAATTAGAGCGTCATTCTAACTCAATCCAGACATTTATATTTCAGGTTCAGTTATTATGAAAAAAACGATCGATCCGGTAAATTAATGTAAAGCTGCGATATTCTGAACGAATATTGCGGGAAAACGATGGATCGAGGAACGATCCATGCGGTCTCTTTTTGCTTGTTTTCTATGGAATTTATTCGGGACTGGATAAAATAAACGATGCATACGGGAAAACGATCGTTCGGGGAACGATCGATCGAGATTCCACTGTATTTAGTTAGTTAGTTTCAAGTAGTACCTTAAGAAGTAACTGCTCAAATACTCTGACGGGCCAATATTACTTTACTCTACTTTGATAAAAAATTTCTTCGAAAAGTTGTCAATCCATATAGATATATAGATGATATTATTATAAATAATTAAATTCGCATAACCTCGTCACTGACTAAAGGAAAGAAAACAACATTAATATCAATAAATTTCATTTCTACAATAGTATTTCTTAAAAATAATTAATTAGAAATCATAATCTTAATTATCATAATTAATAGGTTATTCCTCTTGAATAATAAAGTAAAGAATCTACAAAACGTGGTTAAACGATTACAATCAAAATCCTACCCTACAAGTCTTATAGAGCAAGTCATAGAATGCGTTAACTTTTCTCGATAAGCAAATGCAATTTTCTTTAGCGTAAAAACCTAAATGAATATTTACTTATTGCAAAGTTAATTGTAATTTTCTTATATATAATAAGTTAGTGGTATTTTTATTCATTAATTTTTTAGTTTATATTTAATATATGTATAAATATCTAAATTTTATTAATCTTTAATTCTTTTATTTCTTAACTTAATTTTTTTAAATACTTTTGTTAGTTAATTTTTTTAATGTTTAGTCTACCTACACCTATATCCATTTAAACACTTCCCTTGCAGTTTGTCTCAGCCTTCCATTCTAAATATTTATTTTCTAAAGCAAAATTCTTCAATTTTTCCTCACCATACTTTCAATTGTGTACTTATTTAGCTACATTTCTGCAGCTGGCTTCATGCACTGTTTCAAAAGTTTAGTGTCTTTAGAAATAGCAACGATAAAACGTCATATTCTTAGTTCAGACTCCCCACGTGTATAAAAATTGGTATTGGATTTCGTTAGCATAAAGTTTTTTTTTCTCTCCATAGATATCAGATTTTTCTTTTGGCCTCTGACCTTCCACCGCTTCGATTACTTCCGCTTTGGGCTACCTCCGAATAACAACATTTTTTTGCTTTTGCAATCGAATACGTATCATGTAGAATTTAGTTCATATTTAACGAAAACTGAACTCGGAAATTAAACACTTAAAATGCAAAGTAAATCAAACAGCAATTAACGTCAGCCATTAAAACTTAATCAAATAAAGTTTTAAAAAAATGTTAAGAAAATTATACTAAGCTACTGTTTGTAATAAATGAAACATTAATTGTTCATATCATTTTCTCTCACATAAATCAAATTAATGACTGATTATACAAAACTGATAAAATAAATACTACGTTCAAACCTTTATATAGGATAACTCCAATCCATATTCCTAAATAATGCATACCGTTAACTGGGGTAACTTTGTCCCATTTTTCATGTTTATTTCACAGGAAAAACAAACAATAGTTGTAAGCCAATTAAAATTTGATATGGTAAGTAGTTTATATTATTTTAAACATATTTAACTGTAATATAAGCCATTGTTAAAGTATACATACAAACTTTAAACAATTTTTTAATTTTTTCAAATTTTTGGGCTAATGTTACCTTGAACTGGGGCAACTTTGGCCCAGCTCTTGAAAACCAAACATTTAAATTGTTGAGATAGCTTAGGCCAAAGTTAGACCATGTACAAGTATTGAAAAATTACATATCAATAATATCTTACCTAATCCGAGTTAATCTCAAGCTTAATTTGGAAAAAAATTAATAAATCAAAATTTTTTCTATGAAAAATTGATTTATTTTTAAATTACAAGTGGAATTTTCAAAGAAAGGAAAATAATAATAAATAAATAGTAAAACAGTAATTGAACAGTCTTATATGTTTTGATGAATTGATAGTACAAACTATGGAGAAGAAAGATAATCCAATTCTGGAACAATAAACTAATTCCTCTTTGACTCGATTTTCGGAGGATTGATTTTCCCGCACACTTCTTCCCCCTCATAATTTATGCAGTTTTGTTTTTATGGCCAACGCCAAATTTGAGTTTTATTTCCATACATTCCACAATCGGTCCGATATCTGTTAAACTTAAAATCTTTTCAGGATATTAAACACCATCGTACTTCCCAATAACAAAATCATCTACAGCCTACATGTACAAGTTCAGAGCATACATGTACAAATTCAGAGTCCGCCTGTGTTTGAGATTTACTTGCTTGTTTGTAATGTTTTTTTAATTAATTTCTGATGAGCTGGAGCATGGCCGTTTTAGCCTCTTTGAAACTGGACCCTTTTTAAAAGTAGAAGGAGTAGTTGGAGTAACTTTGTCCCAACTGCCATGTTGGGCCAAAGTTACACCACGACTGGGACAAAGTTTGCCTAATGTAGTAAATATTCATTAGTTGGCAAACCACAAAATAAATCAAGATAACGACAGTGAAAATAGTTGAAACAATTAATAATAAACTGAGGCAATTGGCTTACCTGCTCTGAATCACGTGTTCTATCACATTTACAAGGAAAAGTTGGAAGACAACAGCAATATACGTTTTACTGATACCAAAGTGGAGCAGCACTGTAATTGTGGTAAAGTGAGGAACTAAAAGGCAAAACTATGAGAAAGTCAAGGTAGTACTGCCACTTATTGATCCTTGCAATAAATAAGTGATAATCACTCTCCTTTGTCTAGATACAGCATATACAATCTTTTTTCCTTTGTTGGGCCAAAGTTACCCGCAAGGGCCAAAGTTACCCCAATGGACGGTAGTGAAAAGGAATAATCTACATAAAAAATTACACCAAGGAAACATAATCTTTCTATAATAAAGACAGACTCTGGGACTTCAAATATGGTAAATTTTGAATATTTACATACTTGCCCTGATATACATTACTAATCAACAAAGAAAAACACAATTCTTTTATGAATATATTTCCTATAAAAATGAAAGAAAACAAACTTTTTCCCACACATGTTAGGATTGTAACATTTCGTCTATAAGACTTTTTTAAAACTATAGTTTAGTAATTTGTATTGAATCTTTCTATGCTGAAAAACAAGCTTGATGTATAAAGTGTAATTTTTTTAAAAATATATGTAAATTCTGCATTTTTTTCAAAAAGTACTAGAGTTTCACCGCCGAAGACAGTCAGCGGTAATAAAAGTAAAGTTCCTGAGAAGCAAAAACAAAAATATTCTACATATCTAGACAGAGATTCCCGTAAAATGATGACGCTGTTACCTTATCATTCCCTTTTGAATAGCATACTTTTATTTCTGCATACACCTCTACTCCTGTAAAAAGATAAAATATATATGTATATATTAGTAATCAAGAATGAAATAGGAAAAAGAATTGTCCTCATGCAGTTGCTATGCTAAAACCTTCTAGTCACAACCTAGGTAACTTCACACTTATGTTAAACTGAGGTCTCTCATAAGATCTTTCATGCACATTTTTTTTGTGAATTTTCCTAGATAGAATAAAATAGATCGATATATTCTGAGAGTTTGAAAAAATCATCCACTGAATTGAATTAAGGAATCGTTAGGTACTACCTGGGCAGATGCTTCAATCGAGAATAATACTGAACTAATATGAATTAAAGAAATTTCGAAGTTTTAGTTTTCATAATAGAATACCTATACAAACTGCTTAACAACGTACTAAAACCTACGATCTCAGACGACTGTTCTTGTATGCCTGTAGTTTTTCTTCTGGAGGAAACTAGGTTTGACGATCTACATGCAAGGCTACATTGGATATAACAATGTGGTGTGAAAGAATATTGCAGGAGGTTCAAAGGACTGCAGAGCGGTCAAAATATTACCTAACCATTTGCCCTTATCTCTCTAATCCTACTATTTTGTTAGAAGGACACTAGAAAGGACCCAGGGTTCAAAGTACATACCCTGCTTTCATCCTTCGAATCGTGTTATCTCGTTTCAGAATTTAAAATCTATTTCTCTAGCAATATAAACTGGAATTATTATGATGACTTCCAATAAAACCCAACTAGGCATCTGACCTTTAAATATTTTATGTTACACAAACTTTGCAGTAAGTAAACACTACACCAGCAAGCAACTTCGATTATCTACGCCCTGTTCTTAAAATATAAACTGGAAGCAGTTGACTGGAAGTAAATGAATTAAAGTGAAACATCACTGGGATTGGTAATATTAAAAAATCTCCGCTCTCTCACGCCAGGCTCAGAAAAACGGTGAAAGTAGAGACTCGGATAAAGTTTTACACATCGATAGCGATAAAAAGTTACCGGAAAAAGTTTTGCACACTGATAGTTATTTCGATAGTTATTCGATTTATTTTCACCTGACGATAACTTTTTATCGTCAGGTGAAAATGAAATAAAACGAGAGCTCATTAACGTCACAAGACCAACTTAAAAATGTGTTATGAGAAACAGTTTAGGTTTCAAGGGGTAAACTCCTTTTCTGATAGAACTGTAAAAGTGATATTGTTCAACAAGCCTTTTTATCATATGAATAGAGTAATACTAGTTTCAAAAGGTTTCAGGCAGAGTCCTGATAATTTCGGTGTAAAAGAGAATGCATTAAATCTGAGACGTTTGACAAAGACTCAGCCAGGCACTTTAAAATATTTCTGCCTGGTCAAGCAACTTGGACAATCCAAGAAACCTACTACTCAATAAATGGATATTCTGACTCTTACACCGAGATGCCAGTAGTACCATGATGCCCTGCTATTAATCTGATGTTCCCGTAGCCTGAGACAGACAGGGTAAGAGGTTTACCTCAGTCTAAATCCCTTAATGCTTTTATTGGACGCTACAAACTTTCAATTTTTCTTTTTTTTTACATTTGCGAAACAACTTTACAGACATATGACACCTTCGGACACATATGATGTTTTGACACCACCAAGACGTGTCATTATCGTTTAGAATAAATTTCAGAATCTAATTTGAAGACGTGCCAGGGAAAAAACATCAGAACGACAAATAAAACCTGAATAGCGAATCTGAATTTACTCGAATCTGACACGCTAAAGTGTTTTTGAATGTACTCGGATCTGTCACGCATCATTTATTTAGAAAAATATGTGGTAAAAATATCATTGGAAGATACTATTGATTGCGGATGGAGTAAAATTGTATGAAAAGAGCTCGGATGATGAACTTGGATGGGAAATGCTTTAGATTCTGGTAAATAATAGCACAGGTGTTCCCGCTATACAAGTGTAAGGGATTCCTGTAAAACATTTAGTATCAAAGTAGCTTAAGCAATTTATGTGTGCTAATGTATGGGACACTCTTTGAGTGTCCCTGGATTTTTAAAATACCCCATCCAATCGCTCCAATAAAAACATAGAGTCAAAAATTATTCTAATATTTAGCGAAATTTTGAATTATGACAATGCAGATATAGATAAATTTGGAATAATGTATGAACTTGAGGGCAAAAAGGTGATGGTGATGACGGTCTCTTACACCGATACGTTAGAGAGTTTGGGGTTGAGAAGCAAAATAGATGAATATATTCCAAGTTATTTTAAGTAACAATGTTAAACAGGAAAAAATAACCTAATTGTGAAAAGGATAATTTTTTTTTGTGTTGATATTCAATGGTCTCCTCCTGGGCAACTGAAAGTTGAATCTTTATATTCACCATTTTAAAAATGAAAGTTACCAAGTAGTAATAAATAGAAAAATAGAAACCAAGTACTAGACAATAAAAGGTATAGAAACTCTATACTAGAAAAATAAAGACATTAAAATTAAAATCCGGCACATAACTATTGACAATTAAGGCAATTTTGTATATGAATCGTAAATTTACGAATAATGAAATGAAATCCAATAACGAAACGAAAAAGGTTAAACGATTGCCAGTAAGTTATATAGAAAACGATCCCTTGACGACGAAAGATTTAGGATTCTTTTCCTATTTTATAGCAAAAGAACGGTAATTTTTATTTATAATACTTATACGTGTCCGATAAAATTGTACAATCAAGTTCAAAGTCCAGTGTACAAGCCTAAAAGATTTTCTTGATTTTTGATGGGTAGTTTAAATGAAAAAAATCGAAGGTAAAACGATTGATAAGTATTTTGTAAAATCAGTTTTGCAGAACTGTCTCATTTTCCCCATTTTCAAATCTATCAATGTAAGTGTTGTTTAATGAAGGAATGTTGAGGAAAGCAAATTAAAAAACAAATGAAAAAATCCTTAGATTTACGCAATATCAACTTCTAAAATTTAGAAGAAAGTAACTGAGGAATAATTTGAAATTTTGAGGATTTAGTACTAGGCGTATCCAGAAAGTAAGAACCGATTGGATGTAAAAAAATTTAGGAAGAAGTTTCTGAAAAATATTTACTGCCAAAAGTTAAAACGTGTATTACATTACTTTTCTATGTAGTCTCTATATTTATTAAGGCATTTGTCGTATCGTGAGACTAGCTTTGTATTCCTTCGTCGAAGAAACTCACCGCCAACCTATTTAGCCACTCCTTCAGAATTTTTTTTTTGATAACTCTGTAGACTCTGACCGGCTTAAAATCTTTTTAGGTAAACAAACCAATGGCTATCTCTAGGAGCTAGGTCGGGACAATACGGTGTTGTTCAAAAATTTCTTAACCGAACTATTCAAGCTATACACGCGGGCGGTGGCATGTTGTTGTGCAAGAGACACAAACTCCAGCAGACAGTAACCCATGCCATCGAATCTGAATAGCTCGGCGCACCTTCTTTAGAGTTCCACAGTAGGATTCAGCATTTATGGCCGTACCTTACAATTTATGGTCGTACCGCATGGACAATATTTGCTTTTAAAAATCTTATCACTGACTGCATTTCACAACTGGTGGGATTTTCGATTTTACTGCCCACTTTAAACTAACACAGCAAAACGAGAAAACTATATAGAACAACATAATTTATACCAAATGAAGCACCAGACTTTCAGGAACCAAATAACAGTGACGTTGTTGTTACAACGATGTGGTTCTTACTTTCTGGATGCACCTCGTACATTGCGCACAGTATTGTGCGTAAATCAACTTAAGATTGAACAAGTCATCGGTACTGTCTTCCATCACAATTTTGCATATCCACATGTGCAATAAAATTTCTCACCGAAGTAGCAATTGATATCTCGATAACACTGAAATAGGACAGCTGCTTCGTTTCTCTCGTTTTTTTTAGGAGGTTTTTTCGGAAAGCCGTGCGGTAGTCCTGCAACTGACTGATGAATCCAAAATATTGCAATAACAAGCGTTAGCACGACAAACATTTCCTTTCGGAAAACCATGATCTTCGTTTACTTTGATCTAGAAACTTCTTTAAGGCCTTTTTCTTAGAAATGAAGATTCTAAAACACTTCGTACCAGTGATTTCGGAAACTTAAATATCAACTGGACTAAAGAGAAATTTTCGTTTTTATTTTAACCGCTTCTTCGTTACAAAAGTCCGTCATGTATTTTCACGTGACTATTGAATATTTAGATGCTAATTTGCTGTCTAATGCTTGCGTTTGATTGGAGAATGAATATTGAGTAAACATTGACAAAAATTAACAACGGGGATGTTCTGTAGCTATAGTCACGTAAAGCTACATGCTTGCCTTTAAGCTATAAATGTACAGAAAATTCCAGAAAATATATTCTGAAATTTTCAGGTCACCTTTTTCAAAGCACGCAATTCATACAATAATAAAACGAAATTGTACGTATCATAATCAAGTTTCAAACAACAATGACAGTTATTTAGTTTTTTTTATCAATCTATACTAGAGTTATTTCCTTGAATTACATTTAATGAAAGGACTATTTTGTATAGAATTTCTTTTGTCTAAAAACAAGTACAATAGATTTTAAGAGATGTTTGTTTAAGCAATATATAAATGATGACAACTTGCACGATTAGTTCTGTCCTTTTGTGTGAAATGGAAAAACGTCGCCATGTTAACATGACAAAAGTACGGAATATGTAGAAAAAACGATACCACACGCTATCAGTTAGAATTGCAGGGGAGATCCTGAACCAAATTGAACTGCTCTGAAATGTATTTACTAGTCTATGACAGTGACCCATTGAGTATCCCAATATTCATAGGATACGAAGAAACTTATCCAAATTTTAAAATTGAACTGAACTGATTTATTTTGAGATCAGGAAAGATAATTTAATTAGTTATTTCAATTAATACATAATAATCTTTTCCTAGTAATTTCGGACCTTGAATATCCCCAAATTGCCTACAAATTTAATCATGTTTTCTTCCTACTATGCTGTATACGCACAACAAGTAAAGTTTTGTTATTTTTTTTCTTTCCTGGTGTTGCGATTTTAATGGTTTTAATAATGTAGTTAAAACCTTTATATTTCCTTAAAGTCTAAAGAGTGATAAATACTTCTCGTGGCTGCTTCTCGTGAGGTGATAATTATCCCCTTCCCCTAATTCCGAGAATCGACTTCCCCGAGGCACCAAACTTAAAGACCGTCTCAGGTCTGTTCTCTCCAGAGGTAGACAGTAAACGATATTTCAGAGCATGAGTCATTAAAATATTGCTTTGGTGATGAGACAGACCTTATCTGACTCAAGGAAAAATATGTGGCACTATTTGAGAGCATTATACAAATGTGTTGGTCATTTAATTTTGTTTGCTGACGACTTTGATCAATTTTCTTCTGAAATATATTCAACGAATATTCAAATTTACCACAACATATTTATGGGAATCTGGATTTTCTAAATAAACTATCACAAGTCTAAATATCAGTGCAGACTGAACACTGTTTCAAATCAATAAATTCAGCTAACTAATATTAAACAAATTTTTAGAGGCTACTGGAATTTAAGAAGCAGCCATTTTATTTGGTTTGATCTTTTCATTAAATTTTTACACTCTCATACCAATTAAAAACATATATTTTAACAATATTTTATATATTATCGATTTTTTACATAAATTCTTTTTATAAAACAATTCGTGTTACTTTTAAGCCTTTTAAAAATCAAAGCTAAGGAGGTTTCCAAAAAATATAGGTAGGTGTTCTCCGATTTTTGAAAAATCCAATACGGGTTCCATTGAAAAGTTTATTCAAGAAACTATGATTTAAATTATTAATCATTAATTTGACTTTGCAAATGACTCCAAATATTCGCGGAAGGATTGAGATGCAAACTTTGAGTTAGAGTTTGGATTACATTTGTAAGGTTTTACAGTCTCCAATCAACTGGTTCCAGAATTGAACTTTAGATAATCCTTATTAGTTTTAAAATTTCCGTTGTTTGCAATCTGCTTACAAATTTTTCTAAATTTGTCCATTTGAAATTAATAAACGTATATTTCTAACTCAAATGTAATTTCACAGTCGTAAATAAATTGTTTTACACATGAACTACCAAGTTCTCCTTAGCTATGGGAGGGAGACGCGCGGCGACAGTGGTGCGCCAAACGTCAAAACTGGATACAGGAGTGTCACCACGTCGTCTTTTCAGACGAGTCCCGGTTGTGCGTGCTGCATCATGATGGACGTATCCGTGTCTGGAGGCACTGAGGAGAACGCACGCGGCCTGCTTGTATTCGATATCGTCATCCGGGACCTGCACCCGATGTGGTGGTATGGGCAGCCATTGGCTACACTACAGAAACACCTCTTGTTCGAATCGTCGGTAATCTGAATAGCCAGCGTTACATTTCTCAGATCTTAAGGCTGGTGGCTGTGACTTACCTTCGATAGGAACAAGAATGTAAGAAAGAGAGAAGCAAGCTTTACACAGTATAGAATTGAACTTACTTTGGTTCAAACAATATAATTATACGTTAGTAATACCTTTGCAGGAATGTTGGAACCACGCGTTTCGCTTTTTGGTTTGACGATGTTGAATGTCATAAAATCATTCACAAGTGAGAGTACACTGTAGCTGAATAGAGAAAAGAAATTTGTTCTTTGAGGATTCAATAAAAATTAAAATGCATTCTGCTATCGGAAAATAAACACATGTCCAGCTTCTGAAACTTTAAAAGAAAGAAATATAGTGAATATTGTATCACAGATGTAGCAAAATATCACGGAAGTGCATAGCATACAAGTAGTTCCAATTGTATTTGATATGTTTCGTTTATATTCTACATAATACGTTAAAAAACCCAGAAAATGTACAGTAAGTTTTTAAATATCAAACCAAAGCAGGATTGGCATGGAATATCAACTGCATTTACCATATTTTGAAAAATGATAGTGAAAAGCATCGCATTAAGGCTGCTATCTCTATTCTAAAAAGAAGTAACTGGCGCCGCCGCCGCTGTCAAAAGCTTGTCAATCTTTTGTCAATCAATATCTCCTCCAAGACCGCTGGGGGTATGGGGTCGAGACCAATACCAATAGATGCAGAAAAATGCGGGGAAGAAAGTAAGACATGTCTCATCTTCGTCGGACTTTAAGTTTTTTTTAAAAATTTTATGTTTTGTGGAAAAATATTGACTTTTTCATGTTCAGATTACGATAACTCGCCAAAAATTAATCGTAGAATTTTGATCTTTTTACAATCTAAGACTACAGAAATTTCTCCTTCAAACAAGACCTCATTTGTTTAAAAATAATTTAAAACAGACTAATATTTTCATCAAAATATTAAACCCACCTTTTCAAGAAATATCGTCCCCAAAATGGATATAATATCGATGCTCCTCGAGTTTTTATCTTACAAAGAAAATATTTACATCATCTGGAATCTGAAAGCTTTCTTATTCATATAAACATCATTTCAAGTCTATATCTTAAATTTTCGATTTTTAATTGAATTGTAAAGCTGAAACAGTGATTCCCCTTCAACAGTAAATGGATGGAAGCTTTTGCATTGCCCGAGAATCACCCCTATGTATCTCTCCTTCTAGTCTGCTCTAATAGCAACTTATTCCTTCAACATGCTGTGCCATGATTGGCGCTGTGCTTGAGCGCGCTGCTCATGTACCATAGTCCCCAGTTCGATCCCGGTGGACACTCATTTTTCTGAATATTTGAATTTTATTCTTTTAATTCTTATTATATTTTTATTTTACTTATCTGAAGAGGGCTTAATTTTTATACTTTTATTTTACTGCTGAGCACATATGATGTACATACTTTTCTGATGTACATATCTTGCTACTGGAGGTGAAGTCGTAAGACCATGACACTCCAACAAACTCAATATACCTTGATCTTGACCCTAACAGAGGAGCGAGCGTAGTGAGCCTAGGGGCGAAGCCCCTAGTGTACTAAGAAAAATTTTTTTATTTCCCTTTTCCTCTTCTTGCAGACTTTTGTGGTGGGAGGAGTCCAGTTGACAGTTCAAGAATTCCACTCCCCTTAGGATTGACATTTTTAGGGATTGCAATAGTTCTCTCTCTATAGGGGGGTTAAGCGCTGCCCCCGAATTGTCTATTTAAAATATATTTTTGTCAACTATTTACTGGTACATAAATGCTGATAATCAAATAAAATTGGTATTGTCAGATAGCCTGAACTTTTCTGCAAAGCGCTACAGGATTCATTTTATAAATTTAGTCCACCGAAGGAATTTATGAGCGTTTAAATCACACTATACCAGATTTTCCCCAGAATAATTTAAATTTTAAAATATTAATTGCATTTAAAAAAAAACGAAAAA
The DNA here is from genome assembly GCA_907164885.2 of Dolomedes plantarius. Lineage (NCBI taxonomy): Eukaryota > Metazoa > Arthropoda > Arachnida > Araneae > Dolomedidae > Dolomedes > Dolomedes plantarius. The sequence goes on along the minus strand of OU015493.1, from coordinate 117,660,771 downwards.
TGTACACAAATGTAAAATTTCTTTCTCTATGACGGAGTACAATTTTTAAAAAAAAATCTTTGAATCCAAGTCGGCAATCCGTGGACAAATTTTCTGCATAGGTTAACATTGAGGTGAGTGAATCCAATGGGGTTAGTACATAGCAGCCTCAAACTAGGGAAATTTTTTCTTGATTAATACCGGGAATGATTCAGACATCAAATATTTAAAAAATATATAAGATAGGAAGAACGAATTCAATAAAACTGGAATTGCTAATTTTAAAAGGCAACAATAAAAAAAGTCCAATTACAGCTTTGTCTTTATTTTACTCAGCTTACAAAAATAACTATTCCATTGACCAATTAAATTTCTTACCAAGATCAATACTAGATTTGATAACTTTTCACTGCTTAGTGACATACGCCGTAAAGGGCAGTCATTGTTTATTTAATTTTTTATCATAAAACACAGTATTCGGGGATGACTCTCTTCCAATGTGGTTGACACTTTCCCGAGGACATTTATCCATCCACATCACGATTTTGTTGGCTATTTTTTACGGGGGGGGGGTATCATGCAGATGAACCAACACTACTTCCAGTGAGGAGACAGAACAGTAATATCCATGCAGTAGCCGGGCTTTGACCTAAGATGAAAAGGTCCTCTTTCTTCGATAAAATAAAGAGGACGACACTCTCGGAGAAACACAAATGACACTTTTAATCGTACAACTACACTTACACTACACATAACGAATATCACTTCAAGTTATATTATTTCCAAGTTACAATAAATTTACTATCATGTCCACACGCCTGAGATAAGAACGTCTTCGTGCGGCTTATGTCCCTCACTCTCTTGAAATCATCTACGAGTCTGACTCAGGGGACCACCAGGGGCGCTGCCATGGCCCGAAACACAAGACTACTTTGTGTATGAAAAGAAAAGATAAAACCTTTGTGCTCGAGGAATAAACAGGAAATCCAACGTAAATAAAGCACAAACAGCAGTAAGAAGCAATTTTGCATACGGCCGTTTCGAAGCTACAAAGGAGATTCTTCATCAGTGCAAAGAACTTAGTGGCAGCTCAAAAAAGCCGAAAACTTAGCCAAGGCTTTGTTTTCGGCTTGTCACTATATTTGTACATAATATATTATACATAACTAAGTATATTTATAAATAACTAAACTTCTCGTTAAAATTTTTGCATTTATCTTAATATTGAGGAAAAACTTACATTTAATTTATTACTGAGTAAATTTCAGGTAAAGTGTATCTGATTTTCCATAAATCCTCTTTCGAATACTTGTACAAATTTTATGGGTTGTGATTTTCACAACTTTGTGGATGGGAAAAGGATTTTTTAAAAAAGCTTTTTGGTAGACTAATGCACCATGTAAAAAAAGAGTCTTGATCATGAGAGTTTACATCTGAGTTATAAACCTGAAAGACCTAATATACTCGTCTCCAAAACACAAACGCAGGCATCAGTGCTCCAACTGAAGACCTGACCTCCAACTAACTCCCTTTATAGCCCAGTCAAAATAGGTTTTATGGCTAAAAAAAATATGAAAGTTTTGAAAATTTGTGGAGATGTTTGTTTAGGCATGCTAATGAACATACTAAAAGTCCCCACCGATCAGACTTGAGCTTTCACCGCCATCTTGGAAAATGTGTACACTTTTTTGGTTTTTTGGAAATAACTTTAAAAATATTGATTTTATAAAAAATAATTAAATGCAAAAATTAAAGAGCATTAAATTATGAACAAAAATCAGTCATAACATTTTTTTATATGTCTAACAGGAACAAAGATAATTGACTTTGAAAAGAGCGCACTATCACACCTGGGACGCGCAACCGCGGTTCGCCATCGCGGTGGGGGGAAATACCTGTGTATGTGCATACCATAATTAGCCAAATTAGTTTTACACTAAATGGGAAGGTTTTTTGTATTTTTTCAAATAACTAGGAAAATATTAACTTTACGTAAAAAAAAGTTTATTTCAAAAATTAAAAAACATTAAATTATGTACAAAAACGATTTTATACATTTTTGTCTTAAACCTAACAGGAACGAAGATATTGACTATAAAATGCGCGTTGATAATGGAGGTAGCTTTAAAGTATCGTTGCAGGCGCTCTTCTTTGAATATCTAACCTCTCCCACATTTCGGCATTCTTTAACACAAGAAAATAGACTTTAATGTTTTTGGCTATGTACATATTTGTCATTATTAATTTTATACATGAATGTAATAAACTTGGGGGTATTCACTATCAGATTTCCATTGCGAATAATTGTTCAAGCTTACCTACTTCAGGATTTACGTGCTTTTTTCGGTACGGGATTCTCCCCTTCGTCAGGCATGTATAGATCGTCTATGGATCCGCTAGCATCGGCCCATTCATCAACTTCTTTCATTCGATCGTCATCATCAACAGGGCTGAAGCCATTCTGACATACCCCATTGCAATTATTCCAGGCCGTTGTGCAGTTGATGCCTGCTTTCCGACATCCGCATCTTATTCCATTGTCAGTCTTACAGTTGCAAAACACCATGTTTAAAACTGAATCGGGAGCTACTGCATACATTTTTTCAAGAATTTTCTCTTGACGCTTCCAGCCCCACAGGCAGTTGGGCCTTTCTTTTTCAGGTGCTCCAAAGTCTTCCTCATTTTAATTTCGATGGCTCATATTTGAGTGTGTGCGTTTAAGGTTTCTTGCGATGGTGGTTCAGTAGCAAAATCTCGAAACAACTCACGGAGATTTTTACATTTCAAATCCGATATGTCCATGCCGTCAAAAATTATATTTGCTAAAGTTGTTTGGGTCAATAAATGAGCTCGGACTGCCCTAGCGTATGCATGGCCAGGCAACATTTTTTCTACTGACGTAGGTGCATAAATCAAAGTTAGTATGTCTTTCAACCCACTTCCAGCCATTATGTACCCAATGCAGCCTGAGAATGACATTAAAAGATGGAATCCACCAAGCCTCACAATACAACTTGATAATAATGGATTGGATGTTGCTGCGACTATCTCTCGAGCTTTAATATACAGTGGTTGGTCAAACGCGAGTATGCAAGACTTTTGGTGCATTTTAACACACTGCTGGGCAACATATTTCAGCACAGTGAAAATGGTGTCATACTTGCTTGGTGGTAAATTAACAAAAGGAAGGGGTATTACTTTGGTCTTTTCACAAGGCTGGTTTCTGGTTATACAATGGAAAAATCCTTTCCATTCAGGTATCTGTGGAAGACCTAACCACTTAGCACACATCCAGGAGATATCAGATGGTTTAGGCAGTGGTAAATCTTCCGCTAAAGGATTTAAGACATTCAAATCTTCGATAGTAATTGTTTGTAATCCAGGCCCTCGAAAATTTTCAAACGTTTCTAGAGTAATGATTCCCATTTTGCCTACGGTCGATGCGGATGTAAGTTCGGTTAAGTTTTTTATCTTCGTCCCGGGTTCCACTGCTGACGCTGGAGTAAAACAAGCAATGCCCCCCGTGCTATGAAACGTATTCAGGTCATCGATTGTCGACACATTGAAATCTGCACTATCAAATACGAATTGACAGAATGATCCCTCGCGCATTTGGGGTTGAGGATGATTTATGGCTGACATCTCAAGTGTTTGGGCTTCATAGTAAGAAGAACAAAATCCCAAATTCGAGAGCATTGTTATTAAATTCTTGGAACAGAACTTTTTGTACAAAAATAAATCAAGACTATTGAGCAGAGGAGACATAAATGATCGTGGCCTTAGCGCTGATATAATGACGTGAGCTATTGAAGTGACTATTTTTCCGCCTTTTTTTTAATAATCAAGTGCTCCAAAAAAGATTTTAGGCATTTTGGAATGCCCTTGTTCACATCTCTGAAAAAGTTATCACTTGGAGGATAGCAATGAGTGTCATAAACTGGTGTCTGGATATCTTCTTTTATTATGGCTGCAGCAGTTTGTACTATTCGTAGACGCTCCTCACGATCATTTCGTATCCTTTTGTCGTACAAGAGTCTGATAAGACTTTCATTCCAGTATTACGTAAATATATGACAGTAACTTTTTTTGGAGTTTGAAGCAAAAATAATGCCATCCCCGTATTTTTGTTTCAACTTATTTCTCAAAGTGATGTCGTCTGGAACTAGCCCTGCAATTTGAGATTTGAGTTCAGGAAGTGAGAATCGACAGTCGTCATTATTATCAAGGAAGAAGGATATTTCGTCTACAGCTGCTGAGGCGTAATCCGACTCAGGCCGCCCTCTCTTTCTGATTGGTACAGTGTGTAGAAAAAAAGTCATGAAGTAATCTTGGTGATAAATCGCATCAGCTGCAACTAAATCAGCAACGTTTATTATACGACACTGAACTTCCTCTCCCCACTGGTCATGTCTATTCTCTGCAGTTTCAAGAACTTTGTATTTCATTTCGAGACTCCTAACTTCGTATATAGTTCTTCGTCTGTCAGTTGGTTTTTTCTTTTGTCTTGCTTTGAATTCTTCGTCTATCACTGCCGTACAAAAGAAACATTTTGTTCGAAAATCGAACTGAGGTAAAAAAGATCGTAAACTTACCGCGCGCTCTTCACTTTGGGATGTTGACGCGATTTCTGCATTTCTTTTTAAATCACCTTTTATATTTCTCCGACACAACGAATGAATCGAAACAGATTTTAAATGTTCCAACTGTTCATGCTTATTGTCTTTTCTTTGGACACTAGCTCTCTTTAAAGTGTCGATCCCCTTTTCTCCTACATTCACGAAATCATCATTTGACATTAATTTTTTACTTATAAAAACATAGTTCCGTATCAGCCATTGTTCACAGACGCACACGGAACGGTGACTAACTATTAACTGGCTAGGAAAATACTAGGGATAAGACCGATTTGGCGCCTTACGGTATGCACATGCACGTGTCTTCCAGCCATCGCGATGGGCACCCACGCATGCGCGTCAATGGTGTAATAGTACGCTCTTTCCAAAGTCAATTATCTTTGTTCGTGTTAGACTTAAAAAAATATAATATATGTTTTTTGTGCATTGTATTTTGTAGAAGCTACCTCCATTATCAACGCGCATTTTATAGTCAATATCTTCGTTCCTGTTAGGTTTACAACAAAAATGTATAAAATCGTTTTTTGTACATAATTTAATGTTTTTTAATTTTGAAATAAACTTTTTTTACGTAAAGTTAATATTTCCCTAGTTATTTGAAAAAATACAAAAAACCTTCCCATTTAGTGTAAAACTAATTTGGCTAATTATGGTATGCACATGCGCTGGTATCTCCCCCCACCGGGATGGGGAACCGCGCTTGCGCGTCTCAGGTGTGATAGTGCGCTCTTTTCAAAGTCAGTTATCTTTTTTCCTATTTAGACATATAAAAAAATGTTATGAATGATTATTGTTCATAATTTAATGCTCTTTAATTTTTGTATTTAATTATTTTTTATAAAATCAATATTTTTAAAGATATTTCCAAAAAACCAAAAAAGTGTACACATTTTCCAAGATGGCGGCGAAAGCTCAAGTCTGATCGGTGGGGACTTTTAGTATGTTCATTAGCATGCCTAAACAAACATCTCCACCAAATTTCAAAACTTTCATATTTTTTTTAGCCATTTGTCAAAATCGGGTCTATTTTGACTGGGGTATTAGAGCACAATATATCGAAAAAAAATCACTCAGCTAGGGCTAGAAACCCTTTTTGGTCAGGGCATAAGTTCTAAGAGAGAGAAATTAAAATTAAAAAAAATAAACTATTGTCTATATAAAACAGTTCCGTAACTGACTGACTGACTGACTGACTGACTGATTGACTGACTGACAGATAACGCACAGATCAAATCGCTGGACCTAAAGGGTTGAAATTTTGCATGGCTATTCTTCTTATAGTGTAGGGGTGCACTAAGAAATATTTTTGAAAAATTCTTCTTAGATTTTTTTAAATTAAATTTTTCAGCTGTTTTTCTAACATTCTTTAAAATTTTCATGTAAAATAATAATCTGACGGTTATAAAATTTATATCACGATGATTTTGTGGAACACAGAAATGATACGAAGCGTAGCTCAGGACAGGTTTTTATTCACCAGATTGCAGGGAACATTCCCTTAAATACACCTCCGGATATTTCCTGACACTCCCCACCGGAAGTATGAGGAATATTCCAGAAACCTCTGGAACCGGAACTGAAATAAATAATAGGTAAATTTGCATACAGCCAAGGGCGTTCCAACCCGGGGGTGCAAGGGGTGCGGGGCACACGGGCGGCACATCAAGGGGGGCGGCAAGTCAGCCGACAGGATAAAAAAAAATTTAAAACTAATTTATTAGAAAAATAATTAATATAAAAATATCACCATTATGCTAGGTAACTACTTAGAGTTAAAAAATGCATTTTGCAAGTATAACTGGAAATAAACAGTAAGGTTTGGACTCAGAAGGGGAAGTGACGCGCCCAGGCGACAGTCGCGACCTATAGCCACAACTGTAGCTCTGTATAATAAGGCCCTTAGATTTATCGCTTTTGCGAAGCCAGTGTGTCTACAGGACATTGCTGATCTAGTGTAATTTTTGTTTATTCGGCACATGCCGGATGTGATGAGGTTTGCGCGCGAAAAATGTTAAAAGAAGGTTATTCTGGGAGATTTTGTCTTAGGCTGAGGTCGTGTCAGATCATTTGCGCTCCCGGTATGTTATTTTTATTGTGATTTCGTTTTGTAACTCTGTGTGTCGCTATATATAATCAAATGTGTTTGATTAAATTAAGACTTCGTTTTTATTTGGCGAAGCAAGAATGCCTATATTTTAATAATAATTTAAATTCGGCCATGGAGAAATTTACTTAAGGGGACAATGGACCTTCAAACCTAACTTTTTTTGTTTTGAATGGATTTGCTTGAAATTTGAATATGTGATTAGTACCATAGATATGTAAAAAAGGTTAAAATTTAAAGATGAAATATTAATAATTTATGAATCATGAATTATTAATTATATCAAAAATTGGCCTCATTAAAAACGTTCCAAGCGCATTTCTTTTGCATATAATATGGTCATTTTTATTTACAGGATACCTTATAGAACTAACAACGAAACTTATTGCTTAGTTTAAGCATTCATTAAAAATATAAAGAGAAAAAAATAATAGTGAAAACACCCTTTTTATTACGCAAAATACCTATAAATCATCTTTTCAAGTACAAAATTTAGAAATTCTGAGCTACGAAGCATAATTTTTTTCAATAATATTTATTTGATATGCAGTTAAGTATATAAAACTTAAATTTCAAAGCAATACGATCATTAGAAATGCTCCTGGAGTAGTTTGAATATTCGTATGACATGAAAATTTTTATTTTGAGAAAAACACATTTAAAGTTATTGCTGTTAGTAACCACATAATATCTAAATTAAATACAAATGCCTATAACTAGGAAAGTAATCACAGACATTAAAAATTCTTTTAGCAACACATTTCTACTCGTCCGTAGTTTCATAATTCAATAAAATAAAAAAAATCGAATTTTTGGACAAATTTCACAATTTTGAAAGTCCACTGTCCCGGCAATGGACCATGAAACACATTTTTTTAATTTATTTATCAACCAATTGCTATGAAATTTTGTATACTTATACAGTGTTGTTTAGAGATGAAAATGCTAAATTAAAAAAAAGATCAGAATGTAATTAATTAAGATATTAATTAAAATCAGTTTGTTAATTACTCTACTTAAAAATGCTCCATGTGCATCAATTTTTGTCTCAGATATCTAATTTTCTTTCTTAAGCTAGCTTTATATAGTTATAATAAAAGTTAGTAGTAATATTAGATTTACAGCCATATTTATAAAAACTAGAAAAGAAATCGATAAAAATAGGTCATTTTATGCAAAATTTTATCAATTTTTTTTATTGCAAAAATTTTAAGGTGTTTTAAAATAGTATAATGAATTTATCACTAAGTTTTATTCTAACATATATAATTAATCATTTTATGAAATTTTATGAAAATTCAAGAAAAATTATGACGCATGGAGCATTTTGAACTTACCGAAACGACATGAAAAGTTTCTTTGAGAAAATAGCATTTAAAGTTTTAATTTAACGTAACATTTCCATTGTTTACGTTTGGAAAAAAACTTATAACTCGGTTAATAATGATTGGATCAATATAACTTTTTTTTTAAATTTAAAGCTGATGAGTTGCAGAATCATTTTCTGAAAAAAAAAATCGTTTTTGAGACATATTTTTGTCAATCTGAAGGTCCATTGTCGCCTTAAACAAAACCACATTGATTTTAGCAGCGCTACTCCACGTCGCAACCAGTTGGGAAATATATTGTTCGTTTTTGTTTTAGCACATTTTAACCCATCATCCCATCAAATCGCGTCGCATTGCCGGCATCGCATCGGTGCGGGCGGTTTTTGTCAGGTTGCAGGAAAATACTCTTTTATGCCCTGAGCCTATAAATACACGGACCGGGATAATTTGCACTATATTAATTTTGAACGTGTCCATCTCAACAACTGAAAAACAAAGCTTTTTGTCTCTAATTTTTGTGCTCGATATTGTGATTGCTGACCAATAAAAATATTTCACAGGTAAGTAAACTTGATGATATTTTTTCTTTTGAGCGGTTACCGGTTAGAAATTGAAATAATACATTTATGGTTTGACATTTGTTTTAAAAAAAGCTAGGATTCATTACTTAATTCTATTTTAAAGGTTTTTATTTTATTTTGCAAATGTTAAATATATACTACAGGAACAAGTGTAAACTTGAATTTTTGAACTGCATCACCTTATTTTTTTAACAGGTACGTGAAATATGGCAATTCAGAAATCGGGAAAATACGATTTTTTATTAAAGAAAACGTACGGGGAATTGTATTTAAAATATGAACAAAATTAAAATAAAATCGATTTGGAACGTTTCTTTGCAAAAGTCACTCTTTATCGAGAAACAGCTTAACTTACATTGCGCCATTTTTATAAGTTCTTTATGAAAAGAACCTCATTTTTTTACAGATGTCTGATAAACGTAAAAAGTTTTCTGGGGCCCAATACAGAAAAAGAAAACTTGAAAAAAAGAATTAGTAAAGAAAGCTTGTGGTTCATTAAAAACATTTTTAATCCCAGCAAGATCGCATGAGGCGCCATCAAGTTCCAGAGATACAAATGTGACGGAGACCGAAATCACAAACCCCAAGGAAGATGTTTTAATCGCAGAACCAAGTCTTGAAACCAGTGAAACCGTGACCAAAGATCATGAAGATTTTCTTCATCTTTCTTACAAAGATGATGTTTATAAGGATCCTAGCTGTTGGCCTTCCGTACTATCTGACAAAATTAAATTAACTTTAGTAGAGTTAGGCCCTACCCAACTTACAGAAGCGAATCTAAACTTTCCTGTAAATAAAGATAGCAGAGGTTTCTCATCTATTTATTATAAAAAAAAATTAAGTAATGGGGAAATAATTCCAAGAGTTTGGCTAGTGTATTCTAAGTTAAAAGATTGTGTATTTTGTTTTCCTTGCAAATTATTTAAAACTTTTTCTAGTGCCTTTGTTGAGGGATATAGCGATTGGAAACATTTAACTGAGATTATTGAACGTCATGAAAAACCAAAAAGTCACATTTGTAATACAAAATCTTGGATTGATTTAAATAAATCAATTTCTTCTGAAACAACTACTGATTCTCTAAATGAGAAATTAATAAATATGGAAAAAGATAGATGGGTTTCCGTGTTAAAAATTATAATTTATACCGTTAAATTCTTAGCCGGTCAAAATTTGAGCTTTAGAGGCAAAAATAATAAGTTATACGAGCAACGAAATGGAAACTTTTAAAAATTAATTGAAGCAATTGCAAAGTTTAATGATACCATATCAGACCACCTCACTAGAATTAGCAGAAATCCATCAAGTATGCCTCATTATTTAGGTGTTCATATTCAAAATGAACTTATTTCCCTTTTGGGTCAAAAAATAAGACATGAAATAATTTCGCTCTTAAAAGTTAGTAAATATTATTCTATTATTTTAGATTCCACCCCTGATCTAAGTCACCAAGACCAACTTACTGTTGTAGTAAGATTTGTTCTATTAAATAATAAATCAAGGCAAATAGAAATTAGGGAGCATTTTTTGGGATTTATTTCAATACCAGATTCGACAGGAGAGGGTTTAACTGATATTTTATTAGATTTTTTGGAGACTCACAACATTTGTTTGGGGGATTTAAGGGGGCAGGGTTATGATAATGGTGAGAATATGAAGAATCGCAATAAGGGTTTACAAAAAAAAGTTCTTGACTTAAACCCTAGAGCTTTTTATGTGCCTTGTGCGGCCCATAGTTTAAATTTAGTTGTTAATGACGCTGCAAAAGCGTCTTTAGAAATTACAAGCTTTTTTGCAATTGTACAGGAGCTATACGTTTTCTTCTCCGCATCCACTAAACGTAAAAAATGAAATCCCAACTTTAATGCTTAAACCCCTTTCAGATACTAGATGGGAAAGCAGAATAGATGCGCTAAAAGTTCTTAGATACAATCTAACAAAAATATATGATGCTTTATATACCCTCTATTCTGATAATACTAGAGACTCTGAAACTAGAAACATGGCAAATTCATTAATTTTGAAAATTAAGTCGTTTAAATTTATTTGTTCCATTATTACATGGTATAATGTGTTAACAAAAATTAATATCGTAAGTAAAGCTATGCAGGAATCGGATGCTATACTACCAAATATTATTTTAATGTTAGAGCAAACCAAAACATATTTATATAATATTAGGTCAGATAAAGGTTTTAGTGATATTTTAGAAGAGGCAAAAAATATTGCAGAAGATATCGATTGCGACCCTTCATTTCCTCTGGTTAATATTGTTAGACCCCTAACAAAAAAACGTTTATTTGACTACGAATGTAAAGATGAGGCTCCAAAAAATCCAGAAGACCAATTCAAAATTAATTTTTACTTTGTAATATTGGACACTGCATTATCAAAAATAGAAGAAAGGTTCGAACAAATAAAACAACATCACACAGTTTTCAATTTTCTCAACGACCTAAATAATTTCCTTAAAACAGATAAATCAAATAGGTCTACAAAATGTAAATCTGTGGAAATTATGTTACATTATCAATTTAAAAATGAAAAAGATATTATAGCTGAAGATTTATGCGATGAAATTGACAACGTTGCATCCTTTATTTCCCCTGAAATGAACGCGTTAAATGTGATTCAATACTTATTTACAAGTAACCTCATCTATCTGTTTCCAAATTTAGTGATTGCCATACGAATTTTTTTAACATTACCCGTGACTGTGGCTAGCGGGGAAAGAAGCTTTTCAAAACTTAAAATAATAAAAAATTATTTGAGATCAACAATGGGACAAGAAAGGCTTTCAGACTTATCTATTATTAGTATAGAAAAGGACATTTCGGAAGATATAGATGTATCAGATATTATAACAGAATTTGCATTAAAAAAGGCACGAAAAGCAAAGATTTTTTAAGCTTTTTGACTGTCTGTTATTAAGTATATATATATTAATAGATATGTGTTGTATGTATTTAATATAACGCATTCATTTGGTTACTATATCAATACATTAATGATTATTATGTTAGGTTGTAAAATTAAAAAATAAACTGAATTTATAATATTTTCTGTAATTCGTTGTTTCATTTAAGGTAAAAATATTTCAGATAAATTTCAATTAATCCATAATGTATGAGGGGGGGGGGGCGGCAAAATTATTCTCGCACACGGGCGGCAGCTACCCTAGGAACGGCCCTGCATACAGCTCGCATGCAGAGCAAATTAAAATAAACGATGTTCTGGCACCCCGACGGCGGCTGCTTTCGAACCCGGGACCTTCAGATTAGACGCCGGGAGCGATATCGCTGAGCCACCGTTGCTTCGGTGAAATGTGGCATTCCTCCCTCCCTAGAGACTCTGAAACTAGAAACATGGCAAATTCATTACTTTTGAAAATTAAGTCGTTTAAATTTATTTGTTCCATTATTACATGGTATAATGTGTTAACAAAAATTAATATCGTAAGTAAAGCTATGCAGAAATCGGATGCTATACTACCAAAGTATAGCATCCGAAGTTTGTATTAAAGACAACAGCGAGGCGCTGTTTGTCTTTAATACAAACAGCGCCTCGCTGTTTGTATTAAAATGATATGTTACGTGATTTTTGCCCTAGACCGCGTAAGGGGACCCGCATAAGATCTGGATGGTACGTCGTGAGACTGTTCTCGTTCAACATTTTCTGCTTCTGGGTTGTTGCTGTCGGTATCGGCATCCAAATAAGCGTCTGGGTTGTAATACGGTTTCATCCGGAGCACATGAACCACTTCTTTCGATTTCCTCCTCCTTGAAGTAGGGTCAAAATCTTCCACTTCGTAAGTGACGTCAGATAACCGCCGCAAAATCTTATAGGGACCAAAATATCGCTTCAATAGTTTTTCTGATAGTCCAACTTTTCTTATCGGGATGAAAACCCACACTAGGTCATCAGGCTTATAAGTTACCATCCGGTGTCTGGTATCATAACGATGACTATCCTTTGCTTGAGCATTTAATGTTCGGAGTCGGGCCAATTGTCTTGACTCCTCAGCTTTTGTAATTAAGTCGCTTACATAGCCATCTTCCTCCTTATCGTCAACACATGGAAACATGGTGTCAAGTGTAGTCTCAGCTTCTCTTCCATGGCACAGAAAGAATGGGGAAAAGCCAGTTGTGTCCTGTTTAGCAGTGTTGTACACGAAGGTAACAAACGGCAAAACTACGTCCCAATTCTTCTGTTCTAAGTCGACATAGATGGAGAGCATGTCCGTTAACGTTTTGTTAAAACGTTCAGTCAGCCCGTTCGTCTGTGGATGGTATGCCGTTGTCATTCTATGTGAGATATTACACAGCCCATTAAGTTCATGAATCATTTTTGACTGAAAGACCTGACCTCGATCACTGATTAGTACTCTCGGGGCTCCGTGCGTCAAAATAATGTCTTCCAAAAGGAATTTAGCTACTTCCCGCGCACCAGCATTTGGAAGAGCTCTTGTAACAGCGTAGCGAGTTAAATAATTGGTGCAAACGATTATCCCTTTATTTCCTCGATTCGTCTTCGGGAATCTTCCCAGTAGATCTATGCCAATCCGTTGAAAGGCTGGAGGTATCGGTACTAGACGCCCAGGTGGCTGTTGTGGAACAGATTTCCTTCGTTTGCATTCTCGGCAATGACTTACGTATTGGCGTACACTCCTATATAGACCCGGCCAATGAAACCTCTTACGGACCCTGTCATAGGTTTTAAGGATTCCCAGGTGTCCGGCCGTCGGTTCGTCATGAAAATGCTTTAGTATGTCGGTTCGATGATATTTCGGAATTACTGGTAACGATTTTTTCCACATGGATCAAAGTTCTTCTTATACAGGATACCATTGATCAGTTGGTAACTCTTGTGTGAGTTATTACCGTCTTTTTTTGATTTTCTTTCACATTGTATCAGTTGCGCAATTTTAGGGTCCTTCCGTTGTTCTGCAGCAAGATCCAATTGTGTAACAACAGAAATGATTCCCGATAGCGAATTGTCATTTTACACAGGATTCCTCGAGAGGCTATCTGCGTCTTTGTGTTTCAATCCACTCTTATAAACAATGGAGATGTTGTGTTCTTGAAGGCGCAAAGCCCACCTTGCCAATCTTCCAGAAGGATCCTTCAGACCAGCTAGCCAACACAAGGAATGATGGTCCGTCACAATCGTAAAAGATTTACCGAAAAGGTAGGGACGGAATTTATTTATAGCCCATTCGGCCGCAAGGCATTCTCTCTCTGTCGTAGAGTAATTATTCTCAGCTTTCGTTAAACTTCTAGAGGCATAAGCTATTACCTTTTCCTCGCCATTCTGTACTTGGGTTAGGACGGCTCCTATGCCATATCCGCTGGCGTCAGTGTGGATTTCGGTGGGGGAGTTTTCATCGTAGAGTCCAAGCACAGGATCCGAAATTAGCGCTCCCTTTAAGTCGTCGAAAGCGTCTTCTTGGTCACAGCCCCAGTGGAACTTTGAGTCGCCCTTTAACAATATTTGAAGGGGCCGTGCTCTGTGACAGAAATCTCTAATGAATCGTCGATAGTACGAACAAAGTCCCAAAAAACTCTTGACATCCTACACGTTTCTTGGCGTCGGAAATTCCTTTGTCGACATCGGGTCGAACACCTTTACCAGACACACGATGTCCGAGGATCTTAATTTCTTCAGCACCGAAAAGACATTTCTTTGGATTAAGGTGAAGGCCTGTATTCTGAATGCACTGCAGCACAGTAGTTAACCGGTTCAGATGTTCATCAAATGTTTCTGAAAAATTTATTATGTCGTCTAAGTAGCACAGACACATTGTCCACTTAAGATGACGCAATAAGTTATCCATCATTCGCTCGAAGGTGGCAGGGGCATTGCACAAGCCGAAAGGCATAACTTTAAATTCGTACAACCCCTCAGGTGTTATGAAAGCTGTCTTCTCACGGTCTGCTTCATCGACTTGAATTTGCCAATATCCTGAGTAAAGGTCAATGGAGGAAAAGTACTTAGCTCCCTTCAAGCAGTCCAATGTATCATCGATACGAGGCAAGGGGTATACGTCCTTTTTAGTAACTTGATTCAGTCGACGGTAGTCAACACAGAACCGCCAGCTTCCGTCTTTTTTTCTTACCAAGATGACTGGGGACGACCACGGGCTCTCCGAGGGTTGGATTATGCCCCTTTTTTGCATTTTATACACTTCGTTCTGTATAATGCGGCGTTCGGCTGGTGAAACTCGATAGGCTCTTTGTTTTATTGGTGGATGATCGCCTGTGTTTATTCGGTGTCTGACTTTTAGGCTGTTGGTCACACTTTTCTTCTCGTTATAAAAAATATTAGAGAACTGTTTCAGGATTTGAACTAGATTTTCTCGTTGCTTAGGAGCAAGACCTGTTGATACCATTGATGCATAATCAACTGAAATATCGCTATCTCCCGCCTTCCTAGCATCCCCGGAAGACGTATCAGATGCTACTGTTAAAATGTCTTCATCGAGTGGTTCAGCCAAACTAACGCACATACCTTGAGGGATGGTTTGGGGCTCAGCTCTTCCATTCGCAATCCATATTTTTCCCGTACTGTCCTGGATGGTGATCATGGTGCAAGGAATAAAGATTTCTTTACTCAGCCGCAAATTTTTATTAGCTACGACAATGGCATTCACAGTTTCCTTCATTTCCGGGACTGAAACTGATATTCGGCTCATGGATCTGGCAGGTATTATGTAGTCTTTTATCGATGACAAACGGCAGGAATTCTTTAAATCCTCTATGTTATCTTCCAACGACAGTTCCAGCCGGCCACAATCTATAACGGCTTGAGTGGACTGAAGAAAATCCCAGCCAAGGATAACATCGTGGCTGCATTGGCTTAACACTGTAAACTCAAGTGGTTGTGTTCGCCCGTTCACACCGATTCTAAGTACGCATTTTCCCATAGGCTGGACATGTTTTCCATCGGCTACCTTGAGTGTTACGATTTCTGTAGTGGGAAACATTGTTTTTCGTAAGTGGCGTCTATATTCGTCAGAAATAACCGAAAAAGATGCTCCGAAGTCCACGAGGGCACGCACCGGTTGGCCGTCCACAGTCACGTCGAGATGGTTTCCACACATCATTGCGGCCGTCGGAGGATTTCAAGTGCCAGCGGCCTCACCCCCAGGGAAGCTCGCACCAACTAATTTTCCTCGTTACGTCGGCCTGGAGACTGGCTAGATCGCCGGTACGGCGAAGGAGCTCTGAAGCGGCGGGACGGTGATCTTCCACGCGTGGGACTGGGAGATGAGCTCCTGGCGTCTGGCGGGTGAAATCGGCATATGAACTTCTGGCTTCGTTGATACCTCTTCGATCGGCCCAATAGTTGTTGAATACGGCTCTCCTTTCCCGGCAGTACCGGACAACATGGCCTGGCCGTCCGCAGTGGAAGCAGACTGGTCGGTTGTCGGGAGGTCGCCAAACCTCAGTCTTCCTCTGTGGGGTCATAGGAGTCGGCCTGACTTTTCTCGCAACATCAGCGTAGGAAGTTTGACGCCTTGATTTTGCTTCAGTCCAGGGAGATGGTTCATTATTTACAGGTGCTAGGGTCTTGACAACTTCATCACGAACAAAGGACTCAATAGCTGTAATATGTGCTTCGGGTTCAGCAGCCACTGGCGCCAGGACGCGTTCAACCTCTTCGTGGACTATTTGTCGAATTAGACTGGCAAGGTCGGATTGTTCCTGGATGGCCGCTATGGGTACGACATTCGGAAGTCGTTCAAACTTATGCGGATTTATGCGCTTTTGCTGCATATTTTCGATATGTTGGCACCATTTTGTAAAGTCTGCAGTCGTGGCGATTTCCTTCGTAACCAAGGCCTGGTATACGTTTTCGGTCACTCCCTTCATTAGATGTGAGAGTTTTTCTTCTTCCGTCATATTTGGGTTTGCCTCATGACATAGTCCTAACACACTCTGGATGTATGATTGAGTATCTTCACCAGGTTTCTGGGCACGGATTTTTAGCTGATCTTGTGCTTGCCGGACAAAGTAGGTCGTATCACCAAAAGCCTTTTTTAGTTCCTCGCTGAAAACTTCCCATGACGTTAGTCGGGCTTCATTATTTTCGGACCATTGTTTTGCGGTACCGTCAAGGAAGAAATAGGTATTTGCTAAACACACCAGGTCACTCCATGCGTTGTATTTTGCTACACGCCCAAATTCCTTCAACCATTTTCCTGGATCTTGACAAGCTTCCCCTCTGAAAATCGAGGGATTGCGTTGTTGCTGAATTAAAGGCACAGCAGATACTGCAGGTTTTTCTTCCATCGCTAACTCTCGTCTTTTTCGAGGTTCGGGATTCCACAGTCCAAATTCAGGTGGTACTCCTTGGAGTCTTCGACTTTTTCGGTTTTCTCCGGAATCCAGAATTCAGCTTTACCCGGCGCCTCCACCAAATGACACGATGATTTTGTGGAACACAGAAATGATACGAAGCGTAGCTCAGGACAGGTTTTTATTCCCCAGATTGCGGGGAACATTCCCTTAAATACACCTCCGGATATTTCCCGACACTCCCCACCGGAAGTGTGAGGAATATTCCAGAAACCTCTGGAACCGGAACTGAAATAAATAATAGGTAAATTTGCATACAGCTCGCATGCAGAGCAAATTAAAATAAACGATGTTCTGGCACCCCGACGGCGGCTGCTTTCGAACCCGGGACCTTCAGATTAGACGTCGGGAGCAATACCGCTGAGCCACCATTGCTTCGGTGAAATGTGGCAATATCATGAGAAAGATCATAAAAATTCTTTTAAAATGAAATCTTTTTCGAATCTTTGCCTCCATTTTCTGAGTTTTGGGGAATTTTTAAAGATTAATTTTTAGAATTTAATTTATTAAATGTTGATCACGTGGTTTCTTTTCTTTTTGAGATACTTTAAATTAATTTTGCGTCACGTGCATAACAACGAATGAATTGACAATTATTTTTCTTTCTAATGCGGCAGACGATTGGACATTATCCAAAAAAATATTAAAATACAGTAAAAGAAATGTTCCTCAAACTGTACTATATTAATTGTACTATATTTTTTAGTATGTTCAATTAGATTTAATTTCAATATTTTCTTCTACATAATTTTGTCTTTAAAAATATCCGTTATGATATATATATATATATATATATATATATATATATATATATATATATATATATATATATATATATATATATATATATATATATATATATATATATATATATATATATAAACAAGGCAAAGTGTTTCTATGTATGTATGTAACGCATACAAATCTACATTTCTTAAAGAATCTGGTTGAAACTGCGTATACTTACGTTTTGAAGCCTTAAGACAATTCTAAGATAAGTTTGCAAGCTTTAAAATAATTATAAATAAATACAGTTTTTAAATAATATTTCATCTCTAGCCGTTGGAATCAATCATTCATAAGAACTGCGCATGCGCACAAGGAAACGTTTTATTTACTTTTGCCGATGTTCACTTTTTCTGTATTCTGTCAATTTTTGTTTAATTTAGTTACTTTTTTGCATATTCTTTCTTTTTATGCTTCTGTCTGAAACAATGGAATAATTTTTATTATCATTCTAATACTTCGAAACATAACAATGTTTACCAGGGGTGTTTTAAAACAACCGTTAATTATGTTTGTGTTTAGCTTTGATTATGTTTGTGTTTAACTTTGAGAAAACATAATTTTGTAAAGGTTTTTTTGGTCTTTTATGCTAAAATAGTACTTAAAAATCAAAAAAAAGAAACAAACTTAACTGTAAATAGCATACTTTTTTATAAATTGGTCAATTTGAAGTAATTTTGAATGAAATTTACCTAAAGCACCAATCACTCTGCACAAAATCGTAAAGCTAATATTTTAATTTCCCTCTCACACATGATACATATGACAGTTATCTTCTAAATGACCTACAATCTAAGAGAGAATTTTAAAAAATGCAAAAATAATGCACGCAATTTTATGTTTCAATATGAAAATTTTCTCCGATTCGTGATTCCTTTCCTTATAAAAACAGCCCCAAATAAAAAACTACTTATTATACACCAATTATTGTTCACTTTTTGTTTATTTTGTATTTGCTAAGGAAATTGTGTTGCTATAGGACATTTTTGAAGGACAGTGAAATATAATTATGTTTTATTTACTTTTGTATTTTGCATTTAGTTAATTTTCTAATTTTCCAGAAATTAATTATTAAAACAGAATTTATTACTTTAAATATTATTTCAATGGAAGAGGGGTTCATTTTATTCTTTCATCATTTTTTATTATCATTCTCAAGTAGGAATTAAAGTGACTGTCTACGTTCGGACTCAATTTAAAAAAAAATAATTTTTTAAAGGTTTTTTTTCATCTTGTATGGTAAAATATCACTTAAAAATTTAAGAAACAAAAACTTTCAAGTAAATAGCTTACTTTATTAAAATTTAGTCAATTTGAAGTATTTTTTAATGAAATTTAGCTAAAACGCCTATCACTCTGCACAAAATCCTAATGCTACTATTTAAATTTCCTTCTCACACGTCATATATATTACAGTTATCTTCAAAATGACGTACAATCTAAGAGGAAATTTTAAAATGCAAAAATATTACACGCAATTTTATGTTCCAATATTAAAATTCTCCCCGATTCGTCATTCCTTTCCTTATAAAAACAGCCCCAAATAAAATACTATTTATTATACACCAATTATTGTGCGTCATTTCATTAACAATAGCGTTTGTTTTATTAAATTTCTTAAATATATTTATTATTCACTCTCCACAAATTCCTAATGCTACTTTTTTAATTTCCTTCTCACACATGTTACTTATGACAGTTATCTTCAAAATGACATAAAATCTAAGAGAAAATTTTAAAATGCAAAAATAATACACGCAATTTTATGTTCCAATATGAAAATTTCCCCCGATTCATCATTCCTTCCCTTATAAAAACAGCCCCAAATAAAATATTTACTATACACCAATTATTTTTGTTTACTTTTTGTTTGTTTTATATTTGCTAAGGAAATTGTGTTATTTCCGGATATTTTTGAAGGGCAGTGAAATATAATTATGTTTTATTTACTTTTCTATTTTACAGTTAGTTAATTTTTTAATTATTCACAAATTAATTGTTAAAACAGAATTTATTACTTTAAATATTATTTCAATGGGGAGGGGGGGTACAGTTTATTCTTTCCTCATTTTTTATTCTCATTCTCATGTAGAAATTAAGGTGACTGTCTACGTTCGGAGTCAATTTTTAAAAAAAAGAACTTTTTAAAGGTTTTTTTCGTCTTTTATGGCAAAATAGCACTTAAAAATTAAAAAAAGGAACAAAAACTTACCTGGAAATAGCATACGTTTTTAGAAATTGATCAATTTGAAGTAATTTTTAATGAAATTTAGCTAAAACGCCTATCACTCTGCGCAAAATCCTAATGTTACTATTTTAATTTCCTTCTCATTCCTTTTCAGATTTTAGTGGTTTATTATAAATGAATATATTTTATGTTTTACTTTTCAAGTTTTTTTGCTCCAATGTTGAAAGGCTAAACTAGCTGAATTCTGAGGAGTTTATTATAAATATATTTGTTTTTGTATTGGGTTTTCTTTTCATTCATGCGTATAACATTTCATATGCTTTTTGTTTCTATGTTATTTATACTCTGTTTAGTTTTTAAATTGACTCTGTTTAACAATTATTCCCAAATTTGACATTTTTACTTTACAGCCTTTAGTGGTACAATGAAGAAAGGCTGCATCTACCTAAATTCTGAGATGTCTATAATGTTGACTATAGTGTTCTGAGATGACACATTTTTTTTACTATATAATTTATGCTGTGCTTAGTTTTTAAATTGATTTTACTTAACAGACATTCTTAAAATCCCGGGCAACGCAGGCTCTCCGGGGGGAGAATTTTTCTTCTGCTTGCGACTGTTTGTAGGACGTGGGATACGTACCCACAAAATTTAAATAGATTTATTCGTTGTTTTTTAGTATTTCCATTCTTTGACAATGATTGCTGAAGGGAGCGGGTCCCTAAATATATATATACCCAACAAACACAAGACTGACGGCAACTTGACGGACCGGTGCTGGAGGCACCGGCAGAACGATAGGCTCGGGGGAAATGATCCGTACCGTTGCCGGGTGACTTACGAATCTCCGACGGGGGATCCCGTAGTGTGAACCCTTTTGAGGGCCGGTGACGGTTGGATGGGAATCGACCCGAAACCGCTTTTCATCCAACGTCCCGGAACTGGACCTCCGATTCGTAACCACAAGTAACAGAAATCTGCATCAGAATTATGGATTTGAAAGGGAAGTTGATTATTAAAATAAACAGACTTTTCAAAAATATTTATTTCATTTTTGTAAAACTTCTTTTACGCGGAAAATTCCCATAATTTTCCTTGTATGTAAGGATTGTATTATGTGAGAAGTATTATGTGAAATTGTATGATTGTATTATGTGAAAATTCACATAAATTTCCTTGTATGTAAATATTGTATTATGTGTGTGTGTTTTTAACTCCCTAGAAGCTTATAAAAACAGATGAAAATTAGTTTCATTGTTTATTTTTATATATTACTGGAGAAATTAAATATCTACTTAAAAATGGGTCCTTGTTTCACCACTCTTTATTTATAAGAGAGGAAATAGTGGTAAAATTTGTATTTTTTAAAATTTCTTTTATAGTATATTAAAATAACGATATATATATATTTGTAGATAAAATATTCAAAATATGATATTTTTACAGGAAACTTAAATATTCTAAGTATTTCTAATTGTTAGATGCCATTATAAAACAACTGATTTTGTGGAATTTCATCATATTAATTTTACATCATATTAATTGTTCATCATATTAATTTTACTATAATATTATATCATTTAATTAATATCATTTGTTCATCATATTAATTTTACAGTAACATATTCTTATAATACACATTTGAATGAAAGAAAAAGAATTTTAAATTAACATACCTTAGTTAAAATAAACAAATCACATATATTTAGAAAAATATTAATGTAATGTAATGTCAGAGACATAGACAGTAGATGTCATGAGAAACCAAATAAGATCACAAAATAAGACCCTTTATCCTCAGTACGTACATTGAAGAATATATTACATTGTTTTATTGTAATTGAGTCAGGATACGAGAAATAATATTTACAATAAAAAAAGGGCCAAAAAATTAGTTTAAATAAATGTTAGAAATAAAAAAATAAGGCAATTAAGTTTAAAATAATAAGTAAGTTATATTTAACAAATTAAATTGGCAGGTCTGAACATCCGCGAGTACAGAAAACAGAAATGCACCTTTCGGGATCGAACCCAGGACGGAAGCATGGGAAGCAAAAACGGACGCCAGACACCAGCATTCACTGACAGATTTTTAAGTGTGGAACTTCAGTAAGAGGAAACTGCCTGGCATGGAACAGAAAAACAAATACAAAATATTAAGCACTATCATAAACCAATGAATTAACCTGTGAACAATTAATGGACTGGGTAAGATTTGAAATATTAAGGTCGGGACATAAATTTTTTATTTCAGCTAACACATCGCGGATTTTGATAAGTTTATTAGTGTATCATCTAGGTTTCCCATAGATTGAATATTTTGGGTTGTAAATTTTGAATAGGTTCGCTAGATGACAGATTTAAATTATTTTTCGGAGCTTTGCTGTATGGAAGAGTATTGGAAGTGAGATTGGTACCAAACTGGTTACCAGTGTTTACAGTGACGCTAAAATTGGGACAGTGGCGTAGCGTGGGGTGGGCAAGGGGGTCTATCATGCCCCGGGCGCCACTCGAACAGGGGCGCCAAATGGCCCTTTTTACTAATTCTATATACTATATTACTATATGTTGTTCGGAAAGGGGGCGCCAAAAAAGTATCGTGCCCGGGCGCCAGTTATGCTCGCTACGTCACTGAATTGGGAATATAATTGCCGGCAATGGCGACTCTAAAGCCTAAAGTAATTAATTCGCCTTCGACTTCCACAGCCAAAGTGTAGATAGGGATTCCCTTAAAAAGTATTTTAAGTGTCGGTTTTGGAAGTTTTCAAAAAAAAAATCAAATGCGTGAATTAATTAAGTATCTTTGAATGGTTCTATATTATTCAATGTTTTCATATAAGATTTTGACAAAGTTTCCTGAAATTGTTTTGGGGAATTGAATTTTGACTAGGTTGTAAATTTTGTTGAGGGTATCTTTGTATCGTTCCGCCATTTAAAAAAAAGGCTGAGATTTGGGTTCGCGCTTAATTGGAATTTCTTCACCTCTGCAATCCTCCTATATGACAATTTCCTTCTCAAGGATAGAAAATTGATTTCAGAGAGGGATTCGATCATTAATGCTAGTTAAGTTAGAGCCGTGAGCAACTCACTTCAGTTCAGTCTCATCTGCCTGATTGAGAGATTTAACTTTTTCAGATTTAGGAATATAATCAAAAATGGGTGTAGAAGAAAATTTAAACCCACACTTACTGTGCATAAGATTAGCAAGTTATTTGAGATTGGGGATGTTAAACGTTATTTAAAAAAAACATTCATGTTTCTCAAAAGTCCATAGTAATCACACATGGTTTCCATTACTTATTTCACTGACACATTGAATTATTATTTTTTGTTGTTGTTTCAAATTTTGGCATTATCTTTTGAGAGCGTATTTTTGATTTTATCAATGCAACTCTCGCAGAAGTGCAGCGGATGGACAAGGATGACTCGAAAACGAATTTAACAGTCTTTTCTACTGCTTGTGTGTGACATGGAAAATTACTGAAGTCAATACGTTGACTCTCATAATCAGATGCTTTTGCTTCCTTTATAAATTGCTTTAGTTTGTTATCAGAAATATGCCTTGTTCTGTTACTTTAACACCATTCCTTTCAATCATATAATTGGCATCAAAGTTTATACGTTGAATTAAAAACTTTCTGATGCCCCCTTCATTTTCAGTCCTTGCTTTTAGAATCCAGCGTAATCCAAGCTCTTTTACGTGACTGCGATCATCTGATACATAGAAGGAGATTTTCAGAAGCAGCAAAGTATGCATTTCTTTGAATGACTGAGTCAATTACATTTTTAAGAGTCTGATGGACGTAACGTGAATAGCTTACAAGTTTCCACAAGTTCTTCGATCAATGGATACAAGATGGTTTCAGCTTTATGTTAAATGAAACAGGTGCATAAACTTACAAAATGTACTCAGAGAGCTTGGATTACGTAGGATTCTAAAAACAAGGACTACAAATGAAGGAAAGTTTTATATTCAACGTATCAACTTTGATGCGAAGGATTATATTGATATGATTGAATGGAATGATGTTAAAGTAACATAACCTCCTATGAAGAGGCATTTCTGATGAAAAACTAAAGCAGTTTATAAAGGAAGCAAAGGAACCTATCACTCGTAGTGGGTGCCTCTTAAAAGAAGTTATCTCTGAGAGTTAGCAATTTATGATGTTGGCGATGTTTTACGCGCTTGTGATTTGTCAATTTTCATTTTTGCGCGTCTTTCTGGAGTAACAACAAAACCATTTTTCTTCCTCCGGACATGTACTATTGAAGAAAAATTATGCCAAAACAGGAAATGGATGACAGCGATCTCAAGAAAAGATTTCCTAGTTACCTCCAGTTCAAGGGTAAGTAACATTGTTTATTGTTTAAAGATTTGTGATTAAACTAATTGCAGTTATTTAAAATAATTTATTGTTTTTAATTTTCAACGTTTCAAATTTAATGCATATATTGATGTAAAAGAATGGGTAGGATTAACTGAGTTGATCTTAAATGTCTTGCTTACAGTTATTAAACGATATAAAAGTTAAATTAATGTAATTGAATGTTATAAAAATCCCAGAAACTCCATTCTAACACTTTTTAATTTAGATATGCATTTATGCAAATTCTTTTGTATTTAAATGAACTATGTTATTTTACTTTGCAGTAAAGTAAATATCTTTTTGTTTGTATTTAGTTTCGTAGAAAAGATCAACAAAACGTTAGCCTGGCTATACAACAAAATCTAAAGGATTGTGCAAAGCATCAAAAGGTAACTTGCTATTCTAAAAAAGATTAACTTATAGATTCATTAGTTTATTTTTATCAGTTGAATTTCTCACCTGTACCATGTATTTTAAAATCTATACTTATTGATAATAATCTAAATATTGAAGCATTTGTTAAGAATTGTAAGATTTAAAAATTTAATAATTATAAATTTCCTTGCAAAGCAAATAACATAAATGATTTGTTAAGCATTTTAAAAGAATTTGGATTAAATGAAAACAGTAATGAGTGATGGTGAAAATGTATTAAATGTGGTAATTGAATTGCTTGATGTTCTAAGACATAAAATTTCTGATCATCAAAATACAATAATTGACTTCTTGACTGAACAACTGACTTTATTAATAAAACAACTGACTTTATTATTAAACAATATCCTATTTTGCTACCCCCCCCCCTTGTTTAAGTATATTATATAATCACCCTTCAAATCCTAATAGACCATTATTTTATATTTTTGATCCTGTACACATTCTGAAGTGTGTCAGAAATAATTGGCTGAATCAGAAGAATTATGGTCAGTGCATGTATTTTATTGATTTTAATGATCATAACTTAACTAAAACTGCCTCTTTTAGAACCATTAAAAATATCCATTCTTTAGAGGATGGACAGATAGTTAAATGGATTAACATGTGTTTGGATTAACTTTAAAAGCTCTTTCTCTATCTTCTATGGAGAGACAAAATGTAAAACTATGTCTTCAAATTTTCAATGACCATTTTGTTGAAGGTTTGAAAGTGCTTTCTACACATACTGATGAACCTTTTTGTCTAGAAACATTTGAATATATTGCAATCATTATTAAATAGTGGAAGATAATGAATGTGTAAAGTAAGTTTAAAGGGGGTCATAAACGAGATATGTATTGTGAGCCTTTGTCATTTAATACATCCAATGAAAAGGTTATGTACCTACAGAAATTCTTAGTTTGGCTTGATACTTGGAATTCTCTTAAATATACTTCTGGCTTTTTAACTAAAGAAACATATACCAGACTTTCTCACACTACACATGCTGTACTTGAAATGTGAACATATTGTTGCAATGAATTGGGGATGGCATATTTCTTAACAGGAAAAATTCAAACCGACATTATTGAAAATAGGTTTGGAAAGTTTCGCCAATTGTCTGAGTCACAATACAACATCTCGTTGACACAGGTTTTCGAAAATGAATCGAAGCTTAGACTTTAAACCCTAGCCCCTTAATTTTATAATTTGTATCGTGTTTGAAATCACTTTTATCTGTGTTATTAGAGATGAAGGTAGTAAAAAAATATCTTTAGTACTTTATCTTAAATATATCTATTATGTGCTTTCTCACATGCACATGCACACATTAGCCAGTTGACATAACTATGTTTTACTATCCTAAAATTAAGAGTTAGAAACTCATTAAATCTAAACTTTAGTTAAGTGTATGTCTGGGAACTAGTGCCTCATCTCGTATATGGCATGTAATATGGAATTTTTTCAAAAATTCTGATTAGCACATTTTTTTCCTCCCCATTGATTTTGAACTCTTCAAGTTAAGCATGAGCTTTGGGTTAATGAAAAAAAAAAACATAGACAGCATCTGTTTTATGTTGTTCTTTAAATTGTTGCATTATGCTTAGAATTTCATTTATTTCCTTGTCAAATATTCAATTGTGC
Organism: Dolomedes plantarius; assembly: GCA_907164885.2. Taxonomy (NCBI): domain Eukaryota; kingdom Metazoa; phylum Arthropoda; class Arachnida; order Araneae; family Dolomedidae; genus Dolomedes; species Dolomedes plantarius. The sequence goes on along the minus strand of OU015493.1, from coordinate 117,634,386 downwards.
TAAATTTTTTAAAATTCCACTGAGCATCTTGTTTAGCTGTTTAAAAAATGGGGGGAAATGCATTGTAAATTGTCTTTACTTTCTCAAAGTTTCATAATTAAATATGTTGATAAAGTTGTGCCTGAAAAATAACTCAACTGATTCTGAACATCAGTTGGAGTTTTATGGAAAGCCAAATTATATGGAAAGTTATACAATAGTTAGTTGAAATTGTTTCTTGGAAGTTTTGTGAGGTAGTAGTTCATGTATCTAGTTCATGTATATTAAAGTCTTATTTAAATATTGTGCTAAACATATTCAGCACATTGAAAGTCTGATTACTTCTCAACTTTTAATCACCATGCAATTTTTGGTATTAAATTATATGCTCAGTACATATTCCATTATGTGTAATTTTCACTCAATCTGATTTGAAAATTCATGTGGAGAAATTTTTCTGATTATAATTTAACAGCTTGACTTGTGTTATGATATATTTATTTTTATTCATTTCAGGAAGTCTGTTGGACAGTTTCTAATATTACTGCTGGTAATACAAAAGATTCAATTAGTTATTGAAGCTGGAATTATGGAGGATATTATTCTAATACTTGATGACGTATTTAAAAAAGTCATTATGTATTTAATACCTTTTGGTTAATGTAATGTTACTTCAATTAAATTTACTGCTAAAACTTAATTTTATTCTTTAGTATCTTTAAGTCTAAGACCTAAAATTATCTTTAGTATCCCAAATGACTTTCTACCACATTTTTTGTAAAAATTACTGTGAAAGCTTCATCATGTAATAAATGTTTACTTTATTCATTAATATAGTAATAGAATAGTTGTTAAAGATTATTTGCCCTTTTCACTAATTTTCTCCCTCAGTACAGTATGAAATTTAATCCTGTCGATTAAATGATTAGTTATTACAGATATAAATAAAATAGAGTAGAATGCCTTGATAGAGTACAATAATAAACAACATTGAAAGCTGACTTGAGACTTATCTAAAATGACAACAAAATTTTCTCTTAACTATCGAGAATATTATCACATTAAGGTAAAGAACACAAGAATGAAGATTGAATACTAAATAAAACATTAGCATATAAAATCTTAAATTTCTAAATCTGACCCAGCATCTGTATTAATGCTCTCTATGGCATGTTGTAATCAGATTTAGAAATTTAAGACTTTGTATGCTAATGTTTTACTTAGCATTCAATCTTTATTCTTGTGTTTCTTTACTTTCAACAGCATTATTCTCAATATTGAAGAGGAAATTTTGGTATCATTCTAGACAAGTCTCTGATTCAGCTTTCAATGTTGAGCTGAAAATATGCTCAACATTAAAAGCTTATTATTGTACTCTTATCAAGGCAATCTACCCTATTTTATTTATATCTATAATAACAAATTAATCGACATGGTTGGATTTTCTACTGTACAGAGAGAAATTTAGTGAAAAGGGGAATACTCTTTAATAACTATTTTCTATTAGTATATTTATTTAATCAAGTAAATATTTATTACATGATGTAGTTTTCACAGTATGTAATTGGTTTTACAAAAAAATGTGGTAGGAATTTACTTCTTGGAAGTAGTTATCAATAAAATGACAACAGATTTAAAACTGCACTCATGTGTTGAGTGCTGTTTTATGTGAAGTTTTTTTAAACCCCTGTCTCAGAATTTATATTTCCTAATTGGATTCAATTAATTCTACTTTATCAACAATGAATTTTTTCAACTACTTTCAACAATCAACTATTTTTACAACAATAAATTACCTTTTAATGTACAAAACTATGCAAAAACTAATTTTCTTATCTGCAGAGCATTGACTAACTCTACATCAAAAAATAATTTAAATAAATTCTTCTTTTGATTCATAAATTATATAAGGGGATGGGAGTTATTTTCCTTTCACATAAATTTATGAACTGATTTTCTCTTTCTTTTTTTCCCTAGATGCTGTAAAGATGGGGTAGAGCTACAGCGAAAGGATCCTGTTTTGTAGAAAATATAGAAAAAAATTGTGTAAATGTGCTCTGTACTTTCTAAATAAACTATTTTTATTTTAAACCAGCTCTTTTCTGTATTTAAAAGCATGTGATTCTATAATTATCTTCTATTGCGTAATTTTAAGAAATATTACTATCATAGTACTATTTTTGAGAAATATTACTATCTTAGTGCTATTTCTCAAAAATAGTACTACGAAGTGTTGGATATTGAATGTCCTATATAATATAAAAGAAAATATTTTAAAAAAATGACTTATAAGAATTTAGTAAATTACTCTTTAATTCACAAAACTATGCAAAAAATAATTTTCTTATCTGTAGAGCATTTATTAACTCTACACCAAAAAATAATTTAAATAAATTCTCCTGAGCAAGTTTTCATAAGCTCACAAAGGTTTGAGTACGGGTTTCATGATATCACACTAAACATTACTCAAGTTTTGAAAAATGAATTTATCAAATTTATGTTTATAAATTTATCAAATTATGTTAATAAATTTTATACTGGGGAAGTACACATTTTTGGGGTTAATTATTAAAAACATGGATTTATGTTGCATTTCTTCGGATGAAATGCAATAATATGAATGGAAAGAATAAATATATAATACTGTTTTACATACTATATCTCATTCTAAATAAAAAAAAAAAACGGGTATCTTAGATCGAATGGAAAGATAGATTTAGCTTTAATGGTTGGTATTAATGTTATCTTAACTTTCAAATTTGGGTAAATGTATCTTAATACAAAATGAGGTTTTGTTCTAACAAATAAACTTGGGATTCATATGCAAATTTTTAGGTTATAGCAAAGATCAGTATTTGGTAATACCTAAAAATGCATAAGGAAAAACTGGAAAGAATACTAGAAATATGAAGGCTAAAACAATAATAATAAAAGTGAAAGGGTTGATATCAGAGGTTATTCGTCAATGTAATAAATAATAAAAATAAGCATATAAACGAAAGGGTCCTACAAAAAACTTTGAAAAAATGCCGGCGGTCCGATTCTGGTAGAATGCCGGCAGGATGCTCGGACCTACGGCACATTGCTGTTTACGAGATGGGTAGATAACGGTATGTCGACACCAATTATTATTGTAAGCGGCCCTTCAACCTCTGGTTACGGGGCGGCTTTGTGTCCGCATTGATGGGTTGCTCGCGGCTGCCTCACGGTTAGTAATCGGATGAACGATGCCTCGATTCTTACCGGAATCGGCCCCGCACTCGACGGGATAGTTGCGGGCGAGAGGACACTCCCGTGACGGATCCGATACTGACCTAATGCGCCGGCCCGGCAGTGGAGAAATCGGCTGGCCGGAATCTTCCGTCCCCGGCCCGATGCCTCTGTGTTTAGTGGGTATATTTGGCATTATTTGCATACATTGACCGTTGTATTTAGTTTGAATGTACTCCATAGCGAAGTACAGGTATTCAGCGAGTATATATATATATATATATATATATATATATATATATATATATATATACCCGACGATTTATTTCTTTTAAGTTTATCTATGTAGGTCATAATTTCAGAGGGACAGGTGGGTTCAAGTGAATTTGTAGAGAGAGTAAGTAGGAACTGTTCTATGCGAGATATTACTTGCTAATAGGTATTGTGGTCTAAGATATCATGGTGAGGTTCAAACTGGCTTCTAAGATAATCTGCAATGAGTTCAGCCTTTTGAGTGGTAGCAGCATAGATTTAGTAGTTTAAGAGAAAATATTACTTTTTCTTAACCCTCTAACGACCGGAGGCCCATTTTGCAGGTTACCCCAAAAGACCGAACCGGCCCAAGACTGAAATCCACTTTTCCTTCCCCCACAGAACATTCTGACTATTGTACTGAAATTTGTCAAGGTGGGGTGACAGACAACAGAGGTTGAGAAATTCAGTGAAAGATAGATTAGACACGTGAGGACATCTTTCTAACGGAAAGCAGAAATGTGCAAGTGATTGAATGTCTGATTTTAGCAGCACGTCTCTTTTTTATAATCTGATTTGAAATGAATATTTTTACAACATACTGAACACGAAGTCTATGTTTAGTATATTACTTTAATTTGGTTCATTTAAACGCATTAAATTCTATATTCACACACACACACTATATATATATATATATAACTTTTGGCATTATTTTATTTAACTTTTCCAATAAACTGTTAATAATTACAAATGATTAATGTTCCAGTATATGCCATTTTTTTAAATGAAAAATTTTATAATATGAAATTTAATTTTTAAACGATAAAAGATATATTATAGCAATATTATATTGAAATAAATACTGATAATATGTCAAAACCATGCACTATTAATCTTTCATATAACACATACATAGAGGTAATGTTTCAAATTTTTTGGTAATGAAAATTTACATTTTTAATACAAGTGCAGCTAAACGGTGATAAAAGCGATAATTGTCTAAGGTTGCAAATGCAAGAAAGCTATAAAAAAAAATTAAAAAGATGATTTTTATCCCCCCCCCCCCAAATCCTAGCTGAAAGAGTGGCACAGCATTTGAGATCAAAAGTAGATGCTTGTTACCTTCGTAAAATCTTGGATTTCCCACCTACCGTTGATTTTTTCTAACATTGATGGAGATGGGGGGTGGGGTTGTTGAAACGGGGGTATCACTTGAGCAGTTTTTTTTATTTTCTTGAAAAAACGTCTCTATCACTACTACAGTGGCGCACCCAAGGGGGGGGGGCAGGGGGCCCTGCCCCCCCCAAAGAAGTAGAAACATTGATTTTGCATTATAAATATTTTTATTCGTTCATCTCGCCCCCCCTCATGCATTATAAATATTTTTATCCATTCATCTCGGCCCCCCCCCAAGAAAATATCCTGGGTGCGCCACTGCACTACTATCATGAGTTTTAATAGAACATATAAAATTAATCTTCATATTTTGTCTTTTCTTATCCATAATTTTAACTGACTTAACATTCGGGTATCTTGCTTTCATATTCCTCATGAGAAAAGTGCCATTTATTCAATAAAAGATTAGTGGTGTTTTTTCTGTTTCAAAAGGTGTAACTAAGCTTCGCCTGAAACTATTTCTTTTATAATATTGTTAGATGTTCAGCGCTATAGTAACTTTTTTTATTATTTGAATTTTGTGTATTTATAATTTTTTAGTGCAGATAAAAAAGGTTTTTTTATATGTAGTACCACCCTCAGTTTCATAAATTTACTACGCAAATCTTATGCAGAAATGGTCTTAAATTATGCAAAACAAATTTTGCATAGACACAATCTGCAGATGCTGCATTCCCAAGAACTTTCGACTTGTCCTCCAGAAAGTGTTTTCCTTCCACTTTTTCTACAGGAAACGCGCGTGCGCTTGCGCCAGTTTATTTTTTGACGTACATGCTGATGAACAATGGATTCTATCTCATTTAGAACAACACGTTTCCTTTTCTGTGAATTGATATTATTTCCCAATTCTTCAAGGATTTTCAGCTTGAAATCATGCAATTGAAATGTTTGCTTTGGCAATGGACAGTTGGTAGTTAGATAAATAATATATGCATTATTCACAGCTGTGTCTAAAAGGAATGAAAACAAATAGACCCACCACTTACATGATTTTCTAGCTGATGTAAAATATTTTCGACGTTGGTCAGCTAAATCATCACCACCCATATTTTTATTATACATAGCAAAAGAAAAGGGACAGGGAACAAGATGTTTTTCAGCTCCTTTTCTTCTAAATACCTTGCAGATGTTATTTTTTACATTAGTAGACAGCATGGTGATCTGTTTTTTATCTAACCATACTGTACACAGCAAATTAGGAATTTGTACACATTGAAAATATTTACTTTCAATACTATTTTTCAATTTAAGATTTTTGATCTCACTTGGCATTTTCTTTCTGTTGGTCATAACTGTACCACATGCCCCTAATCCTTTTTTGTGCAAATCGATCATTAGGTCAACACTTGTAAAAAATCGGTCAAAATAAATATCATGACCTTTATTTTTTAATGAATTCGTGAGATGATGAACGACATCATATCCAAGTCCTTTATTTGATCTTTCCATTTTTCCATTTTTCCACTGTACAGTTCAAAGTTCAGCGTGTATCCTAAATGGGACGTACACATCATCCATAATTTTAAACCTATTTTATCGGGTTTTAGAGGCATGTACTGAACTATTCCCAGCCTGCCTTTAAATTTCACGAAAGCTTCATCAATTGAAATTTTTTTATATGGGTGAAAGTGCTGGAGACTTTTTTCCTTCAATTCAGACATAAGAGGCTCCAAATTTTGCGTGTATGTGAAATTTTAATCATCTCTGTTTTTATCGGACTCCCTGTCAGACAAGTGGAAATAATGTTTTATTTTCTTAAATCTGTTCCGGCTCATCATTTTTTTTATCATTTCATTTCCTAAAATAGGATTCGATGACCAGTAATCGGAAATTCTAGGAAGGTGATTTATGCTCATAATTAATAACACAGCAAAAAATGCCCATAATTCTTTGATATTGTCTATAGGAGACCAGGCAGCATCTTCAAATCCACGCTTTCTTGCACAAAATTCTGCATATTTATTTGTGTTTATGCGTATTTTATCCATTATTTGATCAGTCATAAACAGCCTAAGAAATTGGAGAGGACTTTTCTTAGACTGAATGATCCTACAGGCAAATTATGAACTGGACCAGCATGACAGAAAAATTCTGTAAAATCCATTTTTGTATTTTCTACACAATTAACCCAACCGATGTTTTCAATTTTATTATCCTCAAGTTGATCACTTATTGCACTGTCATTTAAATCTTCAACTTCTAAATCTAAATTATTTTCGTCATTTTCAAGCCTGCTATTTTCATCCCATCCATCATCATCCTCTAATTCTAAATCGGACTCATCTGTGTCCACAAAGAGGATCGCATCTATATCTTCCTGGCTCAAAAATTTACGATATCTACTCATTTTAAAAATAAAATAAATTAGGAATATCTAAAAATGTAATCTGAATGCACTAGATCTCAAAATGAAAGCGACTGGACAGAAAGAACTATGCTAAAATTGTGCACCAGTTCCAAAAGTCCCCTCTCAGCATCCGGTCATAAAGTAAGCGGGGACAGGTTCTAGACAATAATAGAAGATGAACAGAAAAGATAACAACTGTGCGGTGACATTGAACGATTGGTAAAATGACCACCTAGCAGGCACAAGAGGGGGAAGGAAATTTAGGAGAGTTTCGGCCGGCCGGCTGGACTTCTGAATGATGGGCCGGCTCGGCCGGCTATGGTCTTCAGAGGGCCCTCCCTTGGTTAACTACAAAACAATCCGAAAGGATATAACAAACATGTATTTCGATTAATGTAGTGGTTGAATAAAGGGCAATACTACTACAGCAAAAATGCATGGAAACGCCTGGCGAACTTCCTGATAGGGTTTTGATGGAACCTCCAGAGGAACGTTGGAAAGCAGATACTTAGTCAACAGCAGGATTGTACCTCTATTCTGGATATATACCATTTATTACTAAAACGCCTGGAAATACAATTTTAAAGCAAGATGTGACTGAAGACAAATGCGGTTCCCTTGCCATTTTAAGGAGATTGAAGAAGAGTACTTAAGTTTATTAGTAAAACAATTGCTTTTTGTCAAAACCTTATTCCAGCCAATGGCGATTTAAATTCCATAATACTCAAATTACACTAGCCAACAAAATTTAACTTTTTTTCTGTAACATTGATGAAAACAGTTCATCTTTATGTTTTCAAGGGTGCTGAACACAGAAATGATAATGAAAATGGAAGTTTAGCTCTCGTTTTTTGGTTAGTGAAGCTTTTCAGAATTGCCCTTAAAAGCCTATGCATGTATTTACCTTGTAGTTCTCCCTCGGAGGAAGGTCACTGATGGCGCAATCGCTTTGCCTGCCTTTTGTACTCTGTTGCTGGTGATTCCCTGATGATCGTCCAGCAGTAATCCGCTAACATTGTTTCACTCCACTTTCCCTGGTATCTTTCTTCCATGTCCGAAATTTGTTGGTGGAAGAGTTCGCCATGTTTGTCGCTAACAGCACCACAGTTTTCGTGGAAGAAGTCCAAGTGAGAATGTAAGAAGTGTAACTTTAAAGACATGTTACACTCCAGTCTATCGTAGCACTGCAGAAGATTTTCTACAAGATCCTTATAGTTTTCTGGCTTATTATCTCCAAGGAAGTTTTTGGACACTTGAACAAAGAAATCCCAGGCTAACTTCTCCTCACCTTTGAGAATATTATTGAAATGTTCATCCTTAAACAGTTTGCGTATCTGTGGACCAACGAAAAACCCCTCTTTTATTTTGGCTTCACTGAGACGTGGAAATTTCGTAGACAAATACAAAAATGCTTCCCCAGTCATATCTATCGTTTTTACGAAGTTTTTCATAAAGCCCAGTTTTACATGAAGAGCAGGGAGTATAATTTTGCTTGATTCGACGAGTGGTTCATATAAAACATTGTGTGTTCCATGATTAACTGATTGATGCACAGGCCAATCCCTCTATCTGTAGTGACGTGCCCTTGCACGGCTGTCGCATAAACACAAAAAGCAACAGAATTTGGCATAACCTTCTTGCAAGCCAAGTAATATGGCAATGATATTCAGATCACCGGAAATTTGCCACTTAAACTTGTTATAGTTTACTGTGCATAACAGTTGCTTCATGTTCTCATGAGTTTCTTTCATGTAAGCTGCGTAACCAATCGGAACAGATGGAAAAAAATGCGGGGCCTGTTGTAGTACTACATATCCATTATCTGTATCAACGCGTAAAATGACTCATACAAGTTCCTATAATTAATTTGAGTTTGTGTTTTTATCAAAGTTCTTCAGGCCATCTTGGTTTCTGCAAACTTTCAGAAATCACAAAAGTCGACCTTTCCCAGTTGGTGATTCTAATAACTCCCTCCTAAAGGGAGGGGGGATTATAAAATAGGCAAACAATTCTTTGATAGAGGTACACACAAATTTCACCGAACAAATATGCCATCATGACGTATATTTGTAATCGGAATTAGCGGTCATTGGTAGATATTACAAATATGTATGTCACGATGATATCATTTCCTAATGGATAAATTTTCGCAAGCTCCGAGATGAAGGCCCTTAGGTTCTACAAAAATAACATGAAAAAGGACATCAAAACAGCAATGCTGATGCTGAAACAAAGAACAGTCTTAAGGCTGTTGTATATTAACCCTATTGGATTCGCTCACCTCAATGTTAACCGATGGAGAAAATGTGTCCTAGGATTGCGGGCTTGGATTTAAAGATTTTTTTAAAAATGTACTCCGTAATAGAGAAAGAAATTTTACACTTTGGGGAATTTTTCGTTTGCATTAAAAATGCAATTAATATTTTAGAATTTAAATTATTCGGAGAAAAATTCTGGTATAGTGTATTTTAAACGCCCATAAATTCCTTTGGTGGGCGAAATTTATAAAATGAATCCTGTTGCAAGGTGCAGAAAAGTTCAGGCTATCTGAAAGTACCATTTTTTATTGGAAAATCAGCATTTATGTAGCTGTAAATAGTCGACAAATTTTCTCCATAGGTTAACATTAAGGTAACATTAAGGTAACATAAGGTAACATAAAACATCGAGAATTAAGGAGACATCTATAAAGCTGAGGTCGAAGGTCGAAGAAAAAAGGACGCTACCCGGTGAGAAAGTGTTCCATACAGGGGCATGCACCAGAACCAATTAAAATGCACCACGAACACTTAATATGCAACCTATGCAGCGAATAGGATCGGGAACGTAACATATGAGAGGAATGACCCATCCCTCATCCCGATAACGGGTGTTACGAGCGAATAGAAATGCGGTAAGGCCACAGTCAATAAGAAAAAGAAAGAAGGAAATATATATACCATGTTGGAGCGTTTCAAGGGAGCCCCTACTAGAAAAAGAAAAAAAAACTAAGCTGCAACAGGGCGGACGAGAAGCCTAAGACAACGAAAAAGATTGAATACCCAGCGAAGTGTTCGCAAATAAAGACGAAGTATCAACTGCACGACAAAAGAATGAGAAAGAACGAGTAAGACTAATGCTGCAGGACCACTACCTGAACAAGTTTGTAACATACCATACAATAGTTGCTAGTTGAAGGAACCAACGGAGATCAGAGTTTCAAAAACGAAAGTTTCTACGAGGTGTTGAGATACAGCCATATGACCGACGACCAATGCCGACAGACCTGCGGGCCGACGTGGAGCATTGGAAGAGAACTCCTGAGTGATCATCGACTTACGAGATCCAGAACTCTTTTAGTAGAACTGAGGTGTACAGTGCCCTGCGAACAATATTCGGACTAATTGTGTATAAGCAGTTATAGCGACTGAAGGAACGGACCCGAGCTACATTGACAGAAGCCTCAGGTTGAGCATCTTTGCTATCATTACTTAATTCACATCCTCGCTTATTTACATATTTGCCACTTACCCGCAAGGGTCGCCATTTATTGGCGCATGATGAATATTATGAAGAGTAATATTGAATGATTGTATGATATAATTGATTAGTATAAGGATGTCAACTATATGGCAGGTGCAACATTATTTAATTGCGCAGGATGAATATGATGAAGTGTAATATTGATTGATTGTTTAATATAATTGAGTAGTAATAGGAAGTCAGCTATATGCTAGGTGTAATGTTGTATATATATATATATATATATATATATATATATATATATATATATATATATATATATATATATATATATATGTGATAATAAAGCCCCACCTTTTTTACTTAACGCGTATTCTAAATTATCCTTGTTTCTTCTCAATAAAGTACAGTCTCTTTCTTCTAATTGTGACCTAAGAATTGACCAACTAACCATCCAGATTACCCCCTAGTGCACGCGCGTTAAAGATATTTGTAAACATGAATCAGGACCACGTGATGTTTTCGCCTCGGTGCGCTTTTCGGAACAACAGGCGACCCTTATGTAATCAAGTCACATGCTCAATTTTAGCCAATAAAATTATTTCCCCGCTGTCAGTACCCCTACACTTTATAACCTTCTGTAAAAGTTTAAGGCGTGCTTTTGACTGTCTGTCGATGTCTTGTGCTGTCTACGCGCTGCTCCTCTGCTGCCCAATATGATTTAAAATCTGCGTTCTGAATGCGCCCGGCAGGGACCGGTGGCGTTGCAATTGTTTGTTTCAAGTTGTCAAGATACCTGTGTTTTTCTGAATAATGTGTGTCTACATTAGAATCCGGAATAAATTAATATCCGTCGCATATTTGTTGTGTGCATCCTTCCAATGCCTCTGCAGTGTGTGGTTTTCCTCCCCGATGTGTCAACAGCTCTCGTGAAATGGTCTTCATCGCCTGACCCTCTGGCTACGTCTACAACATGTGTGTGTTTCATCTCCTCTACATAATTTAAGTTAAAGTTTACTGTGCACGTTAACTGATATCATCACATGAGTCGGCTGGATCCCTGCGTGGGAAGAGAAAGTGGTTGTTTTCAGTTCGGCGCTGAGTGTTTTGTTTACGTTGTGAACTTCGTTCCAGATCATCGCGGTATATTCTCCTAGTGCTCTTTCGTACGTCATAGTGTGTAATAAATAATCGTAATATTCGTGTTCGATACATGTGAAGGTGTTTTACGTCATTCCGAGTGAATTAAGGTTTACGATGTTCAAGTTTTTGTGTTCTACATTGCATCTGGTTTTGCTGCAACGGGAAGAAAATTGTGTAAAACGTCAGCTGCTTGTTCCTGGGCTACGGTATCAAACTTCATTCCGTGATAATTTTTTTGCAATTAAAAAAAATGTGTAATCATCTTTTAAGAGTCATCACTTCGAGTGTCGTACTTATGTACTCAGTGTGTGTACTGCCCTGCAAGGAGATGAAAACAAGTGGTGTGCAGTTTGGTTCAATGTTCCGTCAGTCCAACGTATGCATCAATAAAAATGAAAAAATTTGTTTTTGAAATTAAAAGGTTCACTTTAAAAGAAGTTAAAGGTAGGTCAGAAAAAATAAGAAAATGAAAATGATCTAATTGATTTATAGTGATGATATGTTATTTTTGTACGGTATTTATGTGAGTGATATTTATATTATTGAAAGTTTTATGTAATATATTGATGTTTTTACGTTCTGGAAAACTGCTAATCATGTCTGAGAGTGAAGACACAATACCCCCTACCAATGCTGAATTGCCAAATGTAACTGAAGAGAGTGCTCCAATCGAGCCTAACTCAGTAATTACTAGCGCTGGTAATGTAATACCCCCTACCAATGTCAACATACCAAATGTACTGGATCAAAGTACTTTAATGGAACCTAAATTAGTAGCCGCCAGCACCAGTACAGAATTAAAAATGCTTAGTACTGCTGAACAGCACATTATTGGTTTTGATGCCGAAGCTGGCATGAATCTGGATTCATGGCTAAACTATTTTAACCGAAAGTGTCGGGAAAGTTGTAAAAATGAGGAATGGAAAATAAATAACTTAAGTAAATATTTAAAGGGGAAAGCACTTACTGTTTTCATTAATTCGTGTTTAGATGTTCAAAATTGGGAACAAATGTGTTTGATTTTGAGGGAAAATTTCATAGAAATCAAGGTAGTCTCCTTTAGCGAATTCACTAATCTTAAATTAAAGGAGGTTAAAGGGGTAACTGATTATTTCCATAAGAAATTGGCGTGTGGTCGAAAGCTGGGATTATCAAACAGTCTATTAATGGAGGGTTTAACTGATGGTCTTCCTCCAAATCTTCAGCAGTTGATGGCGCTTAGTCCTCCTGCTACCCCAACAGCATGGCTCACTTTAATTTCTAAATTACTTAAAAGTGAAGAGACACATGCTGAAACTAACAGTCCCAGACCTCCACAAGCAAATAATTTCAGTCCCAGAACTCCACAAAATGACAGATTTAATTTTAGACCTGGATTTCAACGACCACCATATTATCGAAATTTCAACAGTCGCAATCCAAATAATTTCAATAACTCATACCCAAGATTTCAACCACCAAGAACTCACTATAATAATATCCATTCCCAAACTCAACTGCCTCCAGCTCCATGTAGAGAATGTACAGGGAGAGGTATACTGAATGCATATCATTGGGTGCAGACGTGCCCCTTTAGAAATGCAATTAGTAATCCGATGGCTCCTCAAGTAGTGGAAAACACTGAGAGTCAGATACCTAACCTTACTGATGACAATCAGATGTGACAATTAAACGTATCCGGATACATAAATAAGAGACCAATTCCTTGTGTGATAGATACTGGTAGCTCCTTGTCTATCATCCCCTCGACTTTGACAACCCAACATAGACTAAAAACACAGACGTCTGAAAGACTTTTAGTCAAACAAGCAAAAGGCCTTCTCCAATTAAAGAGATCATGTTTAATTAACTTGTGCATTGGAAATGTTACTAAAAAGGTAAAAATGTACGTTATAGACAATGATTTACCTTATATAATCCTGGGATTACCAGAATGTGGACAATTTCAACTAAACATTGATTGTAATTCTATGCAAATTTATCAAAATGGACTAATAATTCCACGTAATAAAATGTTTGTGTGTACGCCAATGTCATTTCATATTAATAATAATGAGTCCAAATGTGTAAATCTTAAACCAAATGTAAGTCAAAATGTAAACAATGTAGGTACTGAGTTGGTTCACATTCCTCTGACCTCTGAAAACAATTCTGAAAATTTCCAGACTGTCAATAGAGAGAATGGTGAACTCAATTCTTTACTGTATAAATATTCGCATATATTTTCTAAAGACAAGTATGATATAGGGTTAATTAGGGTTGAACCCCAGCGTGTTAGACTTACGTCTGAGCTTCCTGTGTCCTTAAGACCTTATCGTACTTCTCCTAAAGAAGAAGAGGAAATAAAAAGCCAAATTGAGAAATTGTTACAAGCAGGTATTATAAGAGAAAGTAGTAGCTCATACTCGTCTCCCGTCACTTTGGCTTTTAAGCGTGATGAAGGCAAGCGTACAAGATTATGTATAGATTTTAGAAAATTAAATGCAATTACCAAAACAGATGCTGAGCCTTTACCCCGCATAGATTGCCTACTAGACAAATTAAGTCAAGCTAAAATATTTTCAACACTAGATTTAACTTCAGGCTACAGGCATATTCCAATTCACCCTCAGGATATTGAAAAACTTGCCTTTGCAACAAGTTTCGGATTATTTGAATGGCTTCGTCTACCTTTTGGCTTAAAAAATGCCCCAGGAATCTTTAACAGAACCATTCGTAGAATTTTGGCTAAATATAAGATTAACTTTGCTTATAACTATTTCGATGATATTATTATTTTTTCTTCATCTGAAGAGGAGCATTGGCAACACTTACAACAAATTTTTGAAATCTGTAAGAAAGAAAACATTAAACTTAAATTATCTAAATGTGTGTTCGCCAAAGACAAAATTAATTTTCTTGGTTATGAAGTTCAACAAGGAAAAATTACTCCAAATAATGCCAACATTGATAGTATTCAGAAGTTACAACCTCCTAAGAACGTAAAGGAGTTGCAACGTTTCTTAGGATCTGTCAATGTATATAATAAGTTTATCCCTAAGTATGCTCAAATTCGGTATCCATTAAATATACTTTTGAAAAAAAATGTTAAGTGGAATTGGACAGACGAATGCCAGAGTGCATTCGAAAAATTAAAACATGTGTTAATTTCTAAACCTGTTCTTCAATTATATGATCCTAAATTACCATGTCATGTATATGTTGATGCCTCAAAAAATGCAGTTGGAGCTGTGTTGAAACAGCCTGATGCCTCTAATATATTACATCCTGTTGCATATCATTCAAGGACTTTACGTAATTATGAACAAAATTATGCTATCACGGAATTGGAATGTTTGTCGATTGTGGATGCTTTAGACAAATTCTACTATTATCTCCATGGCCAAAAATTTGTCATTCATACTGACCATGCGGCTCTTGTTTGGCTCAAAAATGTAAAAAATCTAAGAGGTCGGTTATTCCGCTGGTCCTTAAAACTCAGTATGTTTGATTATGAAATCAAATACCAAAAAGGCTCCACAAATGTCGAAGCTGATATGCTCTCAAGGCATCCTGTTTCCCAGCATCTTCAACATAATGTACATTTATTAGACTTGGATGAAATTAAAACACAACAGAAAAATGACAACCTTCATGATCCAAAGTATCAAGAGATAAATGATGTAATCATATTAAAAAGAAAAAATCTACATAAAATTGTTGTTCCTATGTCACTACGTTTAAAATTGTTACAAAAGTGTCACGATCAATTTGGTCATCCTGGTGTACAAAAAATGCTAAATTTGATTACCCCTCAGTATTATTGGCCTCATATAACTGAGGATATTGCAAAGTTTGTCAAACACTGTGCAACATGCCAATTTAACAAGAAATCAAAATTGAAAAAATTTGGACTTATGCAAATTGTACCTCCAACAGATAAACCTTTTGAATGTATTTCTGTTGATACTGTCGGTGGTTTTAACTATTACAATTCTACAAAAAAATATCTCCACATTGCAATAGACCATGCAACAAGATATGTGTGGGCATTTCCTTCTAAAAGTGTCACCACAGAAACGTATGCCAACTGCCTTAAGCAAATTTTCCAAGTTCAGGTACCAGAGAAAATTCTAACGGATAGAAATGCAGCCTTTACTTCATCACGATTCAGGAGATTCCTTCAAAATTATAATGTGAAACAGCTTTTGACTTCAGCACATCATCCTCAGACCAACGGTAAAGTGGAGCGAGTGAATCAATCAATAGTAAGTAGGCTAAAATGTAAAGTCAATTCTTCGTCCACTAAAGTTCCTTGGACACGTTTGTTGGAAGAAGTCATTACCGAATATAACAATAGTCCCCATTCAGTTACAAAATTTACCCCTGCATACTTAATGTTTGGCAAGCAGCCTTATGACTCCCCTATAAATCAAACTAATTACCCTCCAGTGGATGAAGCTCGAAAACTAGCAAAACAAAGGACAATAGATTATCATAATAAAAACAAAATTAGGTATGATGCTCGCTTTGTACCCTCTAAATTTAAACCTGGTGATGCTGTAATCTTAGAAGAATTTTCATATCCAAATACCCGTAAACTTTCAGCCCCTTATTCTGGCCCTTACAAAATTTTAAAACAGTGTTCTGAAGTGACTTATGAAATAGATAAGCCAAATCAATATAATAACAGGTCTACTGAAATTGTACATGCATCCAAGTTGAGATATTACAATCCACCTGCCGAATTTAAATTATACCATGAATGAGTCAAACCTAATACTTTAATCTTTCGTAATTCTCTCCTTCTCTAAGCACTTTCCTGTCGTCCCATTAATTTAAATATGAAGAAGTCTCGGTTGAGTGTAAGAGAACCTCGCCAATATAGAAAAATTTTCGTCTATATTTTGCGTTGTAATACTACATATTTGAATAAAGTTACACTTTTTATAATACCTATATTAAACTTGTGAATTAATATATTGTATTTCATATTAACATATTATATTTTGTATTGCCATTTTGAGAGTTATTTGAATTTGAATATTGAAGTATTATTAGTACCACTTCAAAATATTGAATTAGTTGTATATCAAGTATTCTATTTTTGTATTCCAGTTCTTCATATTACTTTACAGTTGGAAATATTTTATGGTTTTTTCATGTTCTTAAAGTTTGAAGCTTCATGTGTAATATATTCCAAAGACTTTTAAGAGAAAAATTGATATGTTGTGTATTTTTTTGTTAAATTTTGTGTATTGATTAACAGTATTAGCAGCTATGTCTCAATTTATATAATGTGTTTTTCAAGTAATGTTGTTTATCTTATATGTAAAGTAAGGCTCCAAGGACAGTATGCGGACAGCGAGGTCAAGATTTTGATAAACTCATCCCTTTAACTTGTAACCTTCTTTTCTAAATTTAGTAAAATGTTCTCACCTGAAGGGAAGCCTTGCTCGAGGAGCTAGGGCCCGGCCCCTCTCGCAGGTCTTTTTCCGGAAGGGGGGGATATTGTGATAATAAAGCCCCACCTTTTTTACTTAACGCGTATTCTAAATTATCCTTGTTTCTTCTCAATAAAGTACAGTCTCTTTCTTCTAATTGTGACCTAAGAATTGACCAACTAACCATCCAGATTACCCCCTAGTGCACGCGCGTTAAAGATATTTGTAAACATGAATCAGGACCACGTGATGTTTTCGCCTCGGTGCGCTTTTCGGAACAACAGGCGACCCTTATGTAATCAAGTCACATGCTCAATTTTAGCCAATAAAATTATTTCCCCGCTGTCAGTACCCCTACACTTTATAACCTTCTGTAAAAGTTTAAGGCGTGCTTTTGACTGTCTGTCGATGTCTTGTGCTGTCTACGCGCTGCTCCTCTGCTGCCCAATATGATTTAAAATCTGCGTTCTGAATGCGCCCGGCAGGGACCGGTGGCGTTGCAATTGTTTGTTTCAAGTTGTCAAGATACCTGTGTTTTTCTGAATAATGTGTGTCTACATTAGAATCCGGAATAAATTAATATCCGTCGCATATTTGTTGTGTGCATCCTTCCAATGCCTCTGCAGTGTGTGGTTTTCCTCCCCGATGTGTCAACAGCTCTCGTGAAATGGTCTTCATCGCCTGACCCTCTGGCTACGTCTACAACATGTGTGTGTTTCATCTCCTCTACATAATTTAAGTTAAAGTTTACTGTGCACGTTAACTGATATCATCACATATATATATATATATATGTAAATATATATATATATATATATATATATATATATATATATATATATATATATATATATAAATATATATATATGTATATATATATATATATATATATATATATATATATATATATATATATATATATATATATATATATATATATGTATATATGTAAATATGTAAAAAACTAGTTTCTTATTTGAGAGTTGTACCCATTTACTTAGCTGAATTTTCTGGCACAGAAGTTGGTCGCAACGCGACGCAATGGTGTAACTATCGATCACGACCTAACGACTCCCATAGGGGGTCACTACATACATGAACCAAATTTAATTTATTTATCAGCAAACATTCTTGTGGATTCTACTTCTCCGTTACATACTTGAAATTAAGCAACATGCATGCACTCAAACTATTTAATTACATGACAATTTCCCTCCCCCCCCTAAAAATAAATTCAAAGACAGTGTATGTTAATGCAGTAAAGTAGTAATTTTATTAGTGAGTGGAAAAACAATTGAAATATAATAATTTTCTATATGTTTACTGGATAGTAAACGTTGTTTACGTTACTAATATCCGGAAATTTCCTCAATGCTTTCATCCATAGGAAATGGTGTCCTTTCTTGCTTTCCATATTCACGAGATTCAACAAGCAGAAATACATTTCTTTCTACGTACTAAATTTTATACGCTTTTCGCATTCGCCTGATTCCAATGTTTTCCTTACGAGGTCTATAATGCATGCCTGTAAGTTTAAAAGATATATAACGTATAACACATGAATCGCATATCGACAAAAATATCTTTAAATATTATTCTCACAGTCTAAATATTATTTAGTGGATTGATCAATTGTTTAAATAGCATATACGTTAGAAGTAAACACATGTTTAAAACAGTTCCATTTATTTTTGCTTCAGATTTAGACAAATGTAAGTAAAAATTTCAACAATATATCTTTAACATCTGGAACTGAATAATACTAGTACAATTTTAACACAATATAAATTTAAAGAATATTTAAGTATGTTAAAAGTGCAAGCATAGGTTAACTTCAGATTTGTTTAGAGTTGTGACTGAGACAAAAATATTATATAATTAAACCATGAAAACTTCTTACCTAAGATTTGGAGTTAATTATTACTCGTATTATGATAGTAAAATACAATTTATAAACACAGAACGTGACGTGTAAACATAGGATCGACACGGATTTTTCAAAATTACTATTTAAAACATATCAAAATTAGATAGAGAGCTTTTGTACGTTTCCATCTCCCTCCACTTTCACATTCTCGTCTCGAGAACAGTTTCACTTTTTCGCCTCGCCCCATTAAACTTTTACTACCTCGACAAAAGAAGTTCCAATTCAAAAATGAGATTTCTTCAAACGCTTTAGTAATTTGATTAGCGCTGTAAAAACTTATCGTTTCATTGCGAGTGATCAGAGGCTAGGGCTAACTTCTTGAATATTAAGTACCGAATGTCTTTGAATCAGAATGATTTTTATCCTGTAGCTAAACCATCACTCGTTCCAACAGCCGTAATTCAATTTAGCTATTTATCTTACTGACTCTTAAGCTTCTATCGCCAGCTACACTTCTTCTCATATAAATTTTGAGAGCACTTGAAAGTCCAATAGACTACAACGGAGTGGCACATGTAGTTTCTAAAAACCGTATTATAAAATGATCCGATAACCCGATTATCAGATTGTAGATGAAATAGCTCGCGTATACGCTAGATATTAATCCTTAACACCATGCTCTAGCTTTAGTTTAGATTGCAAATAAAATAAACTCTGTCACAAAAATAAAAAATATATGCACCCAGAAGGAAACGGGCTACTGTCTCGAAACTTAACATGTATGTAGTGTATGAGGAGATAAGAAAATAATTACAAATACAGAAGAACAGACAGTTTTATTAAGAAGATATGGCATGAAAAAGGTTACAAATCAGTCAGTAGTAAATCCACCTCTGGCAGCTATACAAGCCGAAAAATGGCATGGCATCGAATCAGCGAGGTCACCTATGACCTCCTGCGGAAGATCATGCCATAATCTTTGCAACTGGGCAGTTAATTCACCAGTATTCGGGGACGGCTGCAGTTGCCTTCCAAGCACGTCCCAGACGTGCTCTATTGGCGAGAGGTCTGGTGACCTGGCAGGCCATGGGAGTACATCATATCTTTCAAGACATTGTTGGGAGAGTAGCGCAGTATGTGGACGAGTGTTGTCTTGCTGATAAATGGCACCTGGGTGACTTGATATCATAGGCAGTACAACTGGCGTTAAAATCTCGTCCACGTAACTGCGTGCCGTCAAAGTGCGTTGAAGAAAGACTAGAGGTGATCGTGTGTCCCAACAAATCGCTCCCCACACTGTCACACCTTGTGTAATCCCCGTATGCCTCTCGACAACAAATGCCTGATCGGACCGGTGGCCTGGCAGCCTCCACACGCGTATGCGCTGGTCATCAACATTGAGACTGAATCGGGATTTATCGCTGAAGATCACACTCCTCCAGTCGGTCACACTCCAGCTTGCCCGAGGTCGGCAAAAATCCAATCGACACTTCCTATGATGTGGGTTCAGTGGTAGGCGTCTTAATGGACGTCGGCTCCTTATACCTGCGTCGGCCAGTCGTCTCCGAATGGTTTCTCTTAATACCACCGGATGTCTGGAAGGTGGAAAATGGCGTCGAACCGATTCTAGCGACGTTGTTGGTGTGGACGTGGCCGCTCTTATGATTGCACGATCCTCCCGCGCATTTGTGTTCCTGCGACGCCCTGACCCTCCACGACAGTTGACTATCCCTTCCGTGATCCATTGTTGCCAATTACCACCGAGCAACTACCATATCGCTCCGACCGAGGTGGTGGCCGATACGCCTGTTCGACCAACCTGCTTCTCTGAGGCCTACTATACGCCCCCTCTCAAAGTCCGACAATTGTTCGTACTGTCACCGGTTATGTCTCAGAGGCATCTGTAATCACAATACCGTCCATGAAAATCGACAGATTTATTTGAATAACCCTATGGCACGAGCAATCATGCTTTTAAACTCTCCCAGCTGCGCGTCTCATATGCGCATAGCGCACTTACTCTTGTCTCACTGGCGTCGGAATTATAATCATTTGCATATGTCTTACCAGACTACTTTCCTGCCAAGTTTCGTGATAGTAGCTCGATTTCTTCTGCGTGCATATATTTTTTTGTGACAGAGTATATATAAACCTGTAGACATGTATCCACTATTTTTATCAGCTGCCTGAAATTCAATTTTTAAGTACTTCTCATAATTTTCCTCTCAACACAGTATTTCCTTAAAAATCCACGTTTTTGATACACTTTATTAAAATCAAAGCCCCTGTAGCAATCAGCTTCAATAAAATCAACAGCAATACGATCTCATAACTTTTCATGATGATTGTGCAATTCTTACTGCTGTCGGAATGTAGAAATAAATTTTCTGTTAAAATGACCAAGTCGTTCTGTTAAAATGACCAAGTAAGAAAATAAGTGAGTCCAGTACAATTTCAGTGGGTAAAGTAATTTAATTTGAAATATTGTAATTTCCATACGTACTAGTAAGTTATTTAAGCGGCCGCATTCTTTTTTTCGTCCACTTGCACATATTGTCTAGAAAAGAAAGGGATATGAATGAAAGAGGTAACACAGAGGAAAAAACTTGCGAAACTTTTCATAACAAATTTTTGGGAACAGGATATTTAAGCTGTTGGAGAGCATAAATTCCGTTTTCACCATAATGTATGGTTGATAAGGATTTATTCAGTTAAGAAGTGGATGTAAAAAGCAAATGAAATGCATTTACAAAGAAATGTAACTAGTTCTATAACTCTTTTGATATCTGAATTATTTGTTTAGAGTGCAGGTAGAACATGTATATGAGTAAACATCAATTTCCTATCCAAAAGAGTCCTTTTCTAACCAGGGATATATTTGGAATTACATGAACTTAAGCCTTTTGATTAATATCTGTATGATCGTATATTAACTTGTTACCGTAAGAACAATGAGACTTTTTATTGGCATTAAAACCTATCCTTAAAACTTATTTAATACACTGGTTTCCAGGATTGGAAGTGTGACTTGTGTTCAACCAACCAAGAGAGTGCTCCTGAATTTTCGTGGAGAAAATAAGATTTGCTGTGAACAACCACGAGTATGTGCAATTTTTAGTGACGTGTTGAGATTCAGTGTAGACGGAGATACTCGGGGCATTTACAGGTGTTTACATCAGGAGCTTGAGTTTATTTCTGGTGATAGAAGGAAATGCGATTTTACAACCATATCAGAGTTATTGTGTGGAGGAACAACATGCCAAACACATGTCCGTGCACATGTTCAAGAAGGGTTCAGTGACTTCCAAAAGATATCGAAAGCTTAAATTTGAGAGACCAACTCTCAGACATCCTATCTAGAGATGATAATGCCAATCTTACTAGAGTTCCGTTAGCTGAAGATTGTGATAATATCATCAAAGTGGTAAGCCAAACTTTCTGACTTCAACCTGTTATAAAATCTTTTGAACACACTATAAACAACAATGACAGTGGCCCGACCTCCCTGTAGATTTGCAAAAATCTTAAAAATTCTTTAAGGGGGGGATTAAAACTCCCAGCCTCAAATTTTAATTATCTTAACTCATTAACTAATTACCAATAGTAAAAAATTCCCCTTTTGATATCCACGTTTTATATCTGGGACTTTCACACACCCTATTACCTCAAAAGTTTTTTTCTTTTTCTTTTGACAATTTTATGTTTTCAACAATCTTATTTGCACTAATTTTCCCAATATTTTCTGTTTATTATTTTAAAATTTCATATGTTTATCAGTATAATTCTTATTATCATATGAAATAAATTAAGAATAAATCATTGTCTGATTTATTCTTAGATACCACATTGAACTTCATTAAGTTTCATTAAAAAGTGCTTAAAAAACTACATTTAAAAAAATGTGCTTATAGTTAATTTTGAACACCAGAGTCGAGGTAATTGTAACTGAAACCTAATTCATTATTTGACCTATTAAATTCAATACGAACCTATTAAATTCGATGCTATTCATCGCACAATCTCGAAAATCTGAAGATTCTTAGGATATGTTTAGCGCGAGGAATACGTTTTGTTTCTGCCGAAATCAATTGGTAAGCGCTACGATTATTTTTCTTGATGTTGTTAAAATGCAACACATATTTTGTACTCAAATTATAATGGAAGGTATTCGAATTAGAAAATAGAGAATCTGCGTGCGGGGGGAGAACAGAGAGGGAGCAAGATTCCCTTTCTAAAGATATTTCTCATTATAGAACTGTTATTTATCCGAATTTAACTGTTTATATCCGAAATCTCGCCCTCTGATATTTTAGAGTCATAATATTTTCTGCATATCTTTCCTTTTCAAGGCCTTTTTAAGTTCATTTTTTGCATGTTTTTATTAACTCTCTTTCTTGTTTGTTTGTGTGTTTAAGTGTTTGTCCAGCTCAAATCTTGCAATCGATTTTTAACTAACTTTCCGACTAGCTAGACATTTGAAACTTTTAGAATAGCTCAGAACACGATGATAATGCATTCTTTGATACTTTTAGCCGTCTTTAAGCAGGATTGAATTCATTTTAAGTTAATTTTGCTTTGTAGACTGGTGCAGCCATCTATCGGCTGGGACGGGAACAAAAAGTTAAACGCAAGTTAACTTCCAATGAACTTAACTTTCTTTCAAGTTGATGGGATAATTCATCAAAAAATTTTTTTAAAAGTATTTATTAATACATAGAATTGTCAAGTTTATATGATTAAACAGAAAATTTAAAAACATGGTATATAAAAAGTTTTTTTTCTATCTTGTAATTATTGAATTTTGTAGCTGTATAGGTATTGAAGTTATCCTAAAAGCATTCATCTACATTGAAAAAGAATTCTACGTCTATAAATAAAATAATACAAAGTTAATTTATAGGGTGACAATTATTGAGCTATATGAAATAAAAAATCAAATTTTAAAAACTACTGAGTTAAAAAAATTTATTCAAATTTGAAAAGTAACTACAGATAATCGGAATTAGTTTATGACGTGTTCAATATGTTTGCCATCAATGGGTATGATGTGGCGCAGACGAAGAGCAAAATTCTGCAATAACTTTTGTTCGAATAGTAGGCCTTGACGATGGATATATGCTCAGAAACGCTGTATTTCGACATTTTCAACGAAAAATTATCAACAACAACAATACCAGTGTGCATGCGCAAAAAAATCCCAACATGCCCTGCATTCAACCGCAAGTTTGAATGCAGGAGATCCAAGTTTTCACTGAATCTCGCCAATGGTAGAAAAGTTATCAAGTATTTTTTCATATAGCTCAATAATTGTCACACTGTATATTTCGGTTATGCTTGCAAGTCTTAAATTTTAATGAATAGTACATGATAAGAAACTGGTGTAGTCTAAAACTCGAAAATACTTACAGATGTGTGGGTGGTTAGCTTTTGGGAAGCCTCATCAACAATTCTTTTCTATGGAGGAAACGGATACAGAGATTAGTTGAGCTATATAACGGTTTCATTTCAGGCAAATAGTTTTCAGGAAAGAGTATGGCATGTAGAAAAGATTAAATAAAGGAAACTGACCGAATACGAAAGAGATATTTCTCTTTTACCCTCCAAAATTTCTAAATAGTTTTCTTCCTTCTTAGGTAAAAAAAAAGTATAGGTACAGTTTAAATACACGATAAATACATGATAAATACAGTTTAAATACATGATCCAATTACAACATTACATAAAAACATTACATTACATATTCCCATAAAAACAAAAGCTAGTAAAATTTCAACCAAGTTTTCCAATATAATTTTTTTTTCTTTAATGATAGTTTAAGAATATTCCAATAATTTCTGAATTATCTTGATTTAACAAATTTTCTGCTTAGTTTTATATTCTATTACTCGAAGCAGTAATCATATCCTCCAAAAATTTCAATACGATTGAAAATCGTTCCATTTAAACGGTATAATAGCTATTAGATATCAATCATGTAGTTTGCCAAAGTACTAGAATATTGACATACCCTAAAGAACAAGTACAGAGGTTCTCATCGAGATCGTAGTAATTAGAATTTGATTTCTACTCTCATTGTAATACAAAAAGTATTTTTCACTTGTGTCGTATTCTTCTCTTTGTACTTAACATTTACGAAAATAAAAAAAAAAAAATCTTTAGAAATTTCAGATCATGATATTTAGTTGCTGTGTGTTTTTCTTTTAGAGATCTATTTTCATAGATACAAGGTGCGACCATTAATTTCCAGGTCTGATTTAATAACTCCAGAAAATATTACATGAAATACATACCCATTTAATAAGTTTCGAAGTAACTCCCACTTGCCGTAATGCACTTCTGTGCTCGGCTGTATAAGTTTCGGAAACCACTTTTAAAGTCCTCTTTCGGAATGCTCTTTAATGTGGACGTCACCGTTTTCTTGATGGCTTCGACATCCTCTTGTTCCCTTCAGCAAATTGGCCCAGCATGAGGTCGTGGAGATGCAGCATTCTCCATACTCTCCGAACTTAGCACCGACAGACTTTTTCTTGTTTCCAAAACTGAAAGATTTGAAGAAGGGAACAAGACTTGAGGATGTCGAAGCCATCAAGAAAACGGTGACGTCCACATTAAAGAGCATT
Source organism: Dolomedes plantarius (assembly GCA_907164885.2). Classification (NCBI taxonomy): domain Eukaryota; kingdom Metazoa; phylum Arthropoda; class Arachnida; order Araneae; family Dolomedidae; genus Dolomedes; species Dolomedes plantarius. Next base: position 117,608,904 of record OU015493.1, on the reverse strand, counting down.
CCGAAAGAGGACTTTAAAAGTTGTTTCTGAAACTTACACAGCCGAGCACAGAAGTGAATTACGGCAGGTGGGAGTTACTCCGAAACATATTAAATGGGTATGTATTTCATGTAATATTTTCTGGAGTTATTAAATCAGTCCTGGAAATTAATGGCCACACCTTGTATTTTCAAAATGTATCTTTCCATTACAACAAGTAATAATTGATTTTGCTAAGGTTAAGAAAGTTTAAAAACAGAAGTTGATCTAAACTTAAAAATTAAAGGTAATGTTAGTCGTGTTGAATTATAAGAAACGTCAGATATTCGTTTGTTACGTTTGCAGTTATTTGAAGTTCAAATTCATCGAAGTATTATTAAAATATTTCTTACCCTGGTTTTTTCATTTACTGAGCAAAAGAGAGCAAGCATATCCTCTAAACCTCTCGAAGTACAATTAGCTCCAGCTTCATTTATGTATTTACAAAGGAGTTCACGATCCTATATTTAGAAAAGATCATCAGTTCAAAAGAAATTAACACTTTAATTACGACAATTAAATTTATTTATTTCTTCCCTTGTAGAAGTACAGTATCTAACCCGTTTTAGGGCGTTTCTGGTGACGTCCCGCGCGCCAAACACTTAGAAAAGTGGTACGCAAACTGTGGGTCGTGACTCACAGAGGGGTCATGATAAAAACTGGAGGGGTCACGGACACTTTGAAGTAAATTTATATCACATTGAATTATTTAATTTAAAAATACTTTTAATTTTCTATAAATGCGTGTTTTTAATATTTTTATTTTTTTGTATGTTAAAATATATATGGTATGATATTATTAAATGAGGTGTCAAACAGTCTTGCAAGGCTTCCTTGGCTTCCAGTCGCTTCTACATATTGTTCCGAATCCGAGCGATGAGTGGATACTTTTTGTTATTTTAAACGTTAGTAAATTTACAAACTCAAAAATTAATGTGCCAGTCACCACTAATTAAATGACAGGACTTTATATAAATCATAACTTCAGTACACTTTTATACAAATATCAAGTATGTAAACAGTTGTTAACACTGATTCTTCACTGGAAGCTAAACAATTCCAGCACCTAAATAAATCTTCATTACACAAGGAGGAATGCAAATGTAAAATTAGTTTCTAAGTCAATTATTTAAACATAACATACGACCTTGTATTTCATCTCTTTCCCAACACTTCTTCTTGTGTCAGCCGTGTCTGGTATCACACTTAATCATGCATTAAGAATCGCTTGTCTAAAATCTCTCGTAAAAATCCACCAACTTATTTTTATTGAGGTTCCATTTTTAATGGATAGGTTATAATACACGTAGCAACTGTAATCCTCTGTTGCCACACAGCTCTAACCTAATTCACCCCTCTGTTATTGACCCAAGAGCAGGATTTATTATTTACCCCATGGTAGACGCTGAACGTGCAAAATTATCGTTTTCGTTTATCGTAAATTCAAAACATCGTGTGTTGGCCAACATGCCAAGTTAGCCCTAAACTCGTAACAATATTTGTGTGAGACTGGGTTTTAAAATGAGTAGCTATAAAAACGAAACAACGATAAAGATTTAACTAGGAAGATGATACGAGAGTAGCACTCTTAAATATTTCACCAAATGTTAAAACAATATTATCTGAGGTCCAGGATCACTACTTCTCATTAATATTTTCTACTTTAGTTTGATAAATTAAAGGAAGTTTATAATTTTCAATATTTTAATATGAAGTTTATAATTATGAAATGATGCTCTTTTTTAATTTTAATGATCATTTATATTCACCTAAATGAAATACAAATATATTAATTATTAAATATGTAGTTTTAGTCAGACGAGATTTAGCAAAAACAACTGTAGAAGGTGATCAAGCTTTTTTCTATTCTTATTTTTCTGAGTAGATATAGACCCAAAATCTGCAGTTCATCGATTTTCTAAATAGTTTGTCAAAATTTATTTATTTCTTTTTGCCAACATTTTCCTAATTTAAAAAAAATGCTACAACTATAAAACTTTTATTGGGGGTCGAGAGATTTTTTATTTAAAGAAAGTGGGTCACGGTTGAAAGAAGTTTGCTCATCACTAACTTTAGTTAGTCACTCTGACCTCCCCCCCCCCTCCCGGATAAGGAACAGAGTCTGTGTTGTATTGTTTCCAAATAACATATTATTTTTTTGAATTAAAGGGCGTATTACTTAAAGATTACTGCAGTTTTAATTCCATAAAATTTTTCCTCTTTAATTTATTTGGGCCTTCTGTGATTTTATTTTTCTAAAAAGGTCCTCCAAAATAATGAAACTCTATGATGATATCTAAGCATAACTTAAAAACAAAACAAATGCGTCAAAATCGCTCAAACCTAAATCCCCTTCTGCAGTCCTGGATGCAGTATAAATTTTTCTCTACGTTTTGTTCAATTCCGAGGAAAGTCTAAATATTCTTATAATAACATTTAAATAAATGTGACTACTAAAAGCCTAAGGTAAAAATATTTTTTTAAGTATTTGGACACCTGTGATAGAAAAGAAAAGCAAAATTTAATCATATTCAATAGTTGGTAGAGCCTCCACGAGAGGCAATTTCAGCCTCAACCCTCCGGGGCATGCTTTCCACAAATCCTTGTATGACAGCTAGTGGTATTTTCTTCCACTCGGCTTGGAGGAGACATGTAAGTCCGCTTCACCGATTTTGGACGGTTGTTTCACCCATTAATTCAGAGATCCAACTCGTCCGAGAGGTTCTCGATAGGGTTCACGTCTGGGCTCCATTCGGTTAACCTCATTGTCACCACACCAATCCATGGTGGACCTCGAAACATGACAGCTGGCGTTGTCGTCATGGAAGTAACATGGGTCCAACCCGTAAAACTGCCACAACGTAGGAAGCATACTGTCATCCAAAATAGTGCAGTAGACGTCGGCGTTGAGCTTACCATGAACTGGGACCAAGGGTCCCAGTCCATAACAGGTGAAACTCCCCCAGACCATAATTCCACCTTCGCCGAACTTTACTGTGGGCACAATGCATTCCGGCAGGAGGTGTTCTCCAAGCAGACGCGAGACGCAGACCCTTCAATCCGAACGGTAGAAGGTGAACCTCGATTCGTCGCTCCAAAGAAAAGGTTTACACTGATCTACGATCCACTTTCGATATGTTTTGCATCACATTAACCGAGCAGCGCGGTTGGACTTTATGATCAAAGGATTATGGGAGGCCGCACGACCATGAAAACCAAGCAGATGTACTTCCTTACGGGTGGTATTCATCGAAACAACACTCCCGGATGCCCGTTCAAACTAAAGGAGTATGTGGGCCGTCGGTTGGGTGCTGTTCTTCCGAATTTCTATGGACAGCACCCATCGGTCTCCCAGTTTCGTGAGTCTGCCGACTCGGGGAAAATTCCGACACTCCCCTGTCACCTTTCACTTCTGAATCACATAGGTCACTGTCGATTTTGGGTAATTCAGATCTCTGGGTATGTCCCTAAAGGATCGGCCATTTCGGTGATACCCGACGATTATACCTTTCTCGAAATGAGAGAACTTTGCATTTCGTGGCATCTTGCATGTGACTAATGCCAATGTTGTTTCCTATACGATATTTAACGGCGGAGGGCGTGACTATATCAGGACCGCAGATATCGTAATTTGCATGGGTGTCCAAATATTTATTGGTAGATAGTGTATATATATATATATACATACATACATACAGGGTGTCCGGGCTAAAAGTATCTAAAAGTTATGGCTTATTTTTACGGAACTGCCCGTCAGAATTTGAAAAAAAATATTTAAATAGAAAGAATATCTCACCAAGTTTTAATAATAATAGATTTCGATGTGAGCACCTTTTGTAGCACGACAAACGTCTAAACGGTATTTTGTTCTTCTGTCTCCAGTTCTCTCCAAGTGACAAATTACTTTCCAAGTTATTAGACTCTCCAAGTTATTAGACGAATTACTTGAATGATACGCTTCTTCAACACATACACAGTTTCAATTTTTTGTTTATGCACAAATTTTTTTATTTATACACTAAGAACTCCTGATATGCTACGAAACACTTGGAGAGAACTGGATTACTGTTTAGACGTTTGTCGTGCTACAAAAGTTGCACACATCGAAATCTATGTGATATTAAAACTTGGTGAAATGTTCTTTCTATTTAAACAATTTTTTAAAAATTCTAATGGGTAATTCCATAAAAATAAGCCACAACTCTTGGAAACTTTCAGCCCGGACACCCTGTATATATATATATATATATATATATATATATATATATATATATATATATATATATATATATATATATATATATAAATCGTAAGAAAGTAAAACGTTTATTTATAATTTTTTACTTTAAGATGAAGTTAAAAAACTCCAGCCAAATATAGTTTTTTTTTACATTGAAATAAAAATAATCGCTAGGGTAAAATTTCTATTTCTTCACGTATCTTATTTTTTCTCCTTTGGCCTACGTTCAGTTTAAATACATTAACCCCAGATAAACCATGTTAGCCTTCGAAGATGTCTCATATATATTTGTGCTCCAATTTAACGAACGCTTATCGTTTCAGTTAATACAATGAAAATTAAGCAAACGCCTTTACAAGTTAAAACGTAGTCAGAAAACATAAGAATTTAAAGAAATTATTTATTTAATATAAACAGCATCTAAGTAACATGGATTTTCCAAGTAATTTCTTTTGGCATAATCAAAGACGCATTGACGACTGACGATGCAAAACGGATAAAACAATTTATATTACTCTGAAACCTATATATAAGAAAAGTGCAAATTTCCTAATGTAAATTCCTAATGTCCCTTACGTAAGTTTCCGAAAAATGCATAATAAAGAAAGGAAATAATTTATATATAAATTACACCAAGGAGACAGAAGCTTGCAGTATGAATGACAAATTCTCAAATTTCAAACATTGTATTATCAAGAGATTTTGTATTCCTCATAAATTCCTGACTTTTTAAAAGATTCCATTGATTTCGTTCTGAAACGGTTTATCTTAATAAGTGTTATCCCATTTTTCTAAGATTAGATAATTTAATCTTTAAAACTTTCTTAAAACTATTATTTCGTTGATTCTTACGTATTGAATTTTCACAATATTTACAAAAATATTCCATTTATTTATAAGTTATTTAACTTAAAGCGATTAGACTATTACCTCAAGAGACGTGTTACCAAAGCATCTCAGAAGCTTATTTTTCATATCTTCTCCTGTAGAACAATAAAATTTTGTTATATATTAATATTAACGAATGAGTACTCCATCATACAAATTCTTAACCTCCTGGATATAAAATAAACTGAGGTCTGCCGTTTAGTTTTTTACCACGTTTTTATTAACTCGCTTTCTTGTTTGTCTAGTACAAATCTTGCAATAGATTTTTAACTAACTTCCCGACTAGCTGGACATTTGAAACTTTTAGAATAGCTCAGAACACTATGACAATGCATTTTTTAAATACTTTTAGCCATCTTTAAACAGAAAAATCCGCAAGGTGGCGCTTCGATCAAATTCAATGCTTGCATTTTTGCGTAACGGCGTTTGACGATTTTGAAAACAGAATACACGTAAATTTAGTTTGTTTGCAAAAATATTGTGCGAAAAATTTAAAAAAAAATTTTTAAAGTTAGCGGTTTATAAATTCTGTGGATAGTGGAAACGACTAAAAAGGGATTAAAATTAAATAAAAGAAAGTGAAAAAGAATAATTAAGTGAATGTTTGCGCAATTAAGAGAGAAAAGGAGAGAAAAATAAAAATAAATACAAGTGAAAAATAATTAAATAGGAAAATATTAAAATTGTGATTTGGCGAAATAAGAGGTCTTTCCAGTAAGTTTGCAACAATTAAACTCTTCGATGTGCAGTCCTTCCAAGGTTCTAACTCTGCTTAATGCGACGTAAGCCTGTCTCTTAGCGAAGAGTTTTTTTTCCGAGGTACAGAACTACGTGGTTCACGGTACATCCTTGCATTTTGTGCACAGTGCAGGTCGATCATTTTCTTTCAAGTTGACGGGATAATTCATCAAAAAAATTTTTTTTAAGTATTTATTAATGCGTAGAATTGTCAAGTTTATATGATCCAACAGAAAATTTAAAAACGTGGTATATAAATTTTTTTTATCTTGTAATTATTTTAAATTTCCCTGGATAGAGTAAAGTACAATATGTACATAAATGAATATCCCAACTTTGTAGGGCTATTGAAAGAAAACTAAATAACGTACAAACTTTTTTTTTTTTTTTGAGCTACATCAAACATCAGGTGTTTGTTCCATTGCTACCAAATGACGTTGACGAACTTAAAGCACGCATATCTGCAGCCTTTCAAAACGTCACACCAGACATGCTGAAAAGAGTGTGGGGTGAGTTATCGTACAACCTCGATATCCTTCGTGGTACTAAAGGGGCTCACATTGAACACTTATAACTGTGTTGAATTTAAACTTTCAGCTGTTTTTTTGAATTTACGATGAACAGAAAGTTTGTACTTGTTTAATTTTCTTTCAATAGCCCTGCAAAGTTGGGATATTCATTTACGTACACATTGTATATCTATATATTCCGATAACCTGAAGAAATTACTCTCTAAATTTAATTTGCGTATCAGGAGTTAATTGTCAGATGCTCCAACCAAGATAAACTCTGATCATATATGTTTAGATGAGAATTAAATTAGATTAAGAACTAAGACAATTTCGCGGCTTTAGTCTTTATAAAGGAATAAACAAAGAAAATCTTAAATAGCGCAGCTAAACCTAGGACCTTAGTTGACTATCCTTGTGATGTTTATTGCTTGCCTTATGGAGGAATCTAGACATCATGATCTGCATAAAAGACAACGCTGATTAGTACTTTAGGCTGAATATGATCTGTTGAGAAAAGTATTGCAGTAAGTTCAAAGGTACCCAGCTACAAAAATAATACCAAAACCATCAATTTTCATTTCTCTAGTTTGGTCATCTTGTTTCGGCTTTCAGAAAATATCACGTGCTTTCTTCAGCTGAATCATGATATTTCATTTCAAAATGTGGGATCTATTTTCCTGGCCGTGTTAACTTGAATCTCCATGATGACTGCTGATAAAAGCAAAATAACAGTCACCCTATTAAATTGCATCTTAATTCAGGAATAACTAGGTTACCACTTAATACAAGTACTATACTTTGTTGACTTAAGGTTGCTGTGTACTGACCCTATTGGATTCGCTCCCCTCAATGTTAACCTATGGAGAAAATGTGTCTTCTATATACAGTTCCATAAATGCTGATAATCCAATAAAAATGGTATTTCCAGATAGCCTGAACTTTTCTGCATCTTGCAACAGGATCCATTTTAAGAATTTCGCCCACCAAAGGAATTGATGAGTGTTTAAAACACACTCTACCACATTTCCCCCCCCCCCGAATAATTTAAATTTTAAAATACTTGCATTTAAAAAAAAAACGAAAAGTGCCCAAAGGTGTAAAATTTCTTTTTCTATTATGGAGTACAATTTCAAACAAAATCTTTCAATCGAAGTCGGTCATCCTTGTCATAATTTTCTCCATAGGTTAACATTGAGGTGAACGAATCTAATAGCCTTAGTACGCAAACTTCGCAGACTGTAAAAAATGACCCAGCAAGCAATATTGACCTGCGAGGTTTTAAAATATCAACATCAAGCATCTTACTAGTAATAATCGTGACCTGCACTGTAACATACAGTCCACTGGGCATCTAAGTAACACAAAAATAACTTTTTTTTCAGCATTACCATGTACCAGATTATTTGTTATTGAAAGTCAATGGATGGTTTTGTTTATGATAATCGGCATCTAATAAAGAACTTTTCTACTAACATCGGGACTGTATGAGGCAGAAATAGGCTTGTCTAGTATTTTTATTTATAGTTTTAAATTGTCGAAATATTAGGAATATCTAGAAATTTTAAAAGGCTTACTACTCGTTATTTTCTAATGATAAATTTTTGACTCTATTCCTTTACAAAAATATAAATGTATAAAAAAATTCAGTCTTGTAAGAAAAATAAATAAAATGCTCACCTTTTGCAAATTAAATGTTACCACAGCGTTAGAAAAAGACTTACATATCTAGCACTGGAAAATAAAGACATACGAAACAAAGTACTTTACACAGTTATTGATAATTAAAACCACTTTGGGCAGTTATCGTAAATTTTATCCAATGAAGAATTATGCAAGCTAGACGATTGTTATCAAGGACCATTTTTAATTGGAAAATGACTCCATGACGAAATATGCTCTAGAAATCTTTTCATATGTATTTGGCAGAGGAAAAAAGCGATAATCTTTTACTATTATATAATTAATTAGTGCCTAATAAATGTGTACAAATTTATTTCAAACCCAGCAGAACAATTCTTGAAGATTTTCTTGTTTTTGACATGTGGTTTAAATGGGCAAATTTAAAGGTAAAACATTTGAAGTAAATTTTAGAAAATAGACTTACAAAATGTACTAATATTAACTTTTTAGCAATTTTTAACCTCAAATTGAAAAAAAAAAGTTTCTTGAAACGAAAAGATGTTGAAAGAAGTAGATAAAAAAACAAGATATCCTTTCTCATACGTAAAAATTACGCTTACAATTTAGAAGCAAATCATATAAAGGTATTCGAAAAAGTTTCAACATTTAATACTACAGTTTTACGCTCAGATCAACTCTTGAAAATACTATAGGAGCTGCCTCCCATCATATCCTTATTAGACACATGAGTGAGGAAGTCTCTTACCCATAAAGCAACTGACATCTTGATAGCAGAAGTTGAAGATTTCAGTATCTTTATTTACGGCTTTCTGTAGAGGTTTTGTCACACTACTTTTTGATAATTTCAAGGCGAATGACCGCTCCGACCAAGCTAAGGCAAGAACAGAAATGATAACAATTAACCTATATTTTCTGCAGACCATGATCTCAGTTTAGTTCTGGCTAGCACGTCTTTGAAGTCTCTTTCCTAGAAAGGGTTTTATATATACCAGCTGTCTCCGAAATTTAACTATAAACTGGCATGAAGAGGAAATTTCATTTTTCATGTACACGCTTCATTGTTCGTAATAAATCAATCATTTTCAGACTAATGAATATCCTGTTTCCTGTTTGTGTTTGATTAAAGAAAGCATGAATACATATTGACAGAAAATGAACAGCAGTCGTCACGGGATGATAATCCTGTCTGGTTACGTTTAAGTTATAAGAAGACAGGAGATTAAAGAGTTTGAAAATATATTTTAATAACAAAAAAGTTTACACAATTGAAATTCCGACGTTTATACAATAATAATACAATATGCGTAGCTTAAGGGGGGAGATCACCTATGCAATTTCAAAAATGCACTGATTTTACTACCAAGCTTAATGCGTTGTCAAACAGTTAATTTGTAATTAATTTAAACCCCCTTTTTTAGGTGAATTGTACAAAGACTTATTTATTAGAAAACAAAAGCAGAATTGTTGGGAGATTATTAGAAATTATTTTGTGTAAAGAAACATTAATGCTTTATGAATGATGAATGCATTGCGTGCAGACTTTTTAAAAAACTTTAAGATATATATATATTAAATTATTTGTATATATTCTATCCATAGGTTATACTTTAATCTACATCTAAAATAATTACAAAATTTTCTACAAAAATATTTTTTTCAGGCAAATGTATTGTAATGTACAAGAATTTTCATAAAAGTTTTTAACAAAAAAATGCTGTAAAAAAATCAGTAATATGTACTTACCTAAATTTACGTGGAAATTGTATAAACATACTAGATATACATGTATACAAAATTTTAGCAATTTGTGAGCCTTAGTTTTGAAGAAAAAGTGCACACAAGTTTGAAAATAACAGTTTTTAGAAAAAGCCATTCAAAGTTTAAAGTTTCTATAAATTACTATACTATTAGCCTTATACATTTGGCCATAAAATCGGTTCTGATTGTAGTATCGAATTAATTTTTTTAAAGATTCCTTACATTCCATTCTTCAAAATTAAATCATAGTAAAAACATTGAATTTTTAGGAGGTTTTAATGTGATCTTCCCTTTTAATCAAATTTCGAACAAGAATGAGAATTATTAAATTTCCTTTCTTGCTTTGATCCACCTATTGTGAGAGGTTACTTCCTCCAATCATAGTCAGTAAAAAGGAGTATCCATAAAAGTGTTTTTTGTATCACGAGAAAGAATTGATAAGTTCTTTAAAAATTTGTCTACAAGTTATATTGAACAATGTTGAAAAAAAATGTGGAGACGAGAAAAATTAGATATATTGGTGTTTGTGGCGAGTCAAATAATTTCCTTTGATGGACGGAACTTTAAAAAATATGTAAATGTGCAAAATGGGCTTTGGAATATGAGTGTATGCTATCTAGAATTATATTTTTATTTGTTTATAAAAGTTCTTCTCGGCGCAAAGTGTAAAAAAAAAAAAAAATTCTAGTTTCTAAATTTTCTTGAAATTTCCACCTTTAGTAATTTGTTGGATGAGGGGGGGGGGGGAGAAAATTATACCGGGACCATCTGTCACAGTAGTTGGCACTGGCCACTTCGCTTGGCAACTTTCCGAGCTCAATCGGTGCCATCTGAGTAATCAGCACTTTTGTTATTTGAACAATGCTAATGTTTCTTTGACGCATATTAACTGATCCCAAGGTTTGAAAACAAAGTAAAAGAAGCTCCGTCAGATGGAATTCCATATTTCTGTCATCCTCATATACTATTTTCTGCTCTGTGAACCACTCGATTTTCATTTTGTATTTGTCCGCTGGTAACAAAAAAATGCGGACATTGTGCTTTTGTACGAAGACAGAAAGACAAAGTCTTTAAAAACAACTGCGATTTATTACAGCATCAGAAGAAAAAAAATACAGCAACCGCCCTACATCAGATATCGATAAACATTCTTCACTCTTTTAAATCGCCTTTTACACTGACGTCACACTTTGATCGTCTTCTTAAGTCTGTAAATTTGCATGAAAGAAAATCTATACAACATTTAACTTGCCAACAGTATTTGATGTCAGTTATAACAAATTTCTGTGATAGGAGTTATTTCAAAAAGATAATCCCCATCCATAGATACGATGGACGATAACGAATGAATCACTGCACTTTCAACAGTTCAATCGACCCTTGAAGCACAACTTGGATTGTCTGGTAATTTAGACCAGATCTCTAGATAGATGTGGTCTAAGTTACCATATGTTCTGAATATAGATGTTCTGAACTTTACATCACAAAGTCATGTTATATCAGTGTTTGCTGTGAAAAGGGTGTCCAAAATAGGCTAAAATGAGTTATCAAATCAGGCATGTTTGAAAAATCAAGGACTACTGCAGTCCAATTCCACGCCTAAATATTTTTATTCATCAGTGAAAATTTGGGATATGTGAAACAAAACACAAACATGTTAGTGTTAAAGAGGTTATGTCCCAATCAAGACTTAACACTTTTTACTCAACAAAAATAAAATTAGAAAAATTTATTTTAAAAGAAAAAATTAAAAATGAAACTAAAAAAACCTGATTTTACAAAAGCCGATTTTTTTTTCAATCCCGTTTTTCTGAAAACTACGATTTTGGACTTGACACTCTTTTCACTGCAAACCAGGGTTGCCAAATAAAAACATCGAAAAAAGGGACGGGTTTTGATAAGTATACTACTGGGGAGTATGAAATACCCCCAGGGAGAGGGGGTCCGGGGGTACTCCCTCGGAAATTTTTCAAATTTTAATCTTTCAAACAGCCATCACTATTGGATTTCCATCACTATTGGATTTTGAACGTTTACCATTACCACGGTTCATATTTAGGGATTAGTTTTATAACAAACACTTAATTCAAACGCCACTATCTATCAACACGATCACACACTAATCTGCATTCGTATTTAGCACTAGACTGAGACTGATGTCGTTGTGACGTTCGGATCCCGGCGCATATAGGCAACTTTCTCGTCAAGGGCCTGTTTACACAGAAGTCCGGTTGCAGAGGCGTTAAAGTATTGAAATATTTTTAACCAATGACAAACCTCCAAACGATTAGCAACGAAATTTTTAACGTCTATGAATGGTTTATTTCCGTCTCAGCGCCATCTTTCCTTCTACGCTTCCGGACCAGATGTGAACAGGCCCTTGTACGTGCCCAACTCGTATACAATAAATTTCTCATTTCGGCGAAAAACGGGACTTTTGCCGTCCCGTATCAAAGTTCTCCGGGACGCGGGACAAAATTTACAAACAAGGGACTGTCCCTTAAAATCCGGGACATTTGGCAACCCTGTTGCAAACACAGATATACTTTCTAATTAACGCCGGAAGATTAATCTTTTAATAGACTTTGCTATGGGCTCTTCAGCAAGGCATTGCTATTGCCGATAAATACGCTAGATGGAACATAATTTTGCATTTCGAACAGTAATATCTCTAAAGAGTCTATAACAAGGACAAAACCTAGAACTAGAGTAGGTGGTATGGTACAACAATGGTCAATAAACTAACATTTGTTTTGAGAGAAAGAGAAATTTTGGAATGAGACAAGAATACAGTGATTCATTTATTGTTTGATATTTATTCTGAAGGAAAGTTTAGTAATCCTCAAAGAAATGCTTGTTTTATAACATTCAATTAACAAAGTGTTTTCTTTTGCATGAACAACTTTTTCTTAATCTCTTCAATTGATAAAATCAATCAAAGTCTCATTTTCTCTAATCATTGAAAAAGTTCATTTCCTGGAATGTCGGCATAAAGATCTGAAAACATCGGATTAATTTTTGTGTCCAACAAACTGTGGTTAGGTAGGCGATCAGCGGCTGGAAATTAATCGACCATTCGTAAGAATAAAATCAGAAAATCGTGTTGATCCGAAGAAGTAAGTTTTGTTTTCTTATATTTTAAAGCTCTGAAACTCACTATTTTACTGAAAAAGTGAAGATAATGTACAATGGGCGTTCCATAAAAACTGAAGGTAAAATAACAAAAGTATAGAAATATAGGTAAAACAAAAAATAAGTTATTCTTTTTCAAAATATCTTCTCTTAGATGACATGCAACAGTCCCATCGGTCAGTCAACTTCAAAGTATGTGGGGAGGTTTTTTTGTGGAAGTTGCTTCAGTAAATCCTGTATAGCTGAAATGGCTTCAGAAAAAACCAGGAATCCCATGGAGCTAGGTCAGGACTGCACGGAGTGTGTTACAGAGATTTAATATTGCATTTTGCAAGGAATTCTCAAATACGAGCAGCATATAATGCATTTCATGTCTTAACTTTAAACCAGTCACCTTCATTGATGTATGTAAAACGAAAACGTTCTTCCAACAGCTACTCTACGACGAAAACAGAATCTTCTATCACTTTAAAATACAGGGTGTCCAGGTTAAAAGTACTCAAAAGTTAAGGCTTATTTTTACGCAACTAACCATTAGAGTTTAAAAAAAAATTATTCAAATAGAAAGAACATCTCACCAAGTTTTAATATCAATCATATATTTCGATCATAGTATCATAGATTTCGATGTGTGTGCCTTTTGTAGCACGATAAACGTCTAAATGGTAATCCAGTCCTCTCCAAGTGTTTCGTAACATATCAGGAGTTATTATACGAATTGCTTGAATGATACGCTTCTTCAACTAATCCACAGTTTCAATTGTTTGTTTGTACACAACGGATTTAACGAATCCCCAAGCAAAAGAGCCTAATAACTCCTGATATGCTACGAAACACTTGGAAAGAACTGGATTACCATTTAGACGTTCGTCGTGCTACAAAAAGTGCACACATCGAAATCTATGATTGATATTAAAACTTGGGGAGATGTTCTTTCTATTTAAATAATTTTTTTAAAATTGTAATGAGTAGTTCCACAAAAATAAGTCTTAACTTTTGGATATTTTTTTAGCCCAGACACCCTGTATTTTGCCCCAATATTTTTAATTCTGAAAGTAATCTGCTATTTCATTTTTACATTCGAATTGTTGTTTACTCTATAAAAAATGCTCCCAGCTTTTAAGTGACGCTTATTGTTATTATAAAACAAGAGCACAATTTCCTTATATTACATGTATGTACGGGAAAGAAATAACTGAAATTCTAACGAGAAGATAAATATTTTTATCCTTATTGTGAAACACTATGTATTTGCTACGCCACAGGATTGCATGAATCAGTTTAAACAAGTTATAAAGCTAACAATATGAACATCAAGGTAAAAGAATAATAATCCAGACAGAAATGACTACCGATCAGGTTGTTATTTCCTTTACTTGGATGAAGCAAGTGAATAAATTAGGAGAAATTTTCTATCTTAAGCATTTTGTTATGCGTAAAACGTAATGGAAAAATTCTATTTTAATGAATAATAAGATAATGTGTATACTTCTTTTCACCATTCTTCATCCATAGTTCTCAGTTGATGCTGACGTTTACTGCATCTGAGTTTTTTAGAATACTAAAATTTTCTGAGGAAGAATGACTTTTTCCGACAATCTCGGTCAGATAGAAATTTCCACTAATAACAAGTTGATATGAAAAATTTTACTGAAGTAGCAACTGTTTAGCAGACCACGTTCGGATTCTTAAAAATATGTCTTTATCTGTTTTAATTCCAGTTTACTATCTCATTAAGATAAAAACTTTAAATCCACAAATTTCAAGTTGATATGGAAAATCTTTACTAAAGTAGCAGTTGTTTTGCGGACCATGTTTTGATGCTTAAAAATATGTCTTAATCTGTTTTAATTCCTGTGTACGATATCGTTAAGATAAAAACTTTAAAATCCACTAATTTCAAATTGATATGAAAAATCTTTACTGAAGTAGCAATTTTTTAGCAGACCATGTTTTGATTCTTAAAAATGTCTTTATCTGTTTTAATTATGGTTTACTATCTCGTTACGATAAAAATTTTAAAATCCACTTATACGAACAATCTTTACTGAAGTAGTAATTGTTTATCAGACCATGTTTTGATGCCAAAAATATCTCTTTATCTGTTTTAATTCCTGTTTACGATCTCGTTAGGATAAAAACATTATAATTTCCCTACTTTTACATTAATTTAAATAGAAAAAAATTTACTGCAGTATCAAAATAGACGATATGTCTTCATTAATTTTAATCCCTCTAAAGTTCAATTATTTTTACTAATATTTTAGGAAATTATTTTAAATTGGTGCTTCAGGGATCCTTCAAAGTATTAAATTGAGTTTAATTATATAAGGGAATTTAAATACCATGAATACTTTAAAACGAAAAGAATATATTTGATGGAGATTTTTAATACAGGCTTTTTGGTTATTGTGGGAAAAGATAGCTTTTATTTTTATAAATATCAGGCAATAAATAATTTCATAAATATCTGTAAAAATCGTCCTTTTATGCCTATGATTAAAATGTTTAGTTGAATATACGAGAAAATTATGAAAGTGAGAAATAATCGTTTTAAGAAAAATGTATTGAATGTAGGAGTATAGTTAACGAACAATATGTAGAAAAAGATTAGTTTAACCTAGTATTGGGTTTTTTTTCTTGCTGATTTCGCGTATGTATTTTTTGTTATTGATTTTGTTTACATCACTAATTGTAGAAATTTTTGACTTAAAGGGACGTTTGAAATTATTCTGCCGCAAAGAATTTTATCCATAAGGGCCACAAAAAGTGAAATTTAAATAAAGTTTTCAAGGAAGAAATGTTTAAATATGACTAGAAATTTATATCTTGTTCACCGTGTAGAAATATCAAGAATAGTATCATTCCTCTGTTGATCATTTATACTATGTGAATTAACGTAAAACCTTTTATGATATTTTTAAAAGTGAGTTCAGTCAAATCTCGCATGCTTTTTCGTTATCTGCAGGCTACATATATATTTTTAGTACAGTGATGGATATTTATTCTCACGCATAGAAAATGACTGGTTGTGTATATAACGGAGGGTAAACACAGCATCGTGCACGGTATAGCTACCGTTGCACTCTTTTCGTACAACGAATCAGTTTTTACAAATTAAGTCAGTTATGTGGAATACATATAAAATTCATTTCCAGTTTTATTTAAAAAAATGGTATTTAGACTCGGGTGTATTCTAAGGACAATTAAGGTAGGGTTTCTGGTTTCACAATTTCTTTCAATACTTGTTGCTTTAAAATTTCAATTGGGTGTGGCGCTGTAATTATGCTGCAGTGCTTCAATTCTTAAGGTTAAAATTGCTGATTTTTAGTTACAACCGTCACTTCACAATTTATCGGGATAGGGTGAGTGTGCTTTTTGTAGTTCTTTTTTTCATTTGTGTTTTTTTTGGATTGTATGTTCTTTTTACTGCTACAGAATCTTACATTTATGGTGCGTTTAGCTCTAAGTGCAGGATTTATGTTTACTTTAAATTGATTTGACTATCTGTTTCCATGGAGATCTCGGGGCCTTGAGATGTCTTTTGACTAGACCTGCATCCTATTGAGAAAGTTCCCCCTTGTGGTAACTGATTCGGTTAGGCCTCCTGATGAAGAGACCGGTGTCTCGATATATGGTTTGGGGTTTTTATACTGCTACAGAATCTTGCATTTATGGGGCGTTAAGCTCTAAGTGCAGGATTTCTGTCTATTTCGTTTGACTGTCATTGCATTATTCCTGTTATATAATATCTTTTTCTGTTGAATTATTTACAGTTTACTAGCTATAATAGTCTGTTTTTTCAGTATGAGGATTTGTTGTAACTGCACCATTTTTTATTGAAAACTTTAAAATAATTTAACGCTAGTGCAGTTTTTCTGTTAATTTCGTTCGGCTGTCTGTGCCTTCTTTATGTATTTTAATTTCTTGTTTTCTGTTGAATTATTTACATTGTGTTAGTTAATCTTCCCCTAACTGGGCTTTATGATGGAAAAAAAAGCTCTATGTGCAGATTTTCTTAAAGTGAAACTTCTTTAACCCGCAGTATTGCAAGTTTGCTCTGGTGAGGTGAGAAGTGTTTTCCCTGAGCAAGGAGACCGAGAGGGACGGGGAAGTGTCATACTCTATCTATTTTTTTTAAAGAACAACTAAGAAAATCGATGGTGATCCCATGTTCAGATGTTGCATGCTGTGCTTATCAAATGAGTGCTAATCTCACGCGAGAATTAATGAGCTCCACATCTTATGTACGAAGTTTTCAAGGTAAATCACATGATGTGTTTGACTCTTTCGTAGATATAAGCAAGTGAAAATGCTTGTTGTTGTTGCTAATGCCACCTGTTTAGAGGTTTCATTTACCAGGTCCTAATAGGCTATTGGACTCCTGTTTTGAATTAGCACCACAAGGGTCGGAGTTC
Organism: Dolomedes plantarius; assembly: GCA_907164885.2. NCBI lineage: Eukaryota > Metazoa > Arthropoda > Arachnida > Araneae > Dolomedidae > Dolomedes > Dolomedes plantarius. Next base: position 117,591,559 of record OU015493.1, on the reverse strand, counting down.
GACTTGGCTAAATGACCGGTCCCATAATCTTGAATTGAGTCAAGTGACGAGACCGGAACACTTGACCCCGCACCTCCAGAGGTAAATTTGAGAACTTGGAGGATATTGCAGCCACGACCTATTTTACGTGCCCGGGCCACCATTTGTGAACACGGTGGTAGATTTGCAGCGACGAGCATCGAACTTGGGACGTTCAGATCACTGGCCTGCTGCTCTTGCCAACTGGCCACCGCGCCCAGTTGAAAATGTTTGTACTTTTACCATGCATTTAAATTTCAATAATATTTAAATTTACATTGTATGCAAATTGTTCTAGTATTATCCTGATGTCAAAGATTTCTAATTGAATTTTCCTTCTATTTGTCTAAATCTGAAGAAAATATCAATGCAAAGCCATTGGGGCAATCAATAAATTATCAAGCTCAACCATAAGGTAGACTGAGGAGGAAATTTTCTTTTTATAATTTGTGCTCTCCATTGTTCGTAGTACATCATTCCTTTACAAACTGATGAATATCCCGTTTTTCGTTTGTGTTTGATTGAAGAACGCATGAATACATATTGACAGAGAATTTTTATTTTCTTTTACAGGGAAATGCGTGGTATTAACAGATAAAAGTGTAGTAAAAGTACAACACGCTATCATTCAGAAATGCTGGAGAAATCCTGAAGCGGAAGGGATCTTTTGTCATATTCAGTAAAAAAAAAATGCTATGACATGTAAGGAAAAGGTAAGGGAAATATAAATATGAAAAAAAATTAAATTGCTAAAGATTTTTTGCATAATTTTAATGATGACTTACATGAAATGCATTTTTGTTTTAACGAAAATTTCTTTGAAACGAGACATGAAAACTAGTTCTGGTGCATAAAAAATTGTCCCATACCCAAATTTCTTTAAAATAAGCAGAAGTCATGCGAGTCTTCTGCAAATGAAACCTGATAAATTGAAAAAAATACAATAAGGCTTTGGAAATTGTTACATAAGTCAATTCTGAAAACAGTAATGGCGTACTCCAATCGCGAAAAGGAACGTGAAGAGACTTTTTTGAGTATGCACAGTTACGCGCGTGTAACTTTTCAATACACGAGTTCGTTTTTATGATTCTTGACATTAATTATGTATTGAATCCTAATTATTATTTTCCTCATCTCATTCTTTGTGTAAATAACTTCCTTAAAAAAAGGATGCGAATAAACTGATTTGTGGACGTAGTATTTTACTGCACGATTTGAACTTACACATGGCCGATGTAGGGTCTACTCTTTTACGCACTGGAAACAGAGAGACGACCTAGATTCGCTTGAAGGCGATAGGCCTTGAGCCCTGCAAATATATCCTTATGTTTAAGGGTACAAGGGACCCACAACATCGAATATTTGAATTTTCAATTTTTAACTCTATATACAAAATATGAATAATTTGTAGCGAAGCACGGGTATTCGGCTAGTATATATATATATATATATATATATATATATATATATATATATATATATATATATATATATATATATATATATATATATATATATATATATATATATATATATATATATATATATATATATATATATATATGAATCTAAATCCATAAACAATTATGTTTTATTCTGCTTGTTATTTTTTTAATATTTTTGCTTTATTTCATGGTCTTTGAATTTTAAAAATATTTTTGGTTTCAAACAATGAAGCACAGTTTCGTGGCAAACATTTCATTTGACAATCCTGAGAAATTTCGAAGTAATCATATGAAAATGGATGATCTTGGAGCATTTTGAAATAATCTAGCATTTTTGAAGAATTTTTTGAAACACAGGTCTTATTCTTCAACAAAATACTTATTTGTAAATTATAAGCACCTTCATTGTAGTTTAAAATGATATTAATTGTTCTCATTCTGTACATAAGAGTAAAATATTGAAAATTTAACAAAATCGAGGTTGAAGGTCCCTTGTCCCCTTAATTAACCTTATTTTTTCTGCCATCTACTATAATTTCAAAGAACTTTCCTTTAGAAATAATTTAAGCGACATCACCTCTCTTCCAGGTTAATATTTTTCTCTTGTGATTTTTATAATGCAATCGGTTATTTGGAGAAGTTAGTAATAAACCGATGGTACGAGGGATATCATAATTAGCGGGCTTTCAGATCGCAGATTACGAAGATTTCTTAAAACTTAATTTTGAATACTTTCTCAGGCATAAATTCTCTGCGTTGAAAGATAAGACAGTAATATAGAAGCTGGAAGACTGAAGAGAAGTACAGAAATAGAAGTTATAATCATTATTTGGAAATCTTTCATGATTTATAAGCAATCAATTCATTCCAAGTAATATTGATTTCCTCGGTCAATGTTACATGTACTCTAGTATTTATTTTAGGATCATTCCGGAACATTGGAGATTTTAATAAATATTCTAATATAAAGCTCCTACTCTCTCGTCGTAAATGTGATTGTTAACCGCGAAATTGGATTCATTCAGCTCATTGCCAACCTACACAGAAAATTTTCTCACTTAGCATTAACTGGCATTTAACGTTTATTTTTGAAACTGCAATGCATAATAGAGAAAGGAATTCTTATATTTGTGTAAATTGCCTTTTCCGAAAGAGGCACGAATAATATTTTTAAGTTTTAATTATTCGTGAAAAATGTGGTATATATTTTTTGTTAAAAAACTCGGATAATTTCTTTGATGGATGAAACGTAAAATAAAATTAAATATATAAATGCACAAAATGTGCTTTGGAGTATGAGTTTAGGCTATTTAGAAATATCATTTTTATTTCTGTATCGAAATTTCTATAGCTGCAAAACGTGAGAAAAATTTGACTCTGGTTCGAAATTCTGGAAATTTGTCTTCGTAAATTTTTGGGGAGTGGGGATGATGGACAACTATATCGGGACCAACTGTCACAGAAAGCAGCTCTGACCTATGCGGTCCTCATTTGGAAAGCCATGACCTCAACCGGTGAAGACTGAGGACTCAGCCTCCTGAACATTTGAACGACGCATCAGGATGTCATACACTGCTGGCCACTGTAAATGCAACACCCTGAAGGAAACATGCAAATAACATGAAATTTACAACATGCATTAGCGGTGGTGAGCTATGCAAATGATTAGAATTGCAGCGCAGACGCATATCACGCTCGCCTGTGGGGCCACTTCAAAGCGCTATTTAGGGCTTGGAGATTTCGACGATTTCAAGTTCGGCAATTGTGTTTTTCTTGTGGTTTTTTCAAAAAACGATCAATTATGCCTCGTCGAAAACAGCGATCATCTTTTGATCAAGTATCCGAGTTCGACAGAGGAAGGATAGTGGCCTACCGAGATTGTGGATTATCTTTCAGGGAAATCGGTAGTCGTGTTGGACGAAACCAAACAACTGTAATGCGGATATGTGATCGTTGGATGCAGGAGGGTACGACGGACCGGCGTGTTCGATCGCATCCACCTCAGCGCACCACTTCACGTGATGACAGGCAAATTGTACGCATGGCAGTGATGGATCGCTCAGTCACATCACGAACCATAGCACAGCACATGCAGTCTGTAACGCATCATCCAGTGTCTGCGCGTACCATTCGACGCCGTTTACAGCAGAGTGGTCTGTCCGCAAGACGTCCATTGCTTTGTCTACCCTTGACGCAGAACCACAGACGTCTCCGCCGCCAATGGTGCGATGACAGAAGGATGTGGACGGCAGAATGGAATGAAATTGTCTTTACTGACGAGTCACGCTTCTGTCTGCAACACCACGATGGTCGCATTCGAGTCTGGAGACACCGTGAAGAGAGGATGCTGAGAGATTGCTTCCCTGGCCGCCTTGCTCTCCGGATCTTTCGCCGATAGAAAACATGTGGTCCATGGTTGCTCTACGATTGACCCAGATTCCATCCCCAGCTGCCACAGCAGATCAACTTTGGCAACGTGTGGAAGCTGCTTGGTCTGCTGTACCCCAAGAACTCATCCAAAGTCTGTTTGAATCAATGCCGAGGCGTGTGGCAGCGGTGATCTCCAACAATGGCGGCTACTCTGGCTACTGATTTTGGCAGGAACCACACTTCACAGAAGTCTATAAATTTAATCATTTGATACTTGGTCAACATGTTATCTACAGAATAAATTTTGTTGTGATATCTCTTGTCCTTCTTGGTGTTGCAATTTGGGTGGCCAGCAGTGTATTTGTTCAACTCTAATTAACTGAACCTGAGGTTGAAATAAAATGAAGGTAGCCTGCGTAGCACAAGTAGAGGTATGTTTGAACGTAGATTACGTATTAAGGTTGGGATATTTAGAAATGAAACGGCGGTTACATTAGTGACTGCATTTATTTATTCCCAAAGTTTCAAAATCAGTATGATTTTTTTGAGTACAGGCCTTATTCACGGTGGGACAGATATATTTAGATTGAAAGATTTTCCGTGGTCGTAGTAGCCTTGAAGGACTATTCCTCAGAGGATGTTGTTGAGTTAAGCAAAATTGTATCATACGTATTTTGAGAAGTTTCAGTACTTGTTCTAGCCGAAGTTGACACATAATGCTCAGAGTTGCCGCTAGGTAGCACTACCACTACTGTATTGACCACTTACTCGTCCGTTTATACTTGTTCCTCATGTGTTCGGCAGCGGTGAGTGGTACCTTTTCGGACTTCCCAGGCTCCAATTGCTTAATTTTATTCCCTTTTGAAAGGTTTCTATTGGATGTACGTTTCATATGTGCCGACATTTTCCAACAGAGTTCAATTTAATCCCTTCTAACCGCTATAAATTTCAGAAGTAACCGATTTTCCCGTATGCAAGTCTTTTACACAGATTTGGTTGAGATTAGGACGTAGACACCTCTATTGTGCAGCTCCGATATGTAGTTTGTGCGTTACGGTTGGATACAGCAATTTAGGATTATCTCACGTCTCCAACCCTCCTCGAGCTCTCAGCAAATCGCGCTTCTGCGCGCTTTATCCTGTTTATACCTTTGGACCTTTTGCTTTCAAACGGGCTATCACTTACTATTATCCGCTGACTATTTGCTGAGTTATAGCTATTATAAATTATTATCGATTTCGTTACATCTCCAATTCCAGGATTGTACCCCATATAGGACCGATTTAAAAGACGCATTGCACGCAAAAAAGTAAAAGACTCTCCATTTGAAGGAATTCCATATTTCTGTCGTCCATATTTCTTTTTTTTTCTGCTCGAGGAATCACACGGTTATCTTTTTGTATTTAATTTGTATTTAATCTATAACAGCTTACCGTTACATAACATATTTCAAAAATTTGAATCCACAAATGATGGACGATAACGAATTAGTCGTAAAACTTTTAAACGCTTTTATCAAATCTTTTAAAGACATTTTGGGAAGTCTTATAATACTTTAGACCATATCTTTGCTTCTGAACCTTCACCAAGTCTTTTGCTACATACATTCTAAGTACTCTGGATGGAAAACATTTCCTCGTTTGAATTTTTGACATCAGCAAGGCATAGAAGATAAATACGCTGGAAGGAAAATATTTTCTCATTTGATTGGATGGTTGGTTGTTTGGGGTTTAATGGTGCAAGGTCCAGAGAAGACAAGTGTCGTCATTTTATCATTTGGAACTGCTGTCTTGCTGAGGACTCCATAATAAGAACAAACCCTATGTGTAAGGCTGCTGGCTGTGTTATATACTTTTCAACCATCGTCTTAACATCAATAATTCAAAATAGTTTTTACTACGTTTTCCTCATCAAGTCCTTGACGATAAATACGCTGAAAGGAAAAGAATTCCTTACTGAGAATAGTGGTCTTGCCAAAGAGTCCATAGCAAAGGGCTAAACCAATATAGGATCATCAATGGAACAACAGTGGTTAATAAAATACGAGGGCCAGTCAAAAAGATAGCTGCACTCGTTGGAACATAACAAAACCGGGTTGAAATTATAGAACAAAGTTTTACTAACATGAAAGTATAATACATAATCTATTTCTCGATGTAATCACCTTCTTTATTTGTTTAGGCGTAGTGCCAGTTTTTCCATGGCAGCTGCGAAGAATCGCCGTCCAATGTGAGATAACCATTGTTGGATTGCAACTTTTAACTCCTTATCCGAGTGATATCGTCGCTTTGCAAGTTCTTGTTTCATGGGGTTTAAGACGTGGAAGCACAGGGCGCAAGATTCCACACTTCCCACTTAAACTTTTTCAAAAGATCCCTCACTTGGGTCGCAGCATCCGGTCTCGCATTGTCATTCAAGAGCAAAATGTCTTTTGAAAGTTACCTGATCGTCAATCTTTAAGTGACTTTCGCAACCGCTTCATGCGAAAGTCGCTTAAAGATTCACAATAAGACGCTGCGTTAATTGTAGCACCCTTCAACAAGAATTAGGTATGCACTACACTTTCTCTACCGAAAAACAGTGCCAGCATCACCTTCCCTGCGGATGGAACTGTTCGACATTTCTTTCGAGAAAGATGCGTTTCACTTCAGGTGCAAAATGATTAACCCAAGTCTCGTCAACGGTTCCGATTTAGTCCCAAAATGCATTTCCTTCCTGTTTATAATGTTCCAAAAATGCTAGAGCACTTTCAAATCGTTGCACTTTGTGTTGGTCAGTCAACAGACGAGACGATATCATCTATTGACTGACGATCTATTGACATCTCGTCTATTGACTGACGATCTATTGACATCTCGTCTATTGACTGACGATCTATTGACGATCTCGTCTATTGACTGACGTCTATTGACGAGACGATCTCGTCTATTGACTGACGTCTTTGACGAGACGATCTCGTCTACTGTGGCACGTCTGTTTTGAAGAATGAGTTCATTCACGCGTGCAACGTTTTCATCTGTCGTCGAAGTTGAAGAATCTTGATATCTGTACCGCCATTCTCGAATGAGAGATACCACTTGGCAATAGCCTGGCGGGATGTTGCATTATCACCGTACACTTCATGCAACTGCCGATAAATGTCAGTGCAGTCACAACCTTTTGCCTACAGGAAGGGGATTAATGGACGCACTTCAAATTTGGACGCCACTGGCAGCTGCCGAAACGTATTCACGACTGATTAACTAGCGAACTAAAACTGCCACGTCGAAGCTGCTACTGCAACTGCCGTAAAACCTGATGCTCTGTGTTGCGACAAAGTTTCAACGAAAAATCTCTTCTACCAAGATTTTTTCGGAGGTTTGCAACTAACTTATTGACTGACCCTCGTATAATTTGGAATAACAGAAAAATAGAGTAATTTATTAATCTATAAAATGAATTCTTAAGGGTATTTTAGTACTATCCGTCTAAACTACCCTTAGAATTTTTTGTTTTGTAAAATTAAATAATTTTTTTTCCTTCTAATAAACTGTTTTTTCTTTATCTCTTTAATTGATCTAATCTAGGAGTACTCAAAATGCGGTTAACCAAGCCATAATATGCGGCCGGAAACACTAACCCTCATTATAAGGCAGGTGCCTTTGTAAACATCACTTTGGAAATGAGTGCGTAAAAAATGCAAAACTGTACATAAAAAAAGTCGCCTGCTGTTCACGTTGTTCGCATCGACATATATTTGTGAATCATCCAATTAAAAAGTGACATATGTTAAGAATGTATATAGAAATCGGATTACTGATTCTTACCTTGATCACGTATTGAAAGTATCATGTAGCAAGTATAAACCCGATATGTCTAAGATAGTGAAAAGTTTGTCTCAACATAAAAAAAAAATCACAATCGTTTTTAAATAAACGTTTGAATATATTTAGGTTTTGAGTTATATTTATATTTATTTATTTAAATTTTTTTGGTGTGTGTGTGTGTGTGGAGGGGGGGAGGTTGCAACGTAGATCCACCTCATTGTGGTGCACACTGGGCAACGTCCCTGGCGGTTAAGTTATCTACAATTTTGGCATGCGGTCTCAATCAATTAGCTCTGTTGAACTCCCATTGACACCTGAGATTTTCCAGTGCCAAGCAGCTCTGAGAACTCTAATCCTAAAAGGAAAACGAATCGTTCTTCAATGGGTGCCTGATTATTGTGGTCTTTAGGGTAACGAACAAGCGGATTTCCTTTCAAAAAGAGGTGCCAACTTACTACAACATCCAAGTACAGCTACTTCCTATTGGAAGATTAAACTGTTTCTGAAAAATTTATTTACATCTAACTTCTTGCGGTATCATCAGATTCGTACAGCTTTAAAAAGTTGGAGGAGGCCCGTCATTTATACCTGATAAACCAAGACCGCATAGACGTTTCAACCGAGCCTTTTTGCCCACTATGCGATTCTGGAGAAGTAATGGAAAGGGACTACCTGCTCCGATGTGGGGCTCTACGCAGATCTACAGAAGTGTCGAGATATTGGGAAGCAAGAACGCTCCTAGGGCAATGACTTCGGTGTTCTGTTTTTATATCATCGTTCCTTTGTAATCTCATTTGCTTTGCCATTGGAAATAAGAAAAAGTTTTATTTTTTACAGTATTATATTATGAGGTATATTGTACTACATTGCGGCACTCGTGTCGTAGCAAACATATGCATGTGGCCAGAGAGAAAAGAAAGGTTGAGTATGACTGTATTAGACAGTATTTAAAGTTTTTTGCAATTAACGAAAAAATCATTTATAGTGGAGAAGGAAAGGTTTGAAACTCCCCATCTACAATTCATTGATTTTTTTACTAATAGTTTGTCAAAATTTGCTAATTTATTTTTCTTTCAATTTTGGTTAACATTTATCTTTTTTAAAATTAAAAAATGAATTTGAAGCTACCAAAGAAAATTCATTGGAGTCTAGTGATTTTCTATTTACAGAAAATGGGTCGAGGGTGAAAAAAGTTTGCGCACCATTGCGCTAAACCATATGAATACTGCGCAGAGTGACAGACACTTATGTCTATACACATTTCTGTTACGATGACAAATTTCGGTTTCACTACCTACGTAAATTAAAAACCTGCCATAAAAAGTGAATAACCGCTCGCTGGGCTTGTTTTGACAGATCCATGTTACGACCTTACGTAGTCACCGTGCTTAAACACGTTCAAACACCACATTAATATTTTCTGATGGCTTCCATCTTTGTTTTGTAATATACAACATCATCTTCTGATGCAAACGCAAAGCTCTGAATATTTAACCACTGCCGCTAAAACAATAGTCTCTCTTTCATTTGGGCCAATACCTTATATTTAATAGTGACAGTAGAGTGATGTCTGAAATGTTCAGAACAGTTTTCTTTCTAGGTTAACATCCAGTAACTTAAAGCTGCTGTGCACTAACTCTATTGGATGCGCAATGGTAACCTATGAAGAAAATGTGTCTACTATTTACAGCTACATAAATGTTGATAATCCAATGAAATAGTATTTTCAGATAGCCTGAACTTTTATGCACCTTGCAACAGGATTTATTTTATAAATTTTGTCCACCAAAGGAATTGATGAGCGTTTAAAACACACTATCCCAGATTTTCCCCCTAATAATTTAAACTTAAAAATATTACTTGCATTTAAAAAAACGGTAAATGCACCAAGGTGTAAAATTTCTTTCTCGATTACGGAGTACAATTAAAAAAAAATCTTTAAATCCAAGTCGCATTTGAAACTAACTACAGCGGGTTTCATCGTTTATTTCTGTGTTATAAATGGAATAAATACTGTGAGGCCCACACACGTCGTGGGGCTGGACTCAAATTTAAGTGGAAAAAGCCTCCCTAAATACTACCATTATAAGTAAGATAGACAGGGTAGTTAACAAGTCGTTGAAGAAGTCGTTAACGGACAATTCAATTTAAGGTAAACTAATGACAGCCACCGCAGCTCCCTGCGACACCAGATGTGCGGAAACACAAGTGGACTGGAAAACCGTAGACTCATTTTCCTACGGTGAAGTTCCTACGGTGAATCTTCTAGAACTTTCTGAACGAGGAGATATAAAAGGAGGGATATCGCTATGAACTGGGAGATCGATATGAGCTAAGATTAGAGAGGAGAGAATGAATGACACGTGCTTGCTGTTTCTATGCTAGACTTTAGATTGAACTAGTGAACTGAATTATGACTCTCTCTCTCTGGTTTTCGAGTGATGATTGTGCTGTTTGAGGAAATATTGTTCATAGTATATATATATGAATAAACCAGATATCTCTCTCTATATATGTAAGAAGGAAAGAGTAGTTTATGTGTCCATGAAAACCATAAACGAGCCACTTAACCACAAGGTCACGACACCATACCGACTTGACCCCAAACATATATCCCAGTGATCTCACGAATGATATTAATGAATCCTCTGTCTTTCCTGTATCATTTTATATTTAGGTTTGATTGAAAATGTCGAGGAAAGAATAAAGGAACTTCGTAAAGTGCATCAAAGTGATATACAATAAACGCTGCATAAGCTTTTAATCAAACAAGTGATCACTTGTACTGAATGTGTGTGCGTGTGTGTATGTGTTCCATAAATGTTTATTAATTTCTTATTACAACGAAAAACGAATAACCTAGGAGTGTATAAAAACGTGATACAGTATTAAGTTTTATAAAATTAAAATTGATATTTTTTAATGTACTTCATTGATCGGTGCAACTGCTGTGGCGTAAATGTACCACCTAACGGGGAACGTATCATCATAAACGTACAGGCGAAGTTTTTCTAAACAGTATATATAACATAATTCAGAGATATACTCAAAAATAACATATTTGAAAGCGACATGATGCATTTATATGAATCGTTGATTCAACTTCTTAGCTGAATAACATATTAACAAGTTCTTAAACATGTAATGGTAAGATGCTGGCAGCATCTTACCATTACCATATTATCCGGTGATCGGGTATTCTTCGAAGTTAGTAGTTTTCAGTGTATGAAATGTGGAATTACAGCTCAGTGCTATTCTAAGGAAGCTACGAATTAAACATCTATTCTGCATTACGTTTGTAAAGAGAAGAACAACGTTTGTAAGCGGTTAGTATTTTTATATTGAAAAAAAATTCAAAGTTTTTCAAGCTGTCTTGAATACTTTTGACATCTGTAAAAGTTTTTTGATTACTTTTAGAAATGTCTAAACTGACCCGTCTTAGTTAGCGATTCTCAAATCTCCTTCCTAAAGTTGGGAAATAGTGTAAGATAGCTAAACAAACAACCCTTCGACAGAGAAATGGAAAAACTTCGAATATAAAAAGGATGCTTTCATGACGTATATTTGCAATAGATAATAGTGATCACTGGTGGATATTACAAATATATATGCCTCGATGATGTTATTTTTGAATGGTACATTTCCGTATGCTCTGAGATTAACGTTTTTAAGCCGTAGAAATTAATGTTTGAAAAGAAAACAGGATAACAGCGAATTTTGATGTGAGTTCAGCCGTAAGAGTTGCTTAGGATTTTAAGTTTTGTTTCAGACAATAGAAATGAATCAATAATTTAACCAAATTTAATTATTTTATCAGCAAACACTCCTGTGGTTTTAGTGTATGGATTACATACTTCAATTTAAGTAACATGCAGTCACTAATAGTATTCAATTATATGATTACTAGCTGAAAACCCGCGCTTCACTACGGAGTACATTCAAATTAAATACAACGGTCAATGTATGCAATTAATGTCAATATATATATATATATATATATATATATATATATATATATATATATATTTATAAAAAAATCGTAAGGGATATTCATTTTTTTTGGATAATATCCAATCGTCTGCTGCATTAGAAAGAAAAAGAATATCATTTTTGTCTATTTAGTTGTTATGCACGTGACGATAAATTTATTTAAAGTACCAGAAAAAGAAATCACATGATCAACATTTAATAAATTAAATTCTAAAAATTAATCTTTAAAAATTCACCAAAAATCAGAAAACCAAGGTAAAGGTTCGAAAAAGATTTCATTTTGAAGGAATTTTTATGATCTTTCTCCTGATATAAATTTTATAACCCTCAATGTATAATTTTAAATGCAAACGTAAAAAAAGTTTAAAAAACAGCTTAAAAATTTAATTTAAAAAAATCTAAGAAGAATTTTTGAAAAATCTCTCTTAGTGCACCCCTACACTATTAGAAGAATCGCCATGCAAAATTTCAGCCCTTTAGGTCCAGCGGTTTGGTCTGTGCGTTGTATGTCAGTCAGTCAGTCAGTCAGTGAATGAATGAGTCAGTTACGAAACTGTTTTATATACAGTGGCTCCCAAAAGTGTTCGTACACTTACGATTTTCAATGAAATAGGGGGCTATCCATTGATTAAAATGAATATTTCAGAATGATTATTTAATAATAAGATCTATAATCTATTCTTAACAAAACTACATGAAATATTTTGAAAACATAGTAAAACTTTATTTTTAAGAAACCAATAATCCAAAAGTAACAAAAATTTTATCTCACAAAAGTCATCGCACACTTGTAAAAAATCTCTACATATTAGTAAATATTCTAATTTTTCGTTAAATTAATATGTAGTAGGATATCCTTTAGCATCCCTAACAGCTTTTAAACGTCTGGGAATAGATTACTTTAATTCTTTTGTAAATTTTGCATCAATGTTTATCCATTCTTCCATCATAATTGTTTTTAGCTCGCTTTTCGTGTGAATGTCGTGTTTTCGTACTCGAACCTCCAGATCTCTCCAAATATGTTCTAATGGGTTTAAATCTGGCGATTGAGGTGGTGTTTTCAAAACTTGGGGACAATTATAGAGACACCAGATGCGTACGTTGAGAGCCGTGTGCTTAGGATCGTTATCTTGATAAAAAATAAAGATATTTTCAATACCCAAATTTTGAGTTGATAATTTTAAATTTCTCTTAAAATATTTATAAAAACAGCATGATTCATTATGCCATCAATGAATACCAAATTTCCTATTCCTGATGCTGACATGCACCCCCACACAAGGATACCTCCACCGGCATGCTTAACTGTTCCTACTAAGTTCTTGGGATTAAGTTCCTCATTTTTTCTTCTCCATACAATTATACGCCCATCAGTACCAAAAATGTTCATCGGCAAATAAGACATTATTCCAATAGGTTTGGGGCTTATTTATCATTGATAGTGCGAAGAGAAGCCTAAACTTTCTGTTCTTCTCACTGAGAAAAAATTTTCTATGGGCAGAACGCCCATGAAATCCAGCTGTTCTGAGAACTCGTCAAAAAATTTCAGGTGAAATTGAAGTAGAAAATGTTTCATTGAGTTCTGCAGAAACTTTTACAGCACTCAAACGTGAATTTTTCACAAATTTTCTAATTATAAATCGCTGGTCACGTTTTGTTAACTTTGCCGGACGGCCTTTTCTTACCTTGTTTTCGATCCAATTTTCTTCTTTAAAGAGTTTTTTCACATACTGCACAGTAGAATGGGATAAATTAAGTAATTTAGCAATATTCCGAACTGATTTGCCACTACTATGATGAAAAATAATCAATTTTCGAATGCTGTTTGTTGTTTCTTTACGACTACGAGCCATTTTTAAATAATAAATAGAATATTACGGAGTAGACAAGCAAAAATTAAAGCCAAACGATATTTTAAATGCCACCACAATTCAAAGATGAAAATAAAGCGCCAGAAGATAATTTTAATTATGAATTTATCCGAAAATATTTCAGTGTACGATAACTTTTGTGAGATAAAGTTTTTGTTACTTTTTGATTACTGGTTTCTTAAAAATAAAGTTTTGCTATATTTTCAAAATATTTCATGTAGTTTGCTTAAGAATAGATTATAGATCTTATTATTAAATACCCATTCTGAAATATTCATTTTAATTAATGGATAGACCCCTATTTCACTGAAATTCGTAAGTGTACGAACACTTTTGGGAGCCACTGTATATAGATTTTCTAAAATAATAAAATTGAATGCCAGCCATGAACATACGCTGGCAAAGACAGCGTATGTTCATGTAGTAAAGAAGTTGTTTTACTCCAGAGTGCAAATAAAATTTCACATTTATTAATTTCCCATCTGATTCATTGGACAGTAAAATTTTTTATGCTATAAATATCTTTAAATTTCCTAAATGATTTTTCATCCATAGGAAATACATTTCGATTCTTGTTTTCATATTCACGAGATTTAATACGCAGAAACGCATATATCTTTACATATTTCATTCTTCTTTTGCGCAGTTCCCTGCATCTCGATGTTTCTTTACGAGTTCTGCCAGGCATGCCTGTAAGTTTAAAAGATAGATTATTTTTTCGAAACGTCCTACGCCAGGGTTTCTCCAAGTTTGTTTCGCGGAACTCTAGAATACGCCAAGATATACTTTTCAATAATGATAGACTTTTAATAAAATTACTTAATATTATGGGGCTAGATGGCATAAAAAATAAACCTTGGTGTTCCGTGACTAAATTTGTTTGACAACCAATGGTCTATGACTTATAATTAGGGATACGTAATTTTCGCATTTATGAAATAGATTCGAATAAATGCGAAATTTGCCGATATGAGCGAATAAATGCGAAAACTATTTTTTTACTACTTTTCGGCGAAAACTCGGTGATAAAAGGCTTTTTAAGCGAAATTAGGTAATAATAGTAATAATTTATTACATAATTGCTTATCTAAGACAATCCACGGTCTTTAACTGAGAGATCTCAATCTCGAAATTTAATTATTACTTATTGTTAAAGACTTAAGGAAGAGAATGTGGAGACTACTACAAGCTTTTAACTAAGAATTATGTTAGCTTTTAACTAAGAATTTTGATACTTACCTGGCCAAGTAAGTAAAATTGTGATTTCTTAATTTTAAAATTAAGAAATCACAATTATTCATTTTTAAGTATTTTTTAATTTTATTCTTATAACAAATGCGAAATTTTTGAATTTATATATATATACAGAGGCTGTTCGAACAATTTTTAGACTATTTCGGTAAGCGGTAATAAAAAAGCGTTTGCTGCAAACGAAATAATTGCAATTGTACTATGTTTTTAAAAGTCAAAATTATCGTCTGCGGCTTGAAAGTTTTGTTTTTATTCAAAATGGCGTTTTTAACAAAGCAGTGGTTCGAAGGCTACATTTATGCTCTTTCCGAAGAGAAATATGCATACTCCGTTATCCAAAAACGATGTGAGAGTCATGGTTTTGTGATATCTAAAGCGTCGATAGGTAATATCGTCAACAAGAAAGGAAAAAAACGTCAAATTGGAGCCTCAAGTAGGACAAAAATTCCAAACAAGTATCCAAGGAAGAAACGGACATCTTCGACTATTGCAAAGGTACGTTGTTTAATGTTAAAAGAAAATCCGCCTAGTCAAAGGACAGTTGCAAAATCATTAAAATGCTCGGTGTCCACTGTAAACAAAATGATAAACGTTGATTTAAATCTTAAGAAAGTGAAAAAACGCAATGTGCATCGTCTTCTTCCAAATCATATCGCTGAACGCAGGACACGCTGCAGAATTCTATATGAGAAACACTTATCCAAAGAAAAATGGAAAACAATTGTCACAATAGATGAATCATGGGTGTATTTAAATGATTGCAACAAAAAAAGAGCCATTTATTATCATAAAAGGGGAGAAAAACATTTAAGTACATGGTTCAAAGAATCGAAAGAAAGTTTTTCTAAGGGATTCATGATTGTTGCTGGTTTTTCATATAATGGCAAGTTAAAAATAAAGAGAGTGGAAAAAAATGTCAAGATTAACTCCAAATACTATCAGGAACATATTTTATCGGCAATTTTTCTGAATGAAATACCATCGCTTTACCCACAGTGCCATCAATCTGTGAGACTCCATGAGGACAAAGCTAGCAGTCACACATCAAAATCCACTGTAAATTTCCTAAAAGAAATGGAACAAAAAACTGGTATCAAGGCCACACTCTTTATTGATATCCCTACTAAATCTTCCGATGTATCAGCTATGGATTTTTCGTGCTTTCGGACTTTTAAAATCTGCATTATCCAAACGTCGTCCCAAAACCCTTATGTAATTTAGTTTTGTGAATACAATATACATCGTCTAAAAAATGTGTGAACAGCCTCTGTATATATATATATATATATATATATATATATATGCGAAATTTTTCATATTGTAATTTTTTTGCGAAATTTCTATATTTTTTGTGCGAAATTTACGTATCCCTACTCATAACACATCAATATATTAAAGTGGGATTTTATGCAAAGAAACTTATGTAGATCCGTCGCTTTGTTTTGCTGCAAAATATTTTGTTTTGGCACTTCCTTAGTATTTTAGACAGGGTGAATCACTCGGGACCAAAACTGAAAGTAGAAATGTGCTATGTTCAAAATCGAAGTTTCAAATTACATCTAAGATACATTTAGGCTGAGATATACGTATGTTCGTTCTTTCATCCAATGTAACTGTACTCATCTAACGAAATTATTCCTTCACAACAGTCACTTTTCAGACAGTAGCATTGCATTATTGGTATTGGTGTAAACAAAAATATTACAAACTGTAACATGGTAAGAACTTCAGAATATAACGTAATCAAACTAACGCATTAAGAATATCTGGCGAATAAAATGAAGATAATAGGGATGTTACAGAAGTTACAGGAAGTTACAGCGCCTTATTTCGACAAGTGTCACATTAATCAATAGTTTTAGCTTAATATACAGGGTGTTGCCGAATTCGAACAACAAGTGTTAACAAGAGTTATGGTCCGATTAAGTAAACAGCGCCCTCCAGCGTCACGTTTGCGTTTCCGATCATACATTCCTATGTAATTATCGCTCGTCTTAATTCCTACTATCACCCCTCTGAATTTTTCGGTCGAATTCGGCAGCACCCTGTATTAGAACATACAGTATTCAGTTGACCTTAGATCCTAGATGTCCATTGAATCACTTTTAATTTATTTTTACTGTGTGAAACTTAAAAAAAGTTCTGTTTTATAAAAGCTATGAGTTAAACATCAATTCAGGAAGAAGAATGTTAGTGAAGATGGATGCATGTTTCATTTAATTCGTAAGTATTTTGGGAACAGAATGTAAGAAAATGAGATTTCTTTACAGTCTTTAGTAATTTGATAAACATTCCAAAAACATATCAACTCGGGCGAGTTTTCAGAAAGTTAAGGATAATTTTCTGAATGTTAAGTAGTGCATATCTCTGATTTGGAATGATGTTTACTCCGAAGCTAAACCCTCGTTCAGTCTAAGAGCTGAACTTTAATTTAGCTTTTATGTCTCATTGGCTTTTGAAGCTTGCAGCGCCAGTCACAGTCTCGTCATATTGATAATGTCAGTGTTTAACATAAAACAAATAACGAATACTCGACGCAAACAACATCGCGCTGCTGTTGATTTCATTGAGAGAATAACGTTTCACGTTGATTGTGAAATTCTTGCGGCTGTCAGAATGTAGTGATAAATTATCTGCCAAAACAATTTAGTCGTAAATGACTCACGAAAGTTAAAACGAATTCAGCAGAATTTCAAAGAGTAAAGGTATTTTATTTGAAATATTACTACTTCCATACATACCGCAAAATTATTTAAGCGGTCGCAATCTTCTTGTGGTCCTGATGAACACATTTTCTGAAAGAAAAGGGAATATTAAAGGCAGAGGTACACACAGAGGAAAAGCCCTGTGAAACTTTTCATCAAAAGTTTTTGGGAAAAGATAATGGTTGTACGATTGATGATGATTTAATGAGTTAAGACGTGAGTTTAAAGAAGAAATTCAATGAATTAACGACAAATTAGTTCCAAAACTTTTTCGGTGTCTTAATTGCTTGTGTTGATGACATATATAAAGCATGAATATCAAAACACCCAACTTCTTAATGAGTGATGATTTTGGATTATATGAACTGATGTATTTTGTTTATTATTTGTATGATAGTATTACTTATTACCGTAAGTACGCAGGCTATGAATTGAATAATTTTATTGGTATTCAAATGTGCCCGCAAAACTATCTTTTTTTTTACATTTGAGTTGAGAATTAGAAGTTTGGCTTGTATCAGTATAATCAAATGTTTCAAGAGAATTCATCCGAGTTTATGTCGAGAACGTAAGATTTGCGGTTAACAATCATGGATTTGTGTGCATTTAGTGTTTCGTTGAGATTCAATGTAGACACAGATATTAGGGGTGTTTACATTAGGAGGGAACAAGGAGCTTCCAATATTTCCGCTGAGAGCGAATGAGGCTTTTTAACGACCAAGGAATAGTTATTGCGTGAAAAGTCTCCAAGTTAAGCGTAAGAACGTCCCTGCACGCGTTCATGTATGTATCAGTGACTTCCAAGAATTATCACAGTTAAATCAAAAGTCACAAAAAGTTGCCTTCAAAAAGAGCTTTACAACGAGCTGCTAAAAATGTATTTATATTTGACATCTTTTCTAGGGATGATAATATCTATGTTTCTAGAGCTGCGTTAGCTGACGATTGAGACGACATCAACACTGGGGAGTAATCAGTGGAACTTTCTGATATAAACTTGTTAAATTGTTTGGAATAACTAAAAAAGTCTTTAACATTGATTGGACAAGTCCTCTTAAATCTGTTAATAAAACTTAAAAACTCTGGAGGACATAATACACGAAGCCTCAAATTTCAATAACTATCTTAAATATTATTTGACTTTTCTCATTTCCTACTGTGTCGTAATCGAGATAGCTTCTACCTTCTGTCAGAGAGTTCTAAAATTTGCCGATCATTAGTTTCGATTGTATTTTGAAACTGGAGATAATGTCCCTTCAATAACCTGAAATTTCATAATCCTTTATCACATTTACTGTTAGTTATTAGTCTGAACTAAAATTTTGCAGAACCCAAGGGAAAGTTTTACTTGGAGAATACATCACATTTTTCTCCGATATCCGTTGGTAGGTGCTACGATTCTTTTCTTTGAGGTTCTTATTTTGTACTTGTGATTTTTAATATAGGATATTCAAACTACAAAGTTCAAAATCTGTGTTATGTAAGAAGAAGAACGATGGAGCATGTTTAATTCTCTGTATATTTTACATTTTAAAAGCTTCCCTCAGCCCATTTATGAATTTTTTAGTTGTATAGATGTTAGTTACACTTAAAACGTCCCCCTACAGTGAAAAAAGAATTTTTTTGACTATAACTTAAGTAATAAAACGTTTATTTATACTTAGATTATACTTGAACGTTTTAAATTTTAATGAACAATACATATGAAAAAATGATATATTTTAAAACTAGAAAGTACTTACAGATGTGTGTTTGGTTATCTCTGTTGAAGCGAAATTAACAAGCTTTTTCTGTGGAGGAAATGAAGACATGGATTAATTGAATAAAAGAAAATATTCAAAGGTAAATATTTTTATTTCGAAAAGAATATACTTACTAGAAAAGACTAAAAGAAAGAAACTGATAGAACACATAGGTAAAATATTTCTTTCCACCTTCTATATTTTATAAATAGTTTTTTCCTCCTTACATAATGAACATATAGACATAGCTTAAATGTATAATGAAAATTAAAGCATTACTTAAACAATTACATACTGTTATTACCATTAAAAGAAATGCTATTAATATTTCAACTGAATTTTCGAGATATTTCTTTTTTAATCAAAAGATACATATTGATACTCCGTTTATTTCTGAGTAAACCTGGGGGGGGGTGTTAATTAATTTCCAGGGAAATTTTCCTTTTAATAAGTGAAGCAACTATACTACTATCTAATGGTTTCAAAATTGAATTAGTAGATTTCCAACGATATCCAAGTACACTCATGGACAAAAAAATTAGCGCACGAAGAAGGAGTCGTCAAAATGAAACGAAATTTTACATACGTAATGACTACTTTGATATAAGTAAATGATAAGAAAATCAAAGAAAAAGGATAATTTATTTCAGAGAAAAAGGCAAAAGAACGGAGGAGTTAATACTCCGTTGGACCCCCTCTAGCGCGAATGCACGATGCGATACGATCGGGCATTGAGTCATACAAGTTCTGTATGATGTCTTGAGACATTTCCTTCCATATTTTCTGTAACCTTGCCTCTAGTTCGTTCAAACTCGTGGGATGCCCAACTCGTCGTCCCAAATGATCCCAGATATGCTCGAATGGAGACAAATCTGGGGATCGGGCAGGCCAAGGAAGGGTAGTAACAGTGCGGAGACAGTCTTGTGACACCCTTGCCGTATGAGGCCGAGCATTGTCTTGTTGAAAAATGGCTCCTGGGAGCCGTTGCATGAGTAGCAACACAGGTGGTTGCAGGATTTCATGAACATACCGCTTGGCTGTCATGGTGCCACGAAACAATACTAGGGGTGACCGTGTATTGTAAGCAAGGGCACCCCATACCATCACACCAGCTGTGGGAGCGATGTGTCGCTGTACAGCAAAGGCAGGATTGAAGCGTTCACCACGGGCTCTCCACACACGAACACGATTGTCATCACTGCCGAGATTGAATCTGGATTCGTCGCTAAAGACGACCTGGTTCCATTCCGCTGCAGTCCAGTTTCCTCGTGCGCGGCAAAACTCCAAACGGAGGCGTCGATGGGTGGGCGTCAAGGGCAGCACACGTAATGGGCGCCGCGATACCAACTGTCCTTCAGCCAGGCGCCATCATATGGTTCGAGAAGCCTAAGAGGCCCCTAGTGAAGGTGCTTCCTATGCCTGGATGGCGGCCGATGAAGCAGTTGGCTGTACGCGTGCATTTCTTACGATGTGGCTGTCTTCTCGACGACTGGTCTGTCGAGGGCGTCCTGAGCCTGGTCTTCGTGTACATGACATCTCTCGGGTCCACTGGTCCCAACACCTCCTCACAACACAATCAGATCGGCCTAATTGACGAGCTACTCGCCTAGCTGACCACACAGCTTCCATCATCCCGACGATTCTCCCCCTCTCAAACTGCGACAACTGCTTATATTGTCTTCGAACACGGCATAATGGCATGTCTATCTCAGCTCTTTCTTTGTAAATGATTCAGCACACTCAAACAACTTTGGTTACCTGTTTTATACTCCACAGAGTACGATGTTCAACGCCCTCTACCGGCTATACGTAATGCGCAATCACGCTGCATTTCTAATCATTTGCATATCTCCCCGACATGTACCTTCATTGCAAGTTTCGTTACGATCCCGCAATTATTTTTTGGTGCGCTAATTTTTTTGTCCATGAGTGTATTTATACATGTATTTCTACTCTCTTTGTTACACAAATATTATTAACTTGGGTCATATTCTTTTCATTATACTTGTCATTTACGGTAATTGCATTTGTAGGAAATTCAGCTCGTAATAATTCTACGTTACGTTTTTCTGTCGGTGTTTTATTTTTAAACAAAATTTTAAAATGTATCCTTAGATTAAACAAACTAATGGCTATTGATTTTCCTAAGGTGAAGACTTTTAAAAAACACATATTGATCAAAATTGAAAAAAAAAATGAAAGATAATGTGAGTTATGCTGAAGAATCAGAAAGGTAGATATTTGTTTTTTTTCATTCGGTGTGAAATTCATCGAAATAGTATTGTCAAAAAAATTCTTACCCTGATTTCTTCTTCTAGATTGCAGAGGTCCTGAACCATTTCATCGTAAATCGTCGAAGGACACTGGATATTAAGTTCGCTTGCAAACTCGCAAAGTAATTCTCGATCCTGTTTATAGAAATAAAAGTATCAATTCAGAAGAAACTAATATTAAATCGAAAAGAAAAGACAAAACGTTTGTGCTCGAGGAATAAACAGGAAATACGACGTAAATAAAGTACAAATAACAATAAGGTGCAATTTTGCATACGGCCGTTTCGAAGCTGCAAAGGAACTTCTTCATCAGTGCAAAGAACTTAGTGGCAGCTCAAAAAGCCAAAAACTAAGCGACTGAGCTGCCACTAAGTTCTTTGTACTGATGAAGAAGATTGCAGATTTTAAACGGCCGTATGCAAAATTGCACCTTATTGCTATTTGTGCTTTATTTACGTTGGATTTCCTGTTTAATATTAAATCATTGACAATTAATTCTACTTATTTCTACCCCAGGGGGGTACGATATCAAAGCCGTTTAGGGGCGTTTTTGGTGACACCCGTTAAAGTTTGGATATATCCACTCTGACTCGTTGTCGCGCAACTGCGTTTATAATTGTTCGGTGGTTCAGCATGCGAAATAACAAATTCGATAAAACAAGAAGACTCCTGAGCTGTAAGTGATTTTAATTGCAAACTCGTTTCTATTTACATTATTTACAAGGGTTTCAAACCCCAATCAACAATAAGAGCATAGAGCTCGTTCTAAATGGGAACTTCTGTTCCGTATCAAACCTACGTCCGTTCTATACAAAAGCTGAAGCGTCTCTGCCGACGTCACCACTCGAACGAAGCAGCGTTCGACCACGTGACGACACAGCGTTCGACCATCGTGGGGGTATTACTTCACACCCGTCAAGGAACTCGGTATGATTTCTTTTGTTTCCAAAAAGATAATTTTTCAAATTGGCGCATTACAAAAGGATCATTTCAGTTTTAGGATGCTTTTTCTTCAATTTTTCCGTGGTATTTGCGATTATATTTTTCCAAAAGCCCTCTACAATAATGAAGCTCTATTATGATTTCTAGGTATAATTCAAAAAAAAAAAATCTAAATCTCCAACCGCTATTCATGAAGCACTTTAACCTTTTCTCTATTTCCTGTTCAAATACGAGTAAAATATTTATTGTTATAAACAAGTTTTAATAAAAACTATCGCAAATAGACTAAATTTAACATGCAATTCAATGGAAATAAATAATTCATAAATACAATTTTACAAGGGAACGAAACTTCATGAGAGACTGTAAAGATTTGCATGTTTTGTATAGCATATAAACTGCTGCAAAAAAAACTGCAATTCTGTTCTGAAAAGATTTCCCATGAAAAGTATTTCCAAATTCTTTAAAGATTTGAACATTCCCCAATAACCCTTTCTTATAAGTAATATTTGTTGATATTTCATTAATTTTCGCACATATTGAAATTTTACATTTGAAAAAGAAATTTAATATAATTTGTAGGATTTTATATAATTACGGTTGTTCATTTATGACATCGTGTACGCTGTCTTATAAATAGGACTATTTACATCATTTGAAGTTTATACATAAGAAAATCATTTTTTGATTGTTTTTAAATTGAAACAAATCTTTGACATACAGTAGATAAAAATTTAAAAATTGCTGAGAAACCAAACCAACAATTATTTACATACAATTTTTCTTAAGTGATTAAACTATTACCTTCTCAGTCGTGTTACTATAGCAATATCGAGTCTCGTCAAGCGATTCTTCTCCTGTGAAATAATAAAATTTTATTAAAATATAAAAGTGAATGGTTAAAAAGCAAAACAGTTTGCTTAGACGCACAAATACTTTGCATGGCTCTTTAAAATATTTTTATTTCTTGCTGAAAAAAAATGAGTTCCGACTATCTGAAATATATCCTATCCTCTGATCAGATGTGCTGATCATGTGCTGATCTGTACTCTGGGAAGCCAGGCGTGTCAATAGGAGAAATGAGTTAAAAACTAAAATCTGCAACAAACAATAACGAATATATATATATATATATATATATATATATATATATATATATATATATATATATATATATATATATATGTATTCATATATATATATATATGTATTCATATATATATATATGTATATATATATACAGAAGCTGTTCGCACATTTTTTAGACGATTTTGGTAAGCGGTAATAAAAAATCGTTTGCTGCAAAATAAATAATTGCAATTGTACTATGTTTTTAAAAGTCAAAATTATCGTCTGCAGACAGTTTTGTTTTTATTCAAAATGGAGTTTATAATAAAGCAGTGGTTCGAAGGCTACATGTATGCTCTTTCCGAAGAGAAATATGCATACTCCGTTATCCAAAAACGATGTGAGAGTCATGGTTTTGTGATATCTAAAGCGTCAATAGGTAATATCGTCAACAAGAGAGGAAAAAAACGTCAAATTGGAGCCTCAAGTGGGATAAAAATTCCAAACAAGTATCCAAGGAAAAAACGGACATCTTCGACTATTGCAAAGGTACGTTGTTTAATGTTAAAAGAAAATCCCCCTAGTCAAAGGACAGTTTCAAAATCATTAAAATGCTCGGTGTCCACTGTAAACAAAATGATAAACGTTGATTTAAATCTTAAGAAAGCAAAAAAAACGCAATGTGCATCGTCTTCTTCCAAATCATATCGCCGAACGCAGGACACGCTGCAGAATTCTATATGAGAAACACTTATCCAAAGAAAAATGGAAAACAATTGTCACAATAGATGAATCATGGGTGTATTTAAATGATTGCAACAAAAAAAGAGCCATTTATTATCATAAAAGGGGAGAAAAAAATTTAAGTACATGGTTCAAAGAATCGAAAGAAAGTTTTTCTAAGGGATTCATGATTGTTGCTGGTTTTTCTTATAAGGGCAAGTTAAAAATAAAGAGAGTGGGAAAAAAATGTGAAGATTAACTCCAAATACTATCAGGAACTTATTTTATCGCCAATTTTTCTGAATGAAATACGATCGCTTTACCCACAGTGCCATCAATCTGTGAGACTCCATCAGGACAAAGCTAGCAGTCACACATCAAAATCCACTGTAAATTTCCTAAAAGAAATGGAACAAAAAACTGGTATCAAGGCCACACTCTTTATTGATATCCCTACTAAATCTTCCGATGTATCACCTATGGATTTTTGTGCTTTCGGACTTTTAAAATCTGCATTATCCAAACGTCGTCCCAAAACCTTTACAGGACTCTGGAAAGCTGTTCAGGAGGAATGGGATAGAATACCTCTTTTGACACTTCAAAAGGCATTATTATCCTGGAAATTGCGGTGTCGAAAGATAGTTCAGAATAAGGGATGTCAAATAGAACATTTAAAACACAAGAATTTTATGTAATTTAGTTTTGTGAATACAATATACATCGTCTAAAAAATGTGTGAACAGCCTCTGTATATATATACATATATATATATATATATATATATGCTTATATATATATATATATATATATATATATATATATATATATATATATATATATATATATGTGTGTATATATATATATATATATATATATATATATGTGTGTGTGTGTGTATGTGTATATATATATATATATATATACACACACACAGTGCGTCAAATAAGTTTTAAGACTCGTCCCAGAGCGCAGGTTGTAAAGGCGCTGTGAGTGTAAATCCGCATGCGTCATAACGTCCATCGTCTGCAGGCACACTGCTAACAAGTTGTGCACATTTCGTTAAGTAGTTGAGAGAAGGCGAGTGTTTATTGCAGAAGTGAATATTTTTCATGTTGATTTCTTAAGATGGAGCAAAGAGCTGTAATTAAATTTAACGCATAAATTTAAAAACTTGGTATTGTTTATGTAGACTATTGTTTAAGTAGATCAAATGTTTTTGTGTGGCACACACGTTTTTTGGACGGAAGAGATACGGTAGAAGATGATCATCGTAGTGGAAGACCAATTTCATCTAGGACTCTGAAGTTATTGAGAAAGTACAAAATTTTGTAACAAATGATCGCTGTGCATCACTGAGAATGATGGAAGACTCTTTAAACATCAACAAAGATACAATTCGAACCATCCTGCATGAAGATTTTGCAAAACAAAAGTGTGTGCTAAATTTGTTCCACACACTTTAACCCCTGAACAAACAGCAAAGAGAAGTGCACATTGCGGAGACATTATTTCAGCCGCTGAAAACGATCCAAACTTCTTGAAGTCCATTGTTACAGGTGATGAAACCTGGTGTTTCCAATATGATCCTGAAACAAAGCGAAAAAGGAAGTCACCAAATTCCCCACAAGCCAAAAAAAGAAGAAAAGTTCCATCCAAAATCAAAACAATGCTCATTACATTCTTCGATAGTTAAGGTATTATCCACAAAGAATTTGTTCCAACTGGACAAACAATTACAGGTGAATACTACTTAGCTACTTTAAAGCGTTTGATGGCCAGAATTCGTCGCATTCGTCCAGACTATAGGACTGAAAGCAGTTGGTGTTTGTTATACGACAATGCACCGAGTCACACCTCCCTTATTGTTCATCGGTTTTTGGCAAAAAATAATGTCTATGTGTTGAACCATCCACCGTGTTCACTTGATTTAACAACCTGTGACTACTCCTTATTCCCAAAACTTAAAATGAAATTAAAAGGGTGTTAGTTTGAGGATATTTCGACCATACAAGAAGCTTCGACGCATGCTTTGCTGGCAATTCCACAAAGTGATTTACAACAGGCTTTCGATTCAGTATTAAATCGCTGTAAAAAGTGCATTGAAGCCGGAGGGTCCTATTTTGAATAAAAAACCAAAAGAAGTATTAATTTCTTGTTTCCATTCTTTTTTCAGACCCAGTCTTAAAACTTATTTGACGCACTGTGTATATATATATATAAAACAGTTCCGTAATTGACTGACACACTGACTGACATACCATGCACAGACCAAACCGCTGGAACCGCTAAAGGGCTGAAATTTTGCATGGCTATTCTTCTTATAGTGTAGGGTTTGCACTATGAAAGATTTTTGAAAAATGCTTCTTCAGTTTTTTAAATTAAATTTTTAAGTTGTTTTAGTAACTTTTTTTAAGTTTGCATTTAAAATAATAATTTGAGGGTTATAAAATTTATATCACGAGGAAAACCATAAGCATGCCTTTAAAATGAGATCTTTTACGAATCTTTACTTTCATTTTCTGATTTTTGGTGAATTTTTAAAGATTAATTTTTACAATTTGATTTACTAGATGCTGATCACGTGATTTCTTTTTCTGGTACTTTAAATAAATTTATCGTCACGTGCATAACAACTAAATAGACAAAAAAAAATATTTTTTTTCTTGCTAATGTGGCAGACGATTGGACATTATCCAAAAAATATTAAAATACAATAAATGATATTATGTTCCTCAAACTGTACTATATTAACTGTACTATATTCTTTAGTATGTCCTATTACATTTAATTTGAATATATTCTTCTACATTATTTTATCTATAAAAATATCGCATATGATTTTTTTCATAAATAAATAAATAAATAAATAAATAAATATATATATATATATATATATATATATATATATATATATATATATATATATATATATATATATATATATATATATACAGTGGAATCTCAATCTATCGTTTTTCAAGGGACCGACTGAAATGAACGATGAATGCGGGAAAACGATAGATGCGGAAACATAACAAAGCAATCTGATCGTTGGGACTGGATAAAATGAACGACACATACGGAAAAACGATGGATCCGAAAACGATCGATCGAGATTCCCCTGTATATGTATATATATAGCTTACAAATGTAAATAGAGAATTTTAATCATTCTGGTACTCCCTCCAATCATGAACCATAACACCTCCATTTCCTTTGTGTTTTAGTACTTTTCTATTTTACCTTATTGATATTTGGGTTTACTGTATTAATTGGTCGCATCATTCCCCAATTGTTTGTTATTTTTCAACTATCTAATATGTATATATATATATATATATATATATATATATATATATATATATGTATGTATATACTTATATACATGGATATATATATATATATGTATATATATATATATACATATATATATATATATATATATATATATATATATATATATATATATATATATATATATATATATATATATATATATATATATATATATATATATATATATATATATATATATATATATGTATGTATGTATATACTTATATACATGGATATATATATATGTATATATATATATATATATATACATACATATATATATATATATATATATATATATATACATACATATATATATATATATATATGTATGTATGTATATACTTATATACATGGATATATATATGTATATATATATATATACATACATATATATATATATATATATATATATATATATATATATATATATATATATATATATATATATATATATATATATATATATATATATATATATATACATACAGGGCTAGATTTCAGGCGGGACGCGCCGAAACGGCATTCTCTTTATCAATAATTTGGAAACTCCCCCACACAACCCGGAAGGTTACCGTTCCGGCACCTCTATTTCTAGAAATCTAGCACTGTATATATATATATATATATATATATATATATATATATATATATATATATGTATAGATATATATATACACATATATATATCTGTAATTTAAAACTAATTAGAGTAACTGTTGCTCTATAGAATTAGATTGTGCCTCATGTGATATTACAACTTTTTCTCAGCATTACAGTGTACCAAACTGAATGCTAACGAAGGTCAATGGGAAGCTATGTGTTTATTTATTGACATCTAATAAGGCACTCACCTTCTGATATCAGGGCTGTCTCACAGGAGAAAGAAAATCTCTTGTAGCGGTAAGGCGAGGCAAAAAGTGAAACGCCTCCACAGGCAAGACACCAAGAGTGGAAGAGCGAGGTAACGTCCATTCTCAGACTATTTTTGTTGTCTTTTAAACAGTAAATAATAAAACCCACGGTGATCCCATGTTCGCAAGTTGCGCACTGTGTAAATAAAGTGTATGCTACTGTAAATTGTAAGATGAATTGGTTTTAGATCGTATGTAGTAATTTTTCGCGGTAAATTTCATAAAAATATGCAAAAAAATTCGTTTTTAAATTGTGAATGCATAAAAAATTTCTGGCTTATAAGTAAATAAATGAAATACCGTTTTCTTTTATAAATTTAATGTTGGCAGTACAGTAGAAAATAAAGACTTAGGAAACAATACATTTTACAAAGTTACTGATAACTAAATATTTAGTTCGCAAATTTTATTAAAAAAAATCTAAAAGGCAAAAACACTGTTACTATGTTTCATAGTAAATGACCCTACGATGACATAA
Organism: Dolomedes plantarius; assembly: GCA_907164885.2. Classification (NCBI taxonomy): domain Eukaryota; kingdom Metazoa; phylum Arthropoda; class Arachnida; order Araneae; family Dolomedidae; genus Dolomedes; species Dolomedes plantarius. The sequence continues at coordinate 117,562,627 of OU015493.1, read as the reverse complement.
GCTTTTGGAATATTTTCATACGTATTTATAGAGGGAAATCAACGGTAATCTTGAACTGCAATATAATTTATTCATGCCAATTTAATTTATAACTGCAAATTTAATTTAAAAATTTTCTTAGAGCTTTCCTTGTTTTTGATATATAGTTTCAAAGAGCAAATTCAAAGGTAAAACATTTCAAGTAAAGTTTCAAACATGGGCCTTACAAAATTGAATAACTTTTAAATTTTCAGCAATTTTTAATCCGTTAATTTTAAAAATAAGGTTCATCTAAAGAGGAAATATAGATAAAACAAGACGAAAAATCTGTACTCTTATTTAATAATAGGTCTTGAAGTTTTGAAGCAAATTACTCAAATTTATACGAAGAAAGTATCAACATTTAATCTTATAGTTTTGTGCACATATCAACTCAAGATTAAAACTTCATGGTATTCGTCTTACAACAGAAACACGTTTAGTCACATGTGTGAGAAAGTCTCTTACCCATAGTGCAACTTATGTCTCGATAACACATGTAGAAGGTTTCAGCATCGTTATTCTTTGATGAACCCGCAAGTGACTGTTCGGGCCATAGAATAGCAAGAAAATATATAATAACAATTAACATTTCTTTTCTGAAGATCACGAATCCAGTTAATTTTCATGGAACACTTTCTATGTAGTCTCTTTCTCAGAATGAATCTTCTATATATAAGCTTTTTTTCCCGAAACTCAACCACCAGCTGGACTGAAGAGGAATTTTTATTTTTAATTTATGCTCTTCATTGTTTGTAATGCAACATTCATTTTAATGACTATCCTGTTTCCTGTTTGTGTTTGATTGAAGAACGCATTGATACACATTCACAGAAAATATCAGTCGTCACGTGAGGTTGATCTTGTATGGTTACGTTTAGGTAATACGCAGGTAGAAAATTAAAGGATCTGGAAATATACTTTGGTAAAACAAGCTTACGCATTTCAAATCACGCAATTTATATAAAATCATAAAACTGCGTGACATAATCAACTTTCAAACAATAATGAGAATTGTTTAGTTTTCTTTCATCCATCCATAATGAAAAGTTTTTTCCTTGAATTACAGTCAGTGAAAACGACTATCCTTTTAACAATGTTATGTAGTCTGAAAAAGAATACAACAGTTCTTTTGGATATATTTATAAAAGCTATATTTAAATGATGGTAACTTGCATGATAAGAACTTTCATTTCCTTTTATAGGGAAAAGTGGGGTTGTATTACCATGATAAAAGTGTAGAAAATGTATCACATGCTATCGATCAGAATATTTTGAGAAATCCTGAACCGAATGAATCTGCTGTTATACACAGTTTAAAAAAGAGTGGCTATGAATTATAGACAGAAGGGTAAGATAAGTATTTAAAAAAAATAAATTACTTAAAAATTTCAATAATATTAATGTTGTTATAGATAAAAATGTATTTTTATCTTAAACAAAATTTCTTGGAAACGAGACATGAAAACAAGTTTTTGTGCAGAAAAATTTCTCATTTCCAAAACTAGTTTTCATGCAGAAAAATTTCTCCTTATTTCCAAATTTCTTTAAGTACCCGGACGATGGCCGAATGGCTAGGGCACTGGCAGAGTCCGTGGATTCGAGTCCCACTCTTGGCATGGATGTTAGTAACCGTTCTGAATCGGCTTTAAACTGTAGGTGCGGGTCTAATTAGCCCTCGTGTAGCAAAATATGACCGTAGCGCTCCAAACCAAACCAAACCAACCAAATTTCTTTAAAATAAGCAACAGTCCAGTGAGTCATCTCTCTCTCTCTCAATCTATATATATAAAACAGTTCCGTGACTGACTGATTGACATATAACGCACAGACCAAACCGTTGATAGTAAAAGGCTGAAATTTTGCATGGCGATTCTTCTTATAGTGTTGGGGTGCACTAAGAAAGATTTTTTAAAAATTCTTCTTAGGTTTTTTAAATAAAATTTTTAAGCTATTTTTGTAATATTCTTTAAAGTTTGCATTTAAAATAATAATCTGGGGGTTATAAAATTTATATTATGAGAAAGATCATGAAAATTCCTTTAAAATGAAGTCTTTTTCGAATCTTTACCTCCCTTTTCTGATTTTTGGTGAATTTTAAAGATTAATTTTTAGAATTTAATTTATTAAATGCTGATCACGTGGTTTCTTTTCTTTTGTGATACTTTAAATTAATTTTGTGTCACGTGCATAACAATGAAATAAATTGATAAAATAAAATATTAAAATATAGTAAAAGATAAAATTTAACCACTAGACCAATTGAGATGGAAGTTTATTAAGAATTTAATTCAAATCAGTATGTTTTATGGATATTAAACATACAAATTAATTGCATACATTGACCGTTGTTTGAATATTTTCTTCTACGTTATTTTGTCTTTAAAAATTTCTCCTACGATTTTTTTTATAAATTTATTTTTTGGCATTAATTGCATACATTGTCCGATGTATATATTATAATTTTTTTTTTGGATTAATTGCTTACAATGACCGTTGTATTTAATTTGAATGTACTCCGTAGCAAAGTACTGGTATTCAACTAGTTGAATATGTTTATTTGTCGTGAATAAATAAATATTTTTTTTCCAATGGCAAGTATTACAGGACAACAGATATCAAAAAGACAAAATTACAAAATTACAAGAACAAGATAGAAAAATGACATCCGTTAATCTATCAACTTATGTCTGGCAATCCAATATCGCTCTCATAAAGAAACGGGAGGTATAGAGCAGGGCAAGAAGTAACGTGAAGCATGTCCATTTCTTCCTGGTTGTTACACAGGAGACGAAGAGGGTCGGGAGCCAAGTTAATTCTGTGGAGGTGCTTGCGAAGGCAATCATGGCCAGAAAAAAGCCGTAGCATTGCCACAGATTTACCTCTAGGCCACTCACGGATATGGGCATAACAGGGCTTGTGATCGCTTCTAGAAGCAACAACCTGAGAAGGAACACCTGAGGGTCTTTTTGACTATTGTCTTGATGGAATGGTAGGCCAAGTCCTGGTTGTTTAACTGTAAATACATATTATGGTACTAATTTGTATAAATAAATATTATGGTACTAATTTGTATAAATAAATATTATGGTACTAATTTACAGGATTATCATGTATAAATAAATATTATGGTACTAATTTACAGGATTATCATGTATAAATAAATATTATGGTACTAATTTACAGGATGAGTGGTCAAAGTTCGATTGATTCCACAGGCGAACTAAAAAATCCTGCCTTTAAGGCGTGGTGTCACCGTGGTCTCGGACACAAAAATTGTTCACTACTTTCTCCTAAAGAAGCAATTTAAAATCGGCATTACTGCGCATGCCTGATTTCATGTGAACAGATTTAAAAACCCAGTTGTTTTTCAGCTCCACACACATACTCTTTTCCCTGCAGGAATTTCTGTATAATTTCCTTCCCGAGTTGGGAAAGATCTATTTTGTTTTTATGTATTAAATTATAATTTTTATTCTGACGATTAAACTCCTTCCAGTTTATGCTTGCATTCATCATTGCATTTCATCACGAATACGCAGCGGCATGATAGCCGTATATTCCACTAGCTATCGCAGCAAGGTTAGTACTCCTACCTCAGAAGGGCTATACTGGTGACCCGGACTGTTACACAGGTGAAATGTTTCGACGTGTATCCGTATTATCGTATGTGGATATATACAAACGTGCAAGCACCTAACTTCAAGACTTCTTTTGCTTTTTAACGGCTTGTTTCACATTGACTGGACTGAGCTGTGTACTTCATATTAATGGCGGCTTTCTTCTGCGTAGGATAAAGCAGGTAGGTGAAATGTTCATGGTTTTGGTTCTTGACCTCCTTTAAACATATTCGTGTCAATAGCAGTGTTTTAAAATGTTTAAATTTAATGTTTACAAAATATTTTAACGCACTATTGTAAGTCAGGTTTGATAAAGATTTTAAACATCTTTTGTAATTTAAGAGCTTTTCTTGCTGTGTTATACAATTTTATACCAGTATTGTTTTGAATAATGGATGGGGATACTGTATCTCAGGATATTTGTCGAGTAGCATTTAAAGCGCCTACATTTTGGGAAGCTGATGCAGAGCTTTGGTTTTCACAAGTTGAAGCCCAATTCGCCTTTTCAGGGATTGCGGCTGATCAAACAAAATTTCATGCTGTGATAACTGCACTAGAGCCCAGGATCTTAAAGTGCGTTCGAGACATTGTAGTTAAAACCCCAGCTAAAAATGCTTATGAGGAGTTAAAAGGTCGTGTTTTGTCATATTTTGAACAGTCGGAGAGTTCACGTTTAAAACTTTTGTTGAATGATTTAGTGTTAGGTGACCAACGCCCTTCTCATTTACTTTGCGAAATGGAAAGTTTGAATGGCGAAAAATTGAAATTCGTGCCTTGTGGTTGCAGCGGTTACCACAAAATGTTCAACAAATACTAGGCGTGTTTTCTGACGAAGAAACCGATAATAAGAAATTGGCAAAAATAGCTGATAAAATTTATGAGTGTTCTGTTCACAGCATCGTGGCTTTAGACACACATATAGAAAGTTCCTCATTTCAAACGCTTAAAAAGGAAATTGCTGAATTAAAACTTAAGATTGAGCAAATGTCTCGTAAACCGGTGGTTCTTAACTTTCGTAAAAGAAATCGTGGTTTTCAAAATGACAGTGCTACAGCTAAATTGTCTTCTAAAAATAAAAGGTATTGCTGGTATCATTATAGATTTAAAAATGATGCTCGCAAGTGCGTACCCCCGTGTAAATGGTCGGAAAACTGTTTAATACGTCTGCTGCGTCGGCCACAGACTGTGTTTGTGCTGGTAGCCGACTCTTTATATACGAGCGTTCTACTCGCACAAAATTTTTAGTTGATTCCGGTGCTTCTATTAGCTGTTTTCCAAAAAAAACTTACTTCTCGTAATGTTCCCGCTGAACTTAAATTTTATGCTGCCAATGGTACTGTCATAAAGACATATGGCGTAATTCGATGCGAACTCGATTTCGGACTTAGGCGAAAATTTACGTGGAATCTTATAGTGGCTGATACTAATACACCTATCTTGGGTGCCGATCTTTTAGAACATTTTGCAATATGCATAGATATGAAGAATAGGCGTATTCTCGACAGTGAGACGTCATTTTCAAATATAGGTTGTATATATTCTGGCCCAGATTTACGTCTTACTCCACTAGATGGTACATCGAAATACGATGCGATTATAGCCAAATTTCCACAACTTTTTAATCCTAATACCGAAAATCGAACTATATTAAAAAGCGGGTGATTAACTCACTGTATTGAAACCACTGGACCACCCGTCTTTTCAAAACCCCGTCGTTTGAACCCTGAGAAATTACAAGCCTTAACGAATTTCGAATGCTCATTAATCGAGGTGTTTTGAGGTCTTCTAAAAGTCCTTGGGCTAGTCCCATACACTTTGTCAAAAAAAGGACAAAAACCCAGAATCCGAATTATAATATAATTCCAAATGATTCTGTTAGACCCAGAAATCAATTTATAATATAATTCCAAATGATTCTGTTAGACACAGAAAGCAAAGCTACCTACGATCAATCCAACCCAATGGTAACTCAGTCTGAATTTAGTGTGTTTCCCAGAACCTCTGTGGAACCAAGTGTCATAGATCAGACTGTCACTATTGAAAACCTATGCGAAGTTCACTGCTACAAAGGTATAAATCCATTTTCTCCAAAGATAAATATGATGTTGTTGAGTGTTATTGGTTGAATTGAAGTTTCAAGATAACTACTGAAAGAACTATATTTAAACCTGCTTATTCCTAATTATTTGAAATGTTTATTGCCATATTACCTTCATTTAGTTTGTTTACTGTGCTGAACTGTATTTTTACATCTTCCTTATTAATTTTTCATGATGCATGTTAAAAAGTCATTTGTCAGTATGCCTCTGAAGATATTTACCAAAATATTTTAACTATTGCATTTCCTATTCATCATGAAGACTAACCCCATTTTTGACGGACCTTTTGATTATTATTATGCTCCTAATCCAACAACAGTGATTATATGCAATTCAGCCAACCTATTCTCTTAAATTGAATTATACCTGAATAACGCAAATTTCATGAACTCACAGATCCATTTCCTTCTCATTTTACTTGTAGTACCTAACACCCTTGACTTAACTTAGGTGATTAAACTTTGCGTGTCGTCCAAATAAATTAAATAAATTAGGTTATTTTTTTATCTTGTTTAAACTTCCTATTTGAAAACCTGTTATGTGTGGAATTTCTGGATCTCATGAGTGAAACAACTGAATGTGACAACTCTAATTCTTTTGCTTTTTTAATTTCTCTCCTTCTTGAAGCTCTGTCCTATCACTCCCTCTATTTACATTTTTGGAAGCCATCCCAGCTGCCTATTAACTTTTTAAAACCTCTTCACATTTCAGTCACTCAAGATGCTGAATAAAATAAATACTTAGACTTTATAATGACCAAAGACAGACCATGACCACTCCTTGACTTCCCAATTCTTATTAATACTTCCACAGGCATGACAAACTCCAACTTTCCTGTTTACCCATCTTTGTCCTAAACAAGATGTTTTGGCTGTCATGTCCTGCTGGGAGAGTCACTGTTGGTCCACAGTACGGCCATTTACCATTCCTTCCTTTTGTAACAGTACAACATGGAGAAAGAAACCCAATTTTTTACGCAAAGAACTACACTCACCTCACTCCTTAGAAGTAAAGTTATAAAGAATTTGAACCTAAGGCAGTTTTGGGTTGCACACATATAAACACACACAAACCCCTTTTTAGTACTTAGTTTAAAGACAATTCATGTGATATATTGTATACCATAATAAAGTGTTATATTTCCCATTCCAGTTTATGTGTACAGTGAAATGTGTTGTGGATATTGAAGTACTGTACTGACCGTTCTAACGTGATATTTTGAGTGTATTAATATCTGCATATTTTATTTTGTAACATATTATATAATTTTTGTATTATCCTTGTGAACCTCTACCTACAACTGCGAAGAAAGGACTACGTGAAAAAGTATTGAGGTTTTTTGTATACATTATTAGTTTTGTGTCACATTATTAGTTAGTAATATCAATATTCAGTGTTCTTATTTTTTTGCTATGTTGTGATTTAAAATTGTAAAGTATAATCATTATGTGATATTTCCATGACTTGTGCGAACACACAAAGGTGATATTTAGACCAAATTTATAAACTTAAGTTCCTAAATTAAAATTTCTTTGTCAGCCGCGGTCCTCACCCGATGGAGAGCCTTGCTCGGGGAGCTTGGGCCCGACTCCTCTCACGAGTCCTTACCGGAGGGGGGGAATTGAAACGATAGCTTTTTATAACCATTAAAGGAAACGCCTATTCAAAATTCTTTTATATTATCGCAATGTGATAACTCCCCTCAACCTGAATTTGACCTGTGAATAACCAAAATAAACTATTATATTTCCCCCTAAAGCCACGCGCCAACACCGTTATATAACCATTATATAAGGCGAAATTTCTAGAAGGTCTGACGTTGATGTCAGGTGTCGTGAACTGCCCAATCAAAAGTTCATTTTCACTCGCACTAGGGCGAGAAATTTATTTTCCTTTTGGCTCTTTGTGTTGTCACACTGGTACTGGAAAGACGCAGTTTTTCACGCTGCGATTTTACATTTTCTGCGAGCTGTTCCAACAGCCCAGGACAATGTTTTCCACGTCTGTTAGTCCTACACTAAGTCTGCATGGTGTAATTCATGAAGTATACCTAAAATCTCGAAATATGATGGAATAAAAAGATGTCAAGCCAGTAACTGTGACGCCTATGTTTTTCTCGCCTGGACTTGCTCTGGTTTGACCCCCCCTTTTTGCCGGTCCCGGTAACGACTACAAATGAGTGGAGTTCACCGATCCGTTAATCTTACTTACTTACACACACACACACACATATAATATATATATATAACCCCCTTAATGGCCGTTCTTACAAAGGGGGTATGGAATTTCCCGTTCTAAACAGGGAATCGGAAAAATGGCCCCGTAAGCTGAAGGTTAACATATTCTGTAACCATTCGACATATACTTCTGTTTTGGTACTATGCCCAAAACAGCATTCTATTTTTACAATATATGCTTCTTTTTTTGCTGTATTAATTAAAAGGCAAATGGTGAGTAGAATGTTTAAATATTTTTTCAATAAAATTATTCCTAAATTTATTTTATTCAAAACAACACAGCGGTCGTGTATATATAGGTGAATCGTAAAGACTAATAGAATAATGAAATGCTATGCTCATAAATGAGTCTAATCCATTACTTTATTAAGATAGAATTTCATAGATAAACAGACAGTAAAAACAATTTTATGATTCGATATGCACTTAATATCAAGCATAAGAAAAATTTAATTAAGGCCTTGGAAATTCCACGTGCGTAATTAAGTATAAACCAAAAAGCTAGAAATTTTTATATTTAAAAAAAATTTTTTTTTTCGAGTATGCTCTGTTACGTTTGTTGTAATTTTTTAATCCTTGTGTAGGTTTTGCTGATGCTTGATATTAATGAATATTGAATCATTAAAGTATTTGCATTATACATTTTCTTTGAAGATCTATCATAACAAATTAATCGATTAAATTCATTTATGGGCATGTAGTATTTGATTATACTATTTGACATTACAAATAACCGAGGTAACGCCTACTCTTTTACTATAGGATAATTAATTTTTAGCGGTTATTTCTGTTTGCAGTATAATGAATACAATACAATGCTTTTAGTACGTAGAAAGAAATTTGCCTGTATGAAATTGTGTGATCCGAAATTCAAGTGCAAAATATTTAATTTAGATACTGACATGGTGTTCAGTCTTCATAAAAGACGCACTATTTTTATTTTTATTTTTAAATAATTCATTATAATAATTGTTTCATTTTATTCATCATATTGTTTATAATTTGTATTCTAATTGTGTTTCTGGTCAATGGATGGCATCACTATGTAACTTTTTTTTTACTTCAAGGAAAAATGTTTTTTATTCTGTTGTTGTTGCACACTCGATTCTGAGTAATGGCAAGGAAATGGCTAAGAAATGTCTAATCTGTTGTGGTGTATATTCTATTCTAAGCAATGTCATGTAAGAATTCAAAAATCGCTATGTTGGATGCGATTCCGTTTATTCTTTTTCTGTTAAAGATTCTGTGCAGATTATTGTTCAAAGCTGTTGACATTTTGAAGTCATTATTCATTTTGTAAAACGTAATTCCGAAGGGTTATTCAGTGTGTCCGGAATTCAACAGTTATGTGTTAAAATGAAGTCAATTATTAAATGCATTTTAAGAATACATGCATGGAACTAAATTTTTTTTAGTGTTGACTTATTATTCAAGTATTATTCAGATGATGTTAAAGGGTAAGCCATTCCAGTATTACCTTTATTAAAAGAAGTAAGAAGATTCATTAGTTGCACTTAAACAAGAACATTAAATATTTTTGTTAATGGATTCTTATACAATCCACTAAGATATGAAATTATATTAATAAAATAACTGACCCCAAACATGGTTTACGACTTTCAGACTGTAAACTATTTTACTAAGAGAAACTAAGAAAGTTATTTCGATATATGTCTGACACCCTGATCATCATTGAAAAGATTACTTGTTTTCGAACTAAATGCAGATAAATATGTGTTCATCAAAAGAACCTTTTAAATTTACTCGGATGAATCCCATTGAAAGTAATATAAAGAAAATCGATGTCTATAAACTCTTTACTCCAAAAGAAATTGTATTAAAAGTATAAGCTAAATATTCTGTGAGAGCTTTCACCACCCATATTCTAATGAATAAAAATGATATGAATATAAGAAGTACAATTTTTTAAAAGCCATGAAATGGCCTTTACAAAAATTTCTATTAAGATGGAAAATGTAAATATATCATAATTAGGCTTTTGAAAGCTCGCTTCCATATATATATATATATATATATATACAGGGTGTCCATAATTAAAGTCCCACTTTCAAAAGGCTGCAAAAAAAGAACCACTGGTCAGAATGACTTCAAATTTGAACTGAATATACTGGAAGAAGGGGGAAATGATTTGGCATAATAAAAAAAGTTCCAAAATGTTACTGCGCCATCTATTGATACATTTTGGAACTTTTTTACTATGCCAAATCGTTTCCCCCTTTTTCCAGTATATTCAGTTCAAATTTGAAGTCATTCTGACCAGTGGTTCTTTTTTTGGAGCCTTTTGAAAGTGGGACTTTAATTATGGACACCCTATATATATATATATATATATATATATATATATATATATATATATATATATATACGTATATGTAAGATTCGTCTGAGTGTGAAGGAGTATTTGCACTAATTAAAGCAATAATCACTCCCGTTATATAACAATAACATATTTTAATATAAATATAGTTAAAATTATAGTAGCGTCTACAAGGCATATTTATTCAAGGAAAAAAAATTGAGCCTTTCCCCGCGCGTCTGAATCCGATACATCCTAGAGCCCGTCTCCCCTTAACAACAGCGAAGCGTCTTGCATCCGAAAAATCTCTCCTCTGCCAGAAAAAGGGGTTTGCTAGGGTTGGGGGTCATTGCCCTCTTTGGCGTCTCGTCACCTCAGCTCTGGTGTCAGGAGTGGGGTAGTGCGGTTACCATTTCCCATATATATATATTATAACGAGGATTATCGCTATAGTCTGTGTTTAAATATTAACGCTAAGTGCTAGTAATAATTGAATTAAGAAATAAGTTATCTGCTAGTTTTCCTAAATGTAACTTGGTTGATTCAGCTATTAACAAGTTTAGCTTGTAAAATAGAACAGTTTAATTTTTACTTGTTCCCCAATACGTGGGAGGTCTCAATGTTAGCCCTGCACCATTTTGGTGTTCTAAGAAAAACATCTTTAAAATCGCCACCTGTTTCTCTTAAGCCTGGGAAAAAGCCTATTAAAATTAGTTACGTTTCTTAGGAAACGCAATCCCGTGGTCACTAAAATTGGATTTCTTTATGACCGCTCTTTTCAAAAGGACAGGATATCTATCCTTCAGGATATCTATCCTTCAGGAGATATCTACAGGATATCTCCCGTATTTACTCTCCTTTGGGGGTACTTTAATTGAACCGTAAATTGCTGTCACTAACAAAAAGTGCAGACGGTCTGTCTCCAATTTTCCCAGATAACAACTTTCGGCGGACTTTTGAATCAGCAGCGTGGGAAAATGTCTTCCTTAGTCCTGGTGGGAAAGCTACATCCAATTAAAAATTGGTTTATTCCTACGTCACTTTCGGCTTGACCAATGAGCTAAGTGCGCGCCGCTTCCTTTGACTGCTTGGCGCAAATTTTCCTTCATTTTTGGCGGTGAATCGCCCTTTCTAATCTAACCGGCTTTATGCCTGACGCGCTCTTCGTCTGTGCCGTTCTTGTACCGTCGCTCTCGGAAGAGGCTTCTAAGGTATCTTCGCTTGGCGTTAATTTTAATTTATAGCAACCCTTGCTCTTCTCCTACGCACTCCTGTCTAGCGATGAAAAAAGGATTTGTGAGCCATATTTTGCTAAGAGAGAAGTTTCTCTTATATTTGAGCGTTTTAAGCACCCCCATATAGTTCTTGGCCCTGGCCATCACTGTATCGGAGGGGGCTATTCTTTTTATCATGCTGTCTTAGCGACTTAAGCTTCTGACTTAGACCTGAACGGCCATTCTTTTTTTTGTTGTTAAACTGAAGTTGAACACAGCTAATCTGTTAATCTGTATATACTTATCCTGTACTCAAGAACCGGATCAATGTTTCATGAAGAATAAATATTTTTTTAATCGTAACCAGATACTTGCAACTTATTTTAGTTTGTTTCCCAACATTACTTGAACGCCCACCTAGATGACATTGCGGTGAAGATTCCTGCGGTATTGAGACAACTCTTTTTGTTTATTCAACATCGGCCAAACTGAGGTAAATTCTTCATTATTGTACATTATCGACTGATTGCCGTTTCGTCGGATTTCTATAGAGACTGGTACTAACGACCGGTTAATAGTTAAAGTTATAGATAGGTGGTGATATCTCATCCACGCTCATCAAATTCCTCTCTTCATAGAGACTTTGTGCCGTGCATATTGACCTTGCAATATCTACACTAATTTCGACAACGCGATAGCCTGTGCAGGGATTCCACTGAAGTAAAGCATCTCTTCAGAACTTTTCAGATATTCTTCCCCACGACAGATGGTTCCTACACCATCTCTTACAGAACTCTAGCTATTCGTCATTATAGATGATGCCTTCCACAGACTCTTCTCTACAGATAGTGCCGTAAATTCCTCACTACATATACATATATATATACACTACCGTACAATTATGGAGCGGACAGAAAGATGAGATAGTATAAGGGAAAGAATGCATGCTTTAATAGGGGGATCGTCCCCCACGTGCTGCAATTACACTAGCAACCCTTCTGAACATACTTTCAACAAGGTTTTGATACACAGCTATGAGTATTTGTGTTCATTACTGCTGCAAGAATATCGCCAGCTCAGCTGTAGACTTCGGACATAGTTTCCTGGTCCGTAAGCGTCGCTATAACTCATCCCACAAATGTTCTATGGGGTTTATGTCAAGACTCTGAGCAGGCCAGGGAAGACGTTTTACATCCATATCTTTATGCCACTGCTTGACAGAGGCTGCAACATGACATGGAGCGTTGTCGTCTTCGAAGTAACATTCGTCTATTCCATAAAATTGGAAGAGCACAGGAAAAATCTGATTGTCCAAAATGTTTATGTAGGCGTCGGCGTTCAATTTACCAGGAACAACATGCAAAGGTCCCAGGCCATACCACGAAAAACACCCCCAAACAAGTAAACCACCAACAGCGAACTTGTGAGTTGGAAGGATGTACTCGGGTAACAGACGGTCGCCTGGAATTTGCCAAACCCAAGCCAGCACATCCGACTGGATGAGCATATAGCGTGACTCGTCGCTCCATAAAATAGTTTCCAGTGGTCCACAGTCCACTTGCGACGTTGCAAACACCAATCGAGTCTGCCGGCTTTGTTGGATGGGGTGATGTTTGGTTTGTGTGCGGCAACACATTCGTTGATATTTCGGGCGTTCAGTTTTTTCCACAAAGTATTGGGGTGCACCGTAACTTCTGCTGCCTGTTGAAACTCATTGTTGATGATTTGGAGTGGTTCCTTACGGTTCTTACCAACCTCACGCTTCAGGACACCACGATTCCGTTCGGTCAGTTTACGGGGACGATCAACGTGAGCATTTCGTGTCCCAACTCCCGTAGTCTTGCACTTCTTCACGACGTCACCAACACGTTTTGACCGTGGCTGTGATGATTCTACCGCAATCGCATGAATAGACTTGCCACTAATGTGACAACTAACTATAACACCTCTTTCAAAGTCACTAAGTCATTTTTGTTTCGACTTATTGTCATAATTTCACACAGAACTTATGACGTCACCACTTCGCGTATCGTATTTAACCGTAACAGGTCACGTGTGAGCACTGGATTTGCATAAAATCCGAAATGCAGTCGGATTTTATATAAATCCGCTGGTGTCCGGTGCATTATTGTAAGGTAGTGTATATAATATTTCCCCGTGTATCTCTTTTTTCAGATTTTTTCATTTGTTGCTTATTTTTTTCCTGCAAGTCATCATGAGTTCGAAGAAATTTAGTGATACCTCTCAGTATAAAAGAAAAATAATGAGAATCGCGATAGAAAAGAAAAAAAGAGATAATTGCTAAGCATGAGTGTAGTCCCCTTTTCCGATCTCGCTGCACTGTACAAAATGCCTAGATCAACTATCCCGTCGATTGTGAAAACTGAAGAAACTATTAAAGGAGCCAGTGTTGCTAGCGGTGTGAAGGCTAGCGGTGTAGCGGTGCAAAGGCCACAGACATTAGAAAAAAAAATGGAGAAATTGTTGTACATTTAGATTAAAGAAAAAAAGTTAGCAGGTAATAGCTTATCTTAGGTAAGTGGACTGTAATTCTTTTGTACTGTTGTTTTTGAGATATCAGACTTGAGAAAAGGTGAACATGAGAAGGATAAAATAATTTATTTAATGTTTGAAATTTCTTCTTAAGGCTGAGGTGTACTTACTCTGTTGGATTCACTCTCCCCAATGTTGACTTATGGAGAAAATTTGTTTACTATTCACAGCTACATAATTGCTGATCTATACTAATATATAAAGAGAGAGCAGATTTTGTACGTGGAGGGTAATCTCCGGAACCACTGCACCTATTTGAAAAATTCTTTCACTGTTTGAAAGGTACATTATTCCAGATGGACATAGGCTATATATTATGTATATCTGATCAGTAGAAATAAAGTTAGGGGGGATACTCTAGATTTGTGTGCACGGCCGCCATCTTGGATTTTTCCGCCAGGGTTTGGCGCATTTCGCATGGCGATAATTATTGCGTTCTGGTAAAAATAACCCAATGTCAAATTCTCTAATTTTAAGATCAAACAGTTATTTCTGATGTGATCTTTTAATTACAGTATAATAATTTTAGGTCAGATCTTGACCTTGCCCTGGAAATCTGAGTCAAATTGACTAGACTCAAAAGAGTAAATTATTTTTAAAACTAAGAGTCTTTTTGTTGAAACTTTTTGAATCCATTATCAGTTTTTCTTTAACTTATTAAATTTAAGTTGCTTTTAATTTTGTTTATCGATTGTCAATTAGTATACTATAATGATACACCATTTCATTTATTTGAAGTAAAAATTATCTGCCATCATTTTTTCGTAAAATGTAAAATACAGTATACATTTTAAATACAATATATTTTAAAATCTATACTAATATATAAAGGGAGAGCAGATTTTGTACGTGGAGGGTAATCTCCGGAACCACTGCACCTATTTGAAAAATTCTTTCACTGTTTGAAAGGTACATTATTCCAGATGGACATAGGCTATATATTATGTATATCTGATCAGTAGAAATAAAGTTAGGGGGGATACTCTAGATTTGTGTGCACGGCCGCCATCTTGGATTTTTCCGCCAGGGTTTGGCGCATTTCGCATGGCGATAATTATTGCGTTCTGGTAAAAATAACCCAATGTCAAATTCTCTAATTTTAAGATCAAACAGTTATTTCTGATGTGATCTTTTAATTACAGTATAATAATTTTAGGTCAGACCTTGACCTGGAAATCTGAGTCAAATTGACTAGACTCAAAAGAGTAAATTATTTTTAAAACTAAGAGTCTTTTTGTTGAAACTTTTTGAATCCATCATCAGTTTTTCTTTAACTTATTAAATTTAAGTTGCTTTTAATTTTGTTTATCGATTGTCAATTAGTATACTATAATGATACACCATTTCATTTATTTGAAGTAAAAATTATCTGCCATCATTTTTTCGTAAAATGTAAAATACAGTATACATTTTAAATACAATATATTTTAAAATATTTTATAATTCCAAGTTGTAGTGGATTACAAATAAATTTAAATAACTGAAGTTCAACTTCTCTCTCCCCAGGAACCTAAGTTAAAAAGTTAGTTAAGGTTAAGTTATTGGTTTAGGAAAAGGGTTTTTTTTTCTTATTTCCAACACAGCAGGATAAATGGTCAAATAATCCTTGTCCCGATTTTATTGTATGCACCAAATATTTGGTTAAGGTCAAATCTGAAGTAAAATTTCATTACCACAATGCCCTGAGAGAGAAAGAGAGAGAGAGAGAGAGAGAGAGAGAGAGATAGATCTGGTTACTCACCATAAATTTATGGGTTCATAATTATTTTACATTTTTCAAAGCTGAATTTTAGATAATTTTTAAATTGCAAGTTATTTAGGTGGTACGAAAATGCTGTATTTTTTTCTAATTAACAATATATTGGCATAATATTTTGGTGATTCATTGCTATTAGTCAAAGAGTTAGGGCAAACTGAATAGGTGGCATTGAAATTTTATCTGTAAGTAAAATTCATTTGACCAAATTTTTCATATGGATCATAATTTGAAAAGGTAGTTTTTAATTAAAAATGACAAAAAGAAAATCTCAGTCCAACAATTAAATGATTTTTCAAAAATATTTCTAAGTTTCACAATTTAAAAAGGTCGTTTTTATTAAAAAAGCTAAAAGAAAAACCCAAAATTTCCAATATTTGAGAATGATTTTTTCAGAAAAAAGTGGTTTTTATCAAAAACCCAACAATAAATCTAAGTCCAACGTTTAAATGATTTTTCAAAAAATTTTCTAAGTTTCATAATTTAAACAGGTGGTTTTTATTAAAAAAGCTAAAAAAATTCAAAGTCCAGCGTTTTGAAAACACCGCTTAAAACACATTGGCGAGAATTTTTCCACTCCTCAAAACACGGTGAAATCGCCAAGTTGGCGCAAAAAAATCCAAGATGGCGGACGTGCACACAATTATTAAGTAACGTAATATTAATTTGAATATTATTTTAGGTGCTTAAAGTAATTAAAAAAACATTCTTTACTTAAAATCCTTTTTTTATTTTTGTATTTTTATTTCATCTCTTACTCTAATTTTGAGATACCAATGTGTATCTATAAACGTTTGTCAATTGTAAACGTTTATATTGTAAACGTCTATATTGTAAACGTTTTGTCAATTAAACGTTTCTCCAAATGACAAACGTTTAATCTATATCTATCTATATATATAAAACAGTTCCGTAACTCACTCATTCATTCACTGACTGACTGACTGACTGACATACAACGCACAGACCAAACCGCTGGACCTAAAGGGCTGAAATTTTGCATGGCGATTCTTCTAATAGTGTAGGTGTGCATTGAGAAAGATTTTTTCAAAAATTCTTCTTAGATTTTTTAAAATTAAATTTTTAAGCTGTTTTTTAAACTTTTTTTTACGTTTGCATTTAAAATAATACATTGAGGGTTATAAAATTTATATCACGAGAAAGATCATGAAAAATCCTTCAAAATGAAATTTTTTTCGAATTTTTACCTCCATTTCCTGATTTTTCGTGAATTTTTAAAGATTAATTTTTAGAATTTAATTTATTAAATGCTGATCACGTGATTTCTTTTTCTGGTACTTTCAATAAATTTATCGTCACGTGCGTAACAACTAAATAGACAAAAAATATTTTTTTCTCTTTCTAATGCAGCAGACGATTGGATATTATCCAAAAAAAATGCATATCCCTTACGATTTTTTATAAATATATATACATAGATAGATATATATTTTACATCAATTGTATACATTGATCTTCGCATTTATTATAAATATATATATTTATTTTTTGGCATAAATTGCATACGTTGACCGTTGTATTTAATTTGAATGTACTCCGTAGCGAAGCGCGGGTTTTCAGCTAGTAATCCAATAAAAAGGGTATTTTCAGCCAGCCTGAACTTTTATGCACCTTGCAATAGGATTCCTTTTAGGAATTTCGTCCACCAAAGGTCTTTATGAGCACTTGAAATATACTATACCAGATATTTTCCCCCGTATAGTTTAAATTTTAAAATATTATTTGCATTTAAAAAAATTCCCCAGGGTGTAAAATTTCTTTCTCTATTACGGACTATAATTTAAAAAAATCTTTCAATCCAATTCGGCACTCCTTGGACCCATTTTCTCCATAGCTAAACATTGAGGTGATGGAAACCAATGGGGTTAGTACACAGCAGCCTTAACGGATTTCTCCTAATACTCTTCGAAGAAATCCTCGTCTGGTCAATTGTAATTTAAAAATTGTTTTCTTTCGTGGAAACAGCTCTCTGCTGAATCTATATATTTCATTTAAATAAATTTAAATAAATTTCATTGAAATTTCATTTAAATAAATAAATTTAGAGTCTCATTTTATATTCTAAAAATATTTGTTTTTCTGACCAAGTAATACAAAATGTTCACTGTAATACCGTAGCACGCGATTTGTTTGTACGTGATGCAATAAACGCTTCGAACGTTCGATCGAATATCTTCTTACGGCTATTTGTGTCACACATTACTTTTTTTTCTACATTTCTAATTTCTTAAATCTGTTTCTTGCGCTGAGAGTATTTTGGAAATGATTGACTCTAATTCCTCCTAAAACTTGAGAGTTGTATGTGAACGTATTCAGGATTGCAGAACCGAATTAAAAATTCAAAACAGGGTTTCAGTTCTCAAACTTTTTTCAAAACTGGGTACCCGAGTATAACCCGGGTTTGAATAATACATGAACCACAAAACATTTGCTCTAAATATACACCTAAAATTATAAATATAGCCCAAAATATATCCTTGTTTGCCCTAAAACTATATTTATTCATAATTTAAAACTTTTTGATTTATTAAAATAAATTTCTTCCTAATTTATTTTGATTTAAGTTAATTTAGGGAAATGGATTCTAAAACTTAAAATTACCGAATTCTGTGTGAAGATTTTATGTTTTTATTTTCAGTTTGCCCCTTGATTAGAAATTCGCCGAAGACAAGATTGCAAAATTTTGAATAATATAAATTGCAATCTATTTTTGTTGTTTATAACTGCAATAAAAAAATCTTTTGAAAATTTTATATGTAATAAATCAATGAGAGCAAATGACAAATAGCTTTTTACAGCAGAAAGGAATTGGCATCTGAGATGGTTCAGGAGAATCTAGCAGTTAATACTGTGGATGCTCTTAAGACATATGGTACCAAAGATAAATTGTGAAGCACTGTAAAACTGTTTATCCCCATTAAAATATTGTTCTTTAAACCTAAGATTTACTACTTTCGAATCGTGCGATAACGATTGGAACCAGGTTTTCGGCTCTAACAATTTCCCCCGGGTAGCATATTACCATTCCTTACATGAATTCACGCCATTACATCGTTTGGCGGCTGCTGATTGGTCAATTGTGTTTACATCGGTATTTGTGCATTTGGTGCGCTGATGATTATGGAAGCATGTCTGTTTTTCAAGAATCAAAACTTCCATCACTATTTTTGGTAATTTTTAGAAGAGTATTTATAATTTTTATTTTTTAAGAGTAAGGTTAAAAATCTACAGTGTGCAAAACAGCAAAAAATACATAATTGGCATCTTGCAATTAAAATTTTAATTTAAAAAAATAAACTAATTTTTTTTAAATTCAACATTTAAATTTAAAAATAAATAAAGCTTTCATTTTTTTTAAAAATTGAACATTCAAATTTTAAAATGAAGAAAATATCTTTCCTTCTTTTTAATTCAACATTTAAATTTAAGAAAAAATTCAATTTTTAGTAATATTTACTCTATTTTATTCTACTCCTAAAATTTTACAGTGAAATTACTACGGAAATTGGTAATTTCTTAAAATTTTCCATGCACAAAAAAAGAAATATGAAGGCATTTATGGCGAAAATTTCTTTTTCAAATAGCTTCTCACTTTAAATTACTTTTACATTAATAGGTGGCGCCACTTAAAAAAATTCACGTTCCTTGTAAAATATGGCGTAAAAAATATATAAAGATCAAAGCAACTAAAAAATAGATTTTATCTCATTTAAAATACGCTTAGGATCAAATATAATGCAATTATCGAAATGAAAGCAACTAAGAAATATATTTTAGCATTTATTTCATTTAAAATGCGCTTAGGATCAAATATTATGGCAATTGCCGATGCAAACTCAATTGACCAATGAGCAGCCGCTAAACGATGTAATGGTGTGAATTCATGTAAGGAATGGTAATATGCCCCCGGGTACCCGGATACCCAGTTCTGGTGATTCCTAGTAATCAACAAGTTCTATTTTAAACCCATCAATCTAAGGCATTTCATCTTATACAGGTATTCCTGTTCTGAAGCCAGGATTTTTAACACAATGGTAGAACCCCATCTTTATATTTCTAGCACATGTCTTTCGCCATCTACAGGGGCATTTCTGTCTATATATCATCATAAGGCGGCGACTGACTTGTAACAAAACCTTGTTCTTGTTGATGCGTATGCACCTCGATTTTAACCGAGCAACCCCATGAGTGACATCTGAGGGGGGATAGTACCTTCTCTCACCCTCTCTGACAACATAGACGGACTTTTCAGTATACGGATTTAACATGCTTATATCTGGTCTAGACACGAAGATATTTAATGATGCTTCTCGGGATTCGATCCGAGGACCCTCAGTACAGAAAGCTGACGCGCTATCACTGAGCTACCTCGGGTCCGCAAAACATTGTAATGTAATGTAATGTAACATGAGCATTCGGTATTTAGTGCCTGAAAGCGGGAGACGAGTCGAACCGCTCAAGTCGAGCAATAGGCCTCCACTAGACTGTCGTTTTTTTCGCGAATACCTTTGATTGTTACATTACAAGTCAGTGCAGGTCGCACAGAACTGATTCAAGTGGAGCATCTTTTGAGCCGAGCATTCAAAACGAGCATTCGAGAAGAGACGTGTGTACATTTATAATGTAATGCCCGCTGTGAGCATTACATTACAAGTGTACCCACGTTTCTTCGCGATTGCTTATTTTGAATGCTCGGCTGAAAAGGTGCGCCATTTCAATCAGTTCAGTGTGATCTGAACTGACATATAATGTAAAGATCAAAGGAATTCGCGTAAAAACCGACAGTCTAGTGGCTAACCATTGGTCGACTAGGGCAGCTCGGCTTGTTGCTTGCTTTCAATCACTGACTACTGATTGCTATACAGTCGAACCCCGTTATAACGAACTTCAAGGAACCAAAAGTTTTGTTCGCTTTATCCGGTGGTTCGGTACATCCTAAACTTTAAGAAAAATGCTAGAGTTCACAAAATGTATAACTCATGAGTTGCAATGTGTATTCAATAATGATGTACTAAAAAATGATAAAATCTATTAAAAATGATCATTAATGAATTAAATAGACTAAAATCGATTACATTAAACTGACACAATAGTAATTAAATTACGTACAATAGGAAAACGGCGGGATCAAAATTTTTGTTCGCTATATCCGTGAGTTTGTTATATACCGGGGTTCGACTGTATTACATTACAACGTTTATTTACAAGTCTGCATATGCAGAATGGACACGAAAAATTTGAGTTTTTTAAATCATTAGAATAATTCATTTCCTGGAATACCTACTGATCTGGAGATCTGAAACTATATAATTTAATTTTCGATCCTGGCAAATTGTGGATATAGTGGCGATTAGCGGGTGGAAAGAAAGCTAAAGAACTATTCGTAAGCCTAAAACAAAAATTAACGTGCTCGGTAGAAGCAGAGTTAAATGTTCATCTCTTCTTTATTTCCGTTAACAAACTATGCAATTTCATGCTAAAAAGGGAAGATAATTTGTGGCACACAAAAACAGGATTTCCTCGAATTACATGTGTATCTGGGATGTTATGACTGAAGTTGTTGTATCGAAATGATACAAATTTATCCTTGTTGCGATACACGATATATTTGTTCTGTCGCAGGATTCCGTGAATTAGTTAAAACAAGTTTTGAAGATTACAGTGTAAATATCAAGTTAAAAGCACTAGTAATTCAAACACGCGGGAATACCGAGATTTCCTTTGGATAAAGCAGATGAATAAATAACGAGTAATTTTCTTTCTTGCGTATTTTGTTATGACGGGGAAGTAATACAAAAGCCTATTTTAATGAACAATCATGTTTTTTGAATACTACTTTTCCTTTTAATGTCCGTGACGTAGTGACATTCCAGTTCGTAGTGACATTTAATGCATCTCAGAATACTAACTGATATTTCAGAATGCTGAATTTTTCTGGGGAAAACATTTTCCGACAATCTTGGAAACATAAAAATTTTGAAGATCCTCTAATTATGAATTGATTTCGGAAAAAAAACAAAAGGGCAATAATATAGTAAAACATTTTTTGATGCTTGACGGTGTGTGTTTATCTGTTTTAATACATGTTTCGTTTAATTATTTTAACAAAGATTTTAAAAAGTTATTTTAAATGCAAGAATATATCCAGCAAAATATTAAGTTTACCATGTTTATGTAAAAGGGTATTGATATAAATGCTTTTAAGGAAAATTAGTACATTAAATGAAGATTTTCAATTTAAGTACTGACACTCACAAGATTTTTATGTATTGGTAGAGACACTTTGGTGATTGCCAAAAATAATGTAGTAAAAGTTTTTTTAAATTTCCAATGGCATGCTATAAACTAAAACAACAAGAAAAAGGTAGAAGAAAACAAGCAACAACAAGAAAAAAAAAATAAAACGATAAAGGAAACAGGAACGTATTAATTGTTGTGTAGATAAATTGTAGAGTATACTAAGGGGCACTCTATTTGAATTTGATACAAACACAGTTAATACGTGAAACAATGTTTATTGAATTCGTTGCACATATATTTGCTTTTACAGCAATAAGCATACGTACTATTTGTACGGAATATATATTAACATTCAATAGAAATACACTTTGCAAATACTCACAAACCAGCAGAGAGTCAAACCAGCAGTACTGCCACGTAAACTTTGGGCCCCCTAAGCACTAGCGCAGGATAGCACCTGGAGCTGCTTACATCGTAGCTCCTTCAACTCGCTTATATATCAACATTAACAAAACCTTTTTCTACTTTTGTATTAATCAAGCTGCTTGGTATTTATACCAAGCGCGTATGCCGAAATTAGCATATCTCAAGCAGCTTCTTTAATTCATTCACTCAAAAGTTCGATTCTTGTGAATCGAATCTTATGTATACCTTACACTGGCCTCCCTCGAAAAAAAAAATTAGGTAACTGAGGTCTGAACGGCTTCAGTTAACTAATTGAAAACGCGTGCTGGTCTGATTTTTTACATAATGGGTGGCAAGATGTCCCCCACACGTTGTGTGGGGGAAAAACGCCACTCCCATTTTACAAAACTAACCCCGAAGGGTCCAGGTGACACCATCAAACAGTGGATTTGCAGAGTTGCAGATACTGGGCTGGCCAACTGCGCCTTGTTCATGAAAACGGCAACTTCCCTGCACCAGTCTGTCCATTCCGTGGAACCTCTCTTGATGGTCGCAGTCCTAGTAAAGGGGTTCGTTGACCGTGTGGGCATCCTTCGTGCAGCAGGTCGTTGGTCCTGAGGCTCTGGTCCGGCTTGACGATGGACAGGAGGTCTCTTGGGAGGAGGCCAACCTTGCTGGGAGGCAGAAATTTTCCGCTTCCTGTACTTATGCAAAGGACCTTTAAAACTGTAATTCTTCCTTTTGATAACCTTGTGTACCTTATGTGTGCCACGTTCATCCTTTGATGGAGGTTTTGTAGTGCACACTTTACTTTTCTCCGTACTTTTTAGTGTATAGGCATTAGATTTTAATGCAGATTCTATTTTTTCAAACTTATACTCCGCACCAACGTATTTAGTTACTGGCTTTATCTCGCCCTTTATGATACTTTTACAATTTAGTTCGCTGCTTGTGTCATGTTTTTCAACAACCTGACTCTGTTTTTCGTATTTGTGCTTATACGACTTCTTGTTTACCGCCTTAATTACTTCAGTATTAGCAGTTTTAATGCTGGAATCTGAAGGCGCTTTTTCACGTTTTTTATCCCCCTTAACTTTAGTTTTATCCTCTTTTGACGAAAAAGTCTCTGAAACTTGCGACATCAGAATCGTTATGATTTAAATTCTTCAGTTAATAACTAATTGTAATACTGCTTCAGTTTTAGGAAGATTAAGCTTTTCGTACTCGTGCGTTTTAATGCAAACTACGTCTATAACTTCCGAAGCATGAACTGAACTACTTACAGTATAACTCTGTGTCAACTTTTCATCCTGATTCTCAGTCTGGTTTTCATGTACTTTATTTAAAACCATATTATCAACCTGGCCTACACAATCCCCATTCGGCTGGGAACTTGAAATAATATCATCATTACCTAGCGAGTTCCTAATATCGTTTAAAGAATTTTATTGTCGTCAACTAATAAGTATTCACTAACTTCCGTAACTCATACTTCGTCATCTACTAAATTTCCTTCATTAACAGATGTGTGAATATCATCTAAAATATCAGGTATAGCATTAATAATATCAGGTATAGCATTAATACAAGTATCAGATGATTTATTTTCTAAACCACTAGCATTAGTATCGGCACTACTTTCAGGAAATTGCACTGGAATTACCGCATTATTCCAGCTAGGCTCACTTTCTTTATAAGCCACAAAAATACCCCGACTTGTCTGAAAATACCTCGGCAAATTTGTTTAAAGTAGTCTGTAAACGAACTTTTTCGTTTTCTTTTAAGTCCGTTTTCGACAAGTCAGCCGGAACGGGCAGCACAGATTCTTTGGACTGTTGGTGCATCTGCACCGACATAGAATTCTGCTTTAAATTTAGTGCTACATTACACGAGTAGCAAAAATCAATCCCTAGGATAACCTCCTGTTGCATATTTCGCATTACATGAAAAACAAGGTTGTTTGTTTGGGATTGTATACTAATGTGTGCCAATAATGAGCATAATATTTGACATTCTTCCACTTGAGCTGAAAGTGTTCGTAATTTATTATGTGTGTTTAAGAGCTTCATGTCATAATGCGATTTGTAGTACTTTTCTGACATGTACGACCTTTCGCTGCCGGTATCAAGTAAAGTTGTTATGGGAATTGAATCAATTTGCAAGTGCACATAAGGTAGTTGCACATTTTTTAATGTAAGTGCACTAATGTTACTATAACGTTGGGCTTTACTATCATGTCGTCCACGATGTCGATTTGAAACTCGCGAAAAATTTTGTCTGGGTGGGATAAAACTTCTTATACCTGAGTGAGGGTCAGGGGTAGCGAAGAAATGCCTATTGTCATGTTTAGCTAAAGCTTGAAGGAGGGTAACCTTGCTTGTAATATTTTGCTTGTCTAAAAAATCTTGAACACTTGGCTTCAAACGTTGGATAACTATTTTTAAGATTACCGCTTCCGTCACCCCTTCTAGATATTCCTCACACTTGGAAATCTTTTCCATAGCAAAATCTAACGCAGACTGACCTTCACGTTGCCTTAGCGAATAAATTTCCGCTTCAATTTGACTTTGATTAAAGGTCTTTGGAAAAACGCTAAGAAACTGTTGCTTGAATGACAAATAGTCAAAAATTAGATTACTGCTTTGCATACACGTGTACCACTGATATGCACTACCTCTTAAAGCGGCTAGAGCAATTTTAAGTTTCTCCTCCTCAGGGGTGCATTGTTGCTGAAAGTAATACTCAATTGTCTTTAGAAATTGACTTGAGGGGCCGCCATTGAAGGTGGCTTCGAATGGCGCAATTTGCTGAACCATAATTACCCGAGGAAAATTTCCAGCAGGGTTTTGTTCTACAACACTCATTTTCAAATAGTATATAAGTATAATAACAAGATACTTTCACAATTTAGTTTTATCAATATCAGAGTAAACCACAGTTTAAAGTTCAAACTTCAAATATGTTGTTCGTTATAAATGTAACGAGAACAACCAGGGTATATATAGTCCCTGTTCAGGCGCCACTGTAGAGTATACTAAGGGGCACTCTATTTGAATTTGATACAAACACAGTTTATACGTGAAACAATGTTTATTGAATTCGTTGCCCATATAGAATTTGCTTTTACAGCAATAAGCATACGTACTACTTGTACGGAATATAAATTAACATTCAATAGAAATACACTTTGCAAATACTCACAAACCAGCAGAGAGTCATACCAGCAGTACTGCCACGTAAACTTTGGGCCCCCTCAGCACTAGCGCAGGATCGCACCTGGAGCTGCTTACATCGTAGCTCCCTCAACTCGCTTATCTATCAACCTTAACAAAACCTTTTTCAACCTTTGTATTAATCAAGTTGCTTGGTATTTATACCAAGTGCGTATGCAGAAATTAGCATATCTCAAGCATCTTCTTTAATTCATTCACTCAAAAGTTCGATTCTTGTGAATCGAATCTTATGTATACCTTATAAAATTAAATGTCATTTTAACATAGGTAATAGTGATTAATTTAAAAAGATGAAATTCAAATATATGAAATTTATTGTGCGTGTTTATTCGGAGAGAGAGGAATTAAAATATTTACAGTATTCGTGCTATTACGTCTCTCAAAATGATTCTTCGACAGTATATACGAGTACATATAAAAACACAAGAGCAAGTCTATCCTCGGAATATAAACTACATGTCTTTAAGCCTTGAACGGGTGGAGAGGGATGAAGCAGCCATACATGACTATTGGAAACATAATCCATTCACCTTTGAATATTTTTGGATATTTCTTTATGTTTCTGTTGAAGTGAAAATGGTATAGTTCCCCACGGTGTGTGGACAATAAAGAATCTATTATAAAGGATGCAGAGGCAGGGGTAAATACAGGATTATAAACCAATAAAAAAATAGAAGAATAGCTGTCGGTGTGGCCAGTGATAGCGATCTGAAGTTTAAATTTTACAAGATGGATGGTCGTTATTTTATGGCCCACAGTAAAAACGGCAGACGAGTGCGACCTATGGAACCAGTGGACCAATTAGGGATAGGAACCACTGAAAGAGAAACAGCCCACTGCCCAATGAAAGTGAGGGGCGTGCGAGAATGGCCTCCCTGTAAACGGACAACAGCTTCGCTAAGGACGGAGGGAATCGAAAAAGAAAGAGACGGATTTTAGATTGGGTTCCTGAGAGTTAGATGTCGGAGGCTCTCGTCTGCCCCATAGCCGTGGAGAAGTGCCAATATCCCGCCAACGTGTTCCTACACTGGAGATGATACTGGGTCCCGGTCGCCGATGCTACGATCATCGTTGCATACATCCGTTATAGTAAGTGCCTCCCCGATAGACTCTAAAAATCATATTTGACTCTATAGTTTGCTTCTGCTTCTGGGTATCGTATGTCAAAATTGTTAATATGAAACTGATTGTATTATTAATAGCTCTGACAAGTTAATTCAAATTTGGGTTATCAAATAAATGTATATTTAAGGTCCATGCGTTGTATTCCTTGCTTGTTCCAACCCATGCATGCATCCATTGCTTCTAGGTGATTCACTCCTATAGTTTCTTCACTTCTCAATATTATGATATACAAACATTTCTATAAACCTTATTTTTTAAAGTTATTATATTTCCCTTTTTTCAGTAGATGATTATAATTAATAAATACTTTAAAAAGAAAAAAACAAAGCATGTTAATGTAATCTTACTTTTCATTTTGTAGCCGAGCATGTGAAATGTTTACAGAAGAAATGGTTACAGTTATGGTTGACACAAAAAACGATCATCGGATGAATTTTGAACCCCATGCAGAGGGTTTTTTCCTTAGTCTGAGAAGAGAATTGGATCCCTCCAACTTTAAACTATTTCTATTGTCAATAGAGTATTAAAAAATTCTAATTTTTTATACTAGACGCTGTTTTACTTTATCAGTTTAAAGTTGTCCGATCATTTTTTCCAACCTGATTTTAATTTGTCTGATTCAATTCTTTTGAACTGACAGATCGTCCATGAATAGCGATGCGTTTTAGTTAACCCAACACACAGCGTAGCGTTGCTTTTTGGCACCAGAGAAATATTTTATTAAATTTTTTTATAAAATGCAAAAAGATGGAGATCTATAAAATACATTATTTTTGGAACATGACTTGAATGTTATTGAACTAAATAAAATTAATTTTAATGTTTTTTGTACTTTTTTAAAATTATGAAACTAATATTTTAATTGTAAAAAGAGAAAAGTTATGCACATCAAGGTTAAGTGCATAAATGTTTGGGTAAGGTAAAGGTTAAGTGCAAGGTTATATAATATTTAGTACAAGGTTAAGTGCAAGGTTTAGTGCAAGGTTAAGTACAAAGTTAAGTGCAATGTTAAGTGCATTTTGGTTACTCAGTGATGTAAGGTTTTGTAGCAGTATAGTAACACACAGATTTAAAAGAACCTTAAAAATGTTTAAAAACGGGGCATACATTTAAGATGGTCTTCTTAGTCCAGTAGTAGAGCCTAAAACTGAAGGTGCAGCAGTTGTAGGTGCAAAAATAATAGGAACAAGGAGATGAAACATACAAAGGAAAAGGATTTTGAGATCCATAGTTCTTTCGAACAGTACAACTGATATTTAAATAAATGTTATTGCTCCAATTTCTAATGCACCAGACAAGGTAGGACATAGCAACTAAGGCTTTCTAGGATTGAATCCCTGTTGGTGAACAGACTGCAAACACTATTTAGCACCCACAAGGGCAATATATGCAGGGATCGTACCTTCTCCCACCCTCTCTGATTTCCCAGAAGGAATTTCCGATCTACAGATTTAACATGCTCATATCCGGCCTAGACACGAAGTATATTTTATGGCGTCGTTGGGATCTGAAACGAGCAACCCTAGACCGAAGTCCAACACTCTACCACTAGGCTACCTCGGGCCAATAACGTTATTGTTCATCTTCGCAATGAAAATATAATATTTATGGTCTTATTGAATTGAAACTTATTCAGTCGTGGTAGCGTAAGTTTCCTCGGGTGAAGTGAAAAGTAAAACGCTTCTCCAAGCAAGTAGCCAAGAGTAGAGGGAGGGGAAAACTTTCAAACTCTCTCTATTATTGTTTTGATTAGTTTTAAATTAGTAATTAACAAAATCCATGGTAATTCCATTTTTCTCCGTCGCATGATGGGCTTATAAAATGTATTTTATTCTCACAATGCGAGTATTAATTATCTCCAGATCTTATGTGGGAAGTTTTCATAGTATATTACATAACATTTTTAATCTCTATCATGATACCTATGTTTCATGAAGTGTACCTAAGTTTGCACTTTCACAAATGTCTGCTTTAATACCCTTTTTTACACATTGTTTCTAAATTGTACTAGTATTATTTAGCTCCAGATGTCAAAATTTCATACTGAATTCTTATATTTGTCTAAAACAACGTGCTGTAGAAGAATATTATGATGGAGAAACCTGACTGTATGGTGATTAGCCTAACAAACTACCATCAGTTGACGAATGAATGCCGGCTGAAGCAAGATTGTTCATTTGCTGTCTCTTCATTAACGTTGTTTCGCTTATTTGGTTACTCCCATTGTAAAATACAAGCATAGAAGACAAGGGTCTTTATAAAAAAACAAAAAGGTCTGGATAACAGAGATAGAAATGGTCTAAACACAATTTAAAAAAATTCTTGCTTTTGAATGAAACTGAAAGCAGATATTTGGATGTAAAGCTAACAGTTCTTTAAGTATTGACAGTTTTTATATTTCATTTTTGAAGTCTTACAATATAAAGCCTGGTATTATGTTTTAAAAAGGACTTCATTCGATATATACCGTAATATTCGGACCATAAGATGCAATTTTTTGCATAAAAGAATCGACTTAAAATTAGGGTGCGTCTTATGGTCCGAAGGTAACATCAAAATAAAATGAATATTTTATTATATACATTAAATATATTTATTATATATATTATACATATTTATTATATATATATATATATATATATATATATATATATATATATATATATATATATATATATATATATATATATATATATATATATATAATCTTTATTAAGTAAGAAATTAAAAATATCTTTATATACCTAACAAAATACAAAATATTCTTTTCTAAAAATCCTCACATAAATTTGAAGCACGCCTTATCGTACGGTGCGACTTATGGTCGGAAAAATACGGTAAATGAACTAATATTTTAAATTTCACTCGCTCTACATTCACATATCTACTCAAAGATAAGAAAAATAATTAAAAACTGCATTTTCATGTCTGTCATTAAGTCAAGAAACTATTAATAAATAAATTCATTTTCAAGAATTCGAAGGTCAACTACAAAAGCAACTTAGCTCTAGTTTGCATTATAACCGTTCTGGGGCGATTTAACAGTTAATCGAATTGTTTCTTTTTATACTCTTCACAAAAGTTTAAAAGCAAACTCTAAAAAATTACACATTAATTATTTTAGGTGTTATATTAAAAAAAATGCATTAACAGCATTAATTAGTGTTCTGGATTTTGCTTAGTCTATTAAAATGGGGGTTCAATCAACCACAGTCTATGGGCTTAATAAATTGTTTTTTACTTGTATTACCACCCTATTTATTTACTACTTAAAAAATATATCTTATTACTCTGGTATTTGATTTTAAAAATTGAACTAACTGCTTATTACTTTAATACCTGCAGAAATGCGATTTTCAAACACAACTACGGTGGCGGTTACTGATGAGCTTTCTTCAAAAGAGGACAAAAATATCTAGAAAGTTCAGAGCATCAAAATATGATAAGACAAATTTACATTATGTTTCAAAAGTCATTGATATTGAAGTCTTTTGAATAAATTATTCATTTTTCCTGTCCTGGAAATATTTTTCAAACATTCAAATGTATTCAGTCTAAGGGTCTGTTCACATAGAATCTGTCAGCGTCAGTGTTGTTCGTATTGACATATTTTAAACCAATCACAGACCTTAAAAATTTCGTAACTAATCGTTTGGAGGTTTATAATTGGTTAAAAATGTTTCAATGCGAGTAACGCTGACGCTGAAGCATTCTAGGCCGTAAAGACGTGAGGCAGGAATATAGAAAAAAATCTCTCATAATTTTGTTTTTCGAAATACTTCACATTGATACTGAATGGAAAACTTTCTTCCATGAAATGTTTATCAAACGATTATCAACCGATTTGTTTAGTGATTGATGTCAGTGAATCCCGAAGAGCAACAGAGGCAAGTTGAATAAAAAGTTTTAGCATTTTTTAAATTTAATTTTTATGTCATTCAAGAACACTGAATTTTTCAAAATTTTCCTCTCGTGAAGGGAATGAAAGTACTTATTTTCGTCTATCGCTTTAGGAGTTTCTTAGATTGAGAAATATTGTGTCCGAAAACGTAAACATTTCGTTAAAAGAAACCCATCATTTTTACCTTTATTTTGAATGGTTTGAAATTGAATCATGATATTTTCAGTCCTTGAACTCCTTTGCATGTATTTTTTTTTGAGTAACTGCTATAAAAGAAAAGATGTTATATTTTTACATTTTCTAAGAAATTCGATAGAATTAAATGACTCCGAGAAATTCCTACTGCCGATTTATTACACGAAGGGGAAAAGAAAGAGTATGAAATGCTGAAATACTCTGAGGTTAGATACCAGAAATTGATATTTAAAAATTCCAAATGTATCACTTCATAGTTTATAAAATCATATACAAATACCTATAATACCAGTACAAATGATTTCTTTTTCAATTAACTAATGACTGAAAGGGAAAAAAGTACAAAACTAATTGAGAAAGTTTATTTTCCCGTTAACTACGTAGCATTTTCGTTTCATATCTCTCCAGAAATCTCCTAAAGTTCTTTGTAAATATATCACCATTAGCTTAAGTAAGACTTTTGACTTGGATCAGTTGTCTTATTGGCTAACTTATCTCCTAATGTTTTAATTCATTGATTTAGCCGGGAAATTGAGTTCACAGGCGTTCCAGCAATAAATGGCATAGTTCCAGCCTAGAGGTAGGATCCTGCTGTTGTCTAAGTATTTTATTTTCCACGTTTCTCTAAAGTTTTCATCAAAACCCTGTCTATTAGTTTGGGAGTATTTCCATACACTTTTCCTTTAGTAGTATTGCCTTATTTAATCTTTCTACCACAGCGGCTATTTTGAAATTTATGTATGTTATATACATTCTGTCTGACAAATAAGCATGAAAGTTCGTTCATATTTATTTGACAGATAGACATATTTGACAAATGCATTGCTCCAATGAAAAATAACGGCAAAACATGTAATGAGTAAATTTCGGAAAATGTGTGAAAAATATCTTATTTTACTGAATTTGTATTTCAAAACATACTTTTGAGTTTTTATAAGTCCAAAATGTATAGCTGTGAATTTCTACTACCGATTTCAAAGCATTGGTTGGAAATTAAAAAATAGGGAGTTTTATCATAATGTAAACCAATTATCAAATTGGTAAAAGTATATCAGAAAAATAGAAGTTTCAAAGTGGGTAAACAGGCATTACTCATATGGATATATTAAAAGACTGGATGACAAATTCACTTCGAAACAAACCACAAACTGTTTTTTTCAT
The DNA here is from genome assembly GCA_907164885.2 of Dolomedes plantarius. Taxonomy (NCBI): domain Eukaryota; kingdom Metazoa; phylum Arthropoda; class Arachnida; order Araneae; family Dolomedidae; genus Dolomedes; species Dolomedes plantarius. Next base: position 117,530,532 of record OU015493.1, on the reverse strand, counting down.
TGAGTTTCCGATATTTAAACAGAGGATATTAAGAAATATTCATTGCAGTACTAATCATTAAATTGACTATTGAAAGACAATGATTCATTAAAACGTTGAGAAAAGTTTAGAGAGTACGAAAGATTTCATGGAACACAATTTCCATTATATACTATCTAGAAAAAGACATTCATAAATGAAGAGAATCAAATAGCCAATGACTTTTTCCACCGATGTCAATAATTCTACCACTGAGTTATGTTTGTAAAAAGTAAATATGAATTTTAAATGTGATGGAAAAAAATGGTATCTTTTAACAGCTTTTATCAACAGATCAGCACTTCCGAATCGTGACTTAAGAATGTCAATAGCTTTGTCTTAATATTTCTGAAATGTTTAATAACTCTTGGCAATATTGCGGGCATTTTTCTTCGATTTTAACGACGAAATCAAATACTGAAGGTTATCCCTACCATCATATATATATATATATATATATATATATATATATATATATATATATATATATATATATATATATATATATATATATACACTCATGGACAAAAAAATTAGCGCACCAAGAAATAATTGCGGGATCGTAACGAAACTTGCAATGAAGGTACATGTCGGGGAGATATGCAAATGATTAGAAATGCAGCGTGATTGCGCATTACGTATAGCTGGTAGAGGGCGTTGAACATCGTACTCTGTGGAGTATAAAACAGGTAACCAAAGCTTGTTTGAGTGTGCTGAATCATTTACAAAGGAAGAGCTGAGATAGACATGCCATTACGCCGTGTTCGAAGACAATATAAGCAGTTGTCGCAGTTTGAGAGGGGGAGAATCGTCGGGATGATGGAAGCTGGGTGGTCAGCTAGGCGAGTAGCTCGTCAATTAGGCCGCTCTGATTGTGTTGTGAGGAGGTTTTGGGACCAGTGGACCCGAGAGATGTCATGTACACGAAGACCAGGCTCAGGACGCCCTCGACAGACCAGTCGTCGAGAAGACCGCCACATCGTAAGAAATGCACGCGTACAGCCAACTGCTTCATCGGCCGCCATCCAGGCACAGGTAGCACCTTCACTAGGGGCCTCTGTGTCTTCTCGAACCATACGAAGGCGCCTGGCTGAAGGACAGTTGGTATCGCGGCGCCCATTACGTGTACTGCCCTTGACGCCCACCCATCGACGCCTCCGTTTGGAGTTTTGCCGCGCACGAGTAAACTGGACTGCAGCGGAATGGAACCAGGTCGTTTTTAGCGACGAATCCAGATTCAATCTCGGCAGTGATGACAATCGTGTTCGTGTGTGGAGAGCCCGTGGTGAACGCTTCAATCCTGCCTTTGCTGTACAGCGACACATCGCTCCCACAGCTGGTGTCATGGTATGGGGTGCCATTGCCTACAATACACGGTCACCCCTAGTATTGTTCCGTGGCACCATGACAGCCCAGCAGTATGTTCATGAAATCCTGCAACCACATGTGTTGCCACTCGTGCAACGGCTCCCAGGAGCCATTTTTCAACAAGACAATGCTCGGCCTCATACGGCAAGGGTGTCACAAGACTGTCTCCGCACTGTTACTACCCTTCCTTGGCCTGCCCGATCCCCAGATTTGTCTCCAATCGAGCATATCTGGGATCATTTGGGACGACGAGTTGGGCATCCCACGAGTTTGAACGAACTAGAGGCAAGGTTACAGCAAATATGGAACGAAATGTCTCAAGACATCATACAGAACTTGTATGACTCAATGCCCGATCGTATCGCATCGTGCATTCGCGCTAGAGGGGGTCCAATGGAGTATTAACTCCTCCGTTCTTTTGCCTTTTTCTCTGAAATAAATTATCCTTTTTCTTTGATTTTCTTATCATTTACTTATATCAAAGTAGTCATTACGTATGTAAAATTTCGTTTGATTTTGACGACTCCTTCATGGTGCGCTAATTTTTTTGTCCATGAGTGTATATATATATATATATATATATATACACACACACACACAGAAGGTCGTTCGAACTTTATGGAAACGATTTTGATAGTTAAGCTTTAAATATAAATGGCCGTATTTTTGAGGTGATTAGCTTCTATCTGATAGCCATGGTTCTTGACAACAGCTCTAGCTCGATTTTTCTACGAAAGTCAACTTTTTCTTAGTAATGTCATGTCCATTTTACCCCATTCCTCTTTGACCGTTTTTCGAAATCCGTTCAGTGGTCTTAGATGACGCTTTCCTAAGACTCGTTTCAAGAAACCGACAGCGCAAAAGTCCATTGGAGAATCATCAGGGGATTTTACAGGCATTTCCTCAAATGAGATACATTTTATTCATATTTCTAATTCCTTCTTTGCTATAAGCTTCAATATTTGCTTTCGTTCTTAAATTCGAAGAAAAATGCCCGCAATATCGCCAAGAGTTATGAAAAATTTCAGAAGTATTAAGACAAAGCTATTGACAATCTTAAGTCACGATTCGGAATTGTTTATGTGTTGATAAAAGTTGTTAGAAGACACCATTTTGTTTTCAAAGAATCGAATTGTGTTACCAATACAGCTTCAGGATTCCATCAGATTTAAAATTCATATTTACTCTTATTCATATTTACTCTTAATTCATATTACAAACATAACTGAGTGTTAGAATTACTGACATAGGTGGAAAAAATCATTGGCTATTCAATTCTCTTAATTTATGAATGTTTTTTTCTAGATAGTATATCATGGAAATTGTGTTCCATGAAATCTTTCGTGTTCTCTAAACTTTTCTGAACTTTTTGGTAAATCATTGTCCTTCAATAGTCAATTTAACGATTAGGACTGCAATGAATATTCCTTAATATCCTTTGTTTAAGTATAGAAAACACACTGAACATACAGTTTGTGGTTGTTTCAAAGTAAATTTGTCCTCCAGTCTTTTAATACATTCATATGAGTAATTCCTGTTTACCCACTGTGAATTTTCTATTTTTCTGATATACTTTTACCAATTTGATAATTGGTTTACATTATGATAAAACTCCCTACTTTTAATTTCCAACAAATGCTTTGAAATGGGTAGTAGAAATTCACAGCTATACATTTTGGATTTATAAAATCTCAAAAGTATGTTTTGAAATACAAATTCAGTAAAATAAGATATGTTTCACATATTTTCCAAAATTTACTCATTACATTTTTTACAGATACTTTTCATTGGAAGAATGCATTTGTCGAATATTTCTGTCTGACAAATAAATATGAATAAACTTTCATGCTTATTTGTCAGACAGAATGTATATAACAAACATAAATTTCGAAGTAGTCACTGTGGTAGAAAAAGTTAGATAAAGTTAATACTACTAAAGGAAAAGTGTATAGAAATACTCCCAAACTAAACAGACAGTGTTTTGAAGAAAACTTCAGAGAAAAAATTGGAAATAAAATACTTAGCCAACAGCAGGATCTACCTCTAGGCTGGGATTTGGCCATTTGTTTCTGGAACGCCTGTAAACGCAATTTCCTGGCTAAGTCAATGAATTAAAAGAACAGGAGTTAAGTTACGCAATAAGACAACTGATCTAAGTCAAAATTCTTTTTTAAGCTTATGGTGATTCTAAATTCCTCAATACTTCAAAGGTCTTTAAGTACTGAGTACAATTAGCTCCATTCCTGAACCTCAAATAACTTTGTAATGTTTCAGGTAACAGGCTTTCTAGATGACAACAAATTCAAACAATCAACCAAATAATTTGGCGGAAATGGTCAAGAGATTATCTAAGCAATCTTCAATAAAGAGGAAAGTGGCATTTTGAAAAAAATAACATCCAAAAGGGTAGTCTCGTAATTTTAAAGGACGAAAGTCTCCCAATTTGTTCTTGGTCAATGGGGAGAATTCAAGATGTAATACCAGGAAAGGACGGTAAAATTCGGGTAGTTGTAGTAAAAACTCCTCGAGGTATTTTCAAACATAGCATTTCAAATGTATGTTTATTACCTGTAAATAATACTTAAATTTTGAATAAACTTATTTGTCTTAATGTTTGTTGTATAAAACCTATTACTGTAATTATTATTAATTATATTTCTTTATTATTGGAATTATTTAAATTGTGTCAATGTATAGTATGTCACTGTATACACGTAGTAATGTATAATTGTGTTAAAGTATAATCAAATCTTGTAATACCTTTTGAAATCATAGTATTTCAAAGTCGGGCGGTATGTTGACGCCTGACTTAAAATTTCGTTTTTCACTGTAACCTTCACGCGGTTTTCAAGGTTTTATTTGCTCGTAGCAACGGAGTTCGTTAGTTGGCTTCAAGAACTCGATGTAACTGGTCGCCAGTTCGAATGTCTTCATGTCGGAAGCATTAAATAAAATAAATTTTGTGTTTGGTAAAGCCTCTAAGTAATTTTAATATATTTCGATTAGAACCTACAGTCCACTCAAAGAATTCATCAGCACAGTTGAAATGAAAGTACAGCTAAGCCGTTGTCGTTCATGCGATCAAGCAGTACACGAGAGAAAAAACCAGTCGTTGCGAATTTGCAGATAACAAAGAAAATGTCCCTTTTAATAATCATGAACTCACCAGTGAGTGGACCCAATAACTTCTTTTCCTGTATTTTAGATACTCATAAACTAAGTAAGAAAACACAACTCTTTTTCTAGAGTACACTTCTAACTCCATAGCTTGACTCCTACTGTTTAAATTCCATCATTTAAAGGGCTGATCTGTGACATAAATTTCACAGAACAGCCAAAACTGCAACGGGTTCACCTCTCGTGTGAATTAAAGGCTGCGGCACTGGTGCGAATTCGCAACGACACCGGATCGCTCGTGTGCACCGAGCCTAACTCTATGTACTGCTGATCGCAAATGCGTTACCGCAACGACACCGGGTGGCTCGTGTGCACCGAGCCTTCTTCTTCCGCCAGTTAAATGATGTCTTCTTCTCACTTTCGACCGTTATAAAGTAATGGTAAAATCTTCTTGGTTTGGTTGAGAGCGCTACAGTAATTTTATTCTTTTGCTACACGAGGACTAATCAAACCGGGACCTACAACTTAAAGCCGATTCCGAACAGCTACAAACATCCATGTCAATAGTGGGACTCGAACCCACAGACTCTGGTACAGAAAGCCAGCGTCCCAGTCATTCGGCCATCGTCCGGCAGATGTTTCTTGGAGATTGGGGAAAACAAATTAGTTGAAGTAGAAATCTTTTTACATTCACAAGCTTTGATAGTTTAAAAATAATTAAGGATTTGGTTCAATCTTTTCTATATTAAAAATGCGGTTTCTATTTTAAAAATGTTATTTAAAAGTGCGGTTTCTGTTTTCCTACAAATCGTGCAATAATTAATTCCATATTTATTTGTAAAAATTACACTTTTTAGGCATCTGAATAAAATGTCTTAATGAATATAAGGAGAAAATTTTGAAATGGAGTAAAAACTTTCGTTTCAGAAAAATATATTACATGGGGAAATATACGTATATCATGGGTGATTTAATAATGTGAGGAGAGATAGGGCTGGTCACGGGACCAAATATCATGGGGGATTTATTTTTTGGTGGTATAGCAGTAGTCACGGTAGCTAATTTCATGTGTGAGGCCAATTGGAATAAATTACTTAACAGAGCTACCTATTTGAAGTGACTAATATATGTAGTATCTTGCGTTGTGTTATAAATACGATATGAGCCTTCTGATTGAAATTAATAGATATTTATTAAAGCAAAACACATATATATATATATATATATATATATATATATATATATATCATTACAGTAATTCATAAATTATACTAGATTCAATAACCATTCCTATTCAATAACAACTTAGATATACTCTAAACTTCACACACATCTTTAAAATTGCTTAACTCATTATTCATTATATACTTATACACGAGGTAGCATACCTTAATAAACATTTCAGTACCATAACTTTCAAATTATCATTAATTAAGTTATTTGATTAACTGTGGATGAGAGCAGTAAGGCAAACATTACTCAGTGATCAATAATTAACATCACAAATACCTGGTGCGGTGCGTTACTTCTAATTCATCATTATCTCCGACTGGGCTGACGGTTCATTGTTGTGGGCATTTCCTTTGTAGAGGCACGCTCCGCTATGTAGTCATCTATTTCGGTCGGTAACAGGGGTGTCGCTGGGTGGGCTTGCTGATGTTCGCTGTCGGCTTTGTTTTCGATCGGTCCCTTGGGGTGGTCAAATTCACTCGCAGTCGAACTCCTTTGATCATCATCCGGTCCGTAAGCACTTTTGGGCGGCGAAGGTTTCTCGCTTATGTTGGTATGGAACTTTAGGCTTTCAGCATTGCTAGCTGCGGCTTTCGTTCATTTTTATAGACCTTGCTTCTGTGCTAGTATCTCAGCTCTCCGTCTGGTTAATCGCTTGGCCTCTTGATTCTCGGTTTTCACCGCACGTCATCGCTCAGCTTGGCTTTCTCAAATCAATGTAGCTTTTCTTAACAAATTCGCTGCACGAGGGCTATCATCTCAGCTCTCTGTCTGGTTAACCGCTTGGCCTCTTGATTCTCTGTTTTCGCCGCAAGTCACCGCTCCGCTTATCTTTCCCAAATGAATTTATCTCTCGAGCTCAACTTCGCTGCACGAAGGCTATCATATTAGCTCTCCATCTGGTTAACCCCTTGGCGTCATAAACAAATCTGCTGCTAGCTCTCCTGTCTCAAAAAAATCTGCTTTATCTGTTTTTTCTTCTCTAATATCTTGCATCCTTACTTATTGGCTCTTCCTTCTTTCTCACTTTTATTGGCCATATATCTTCATGTCTTACTTTATTGTTTTTATTCATCGTTCTCGAACCTTCCATCACCTCCTTCTCTGAGGGCGTGGAGCCTATCTTCATTACTACTCTTTTTCCCACGGCCACCACGTTTCTTGGACTTGCATGTGTTTCTTGTTCATCCTCTCGTGGTTAACGCATTCCTCCATTCACCGCTTCCTCTTTTATTCATTCTACGCTTAATCACCATTTCTTCACATCTGCTTCCTTTTTTTCCCGCCGTGCAATTTACTTAACCGTTGCTTCTGGCTAACTATGTTCTTTCAATTTGGCTATTTCTCCCTGTGGCATTTCCTTTTTTCATCAATTTCGCCTCTTTTGCGGTTTCTCGTATTATTCTCTTTTACCTCCTATTTAACCTTCCCTGCCTCCTTCACGATCATTCTTCGTTACTATGGCCCTTTTATTTCATTCTTTAACTTTATTCAATGTCGCCGCAATATACCCTGCGACAATATAGTTAAGGAAAAATACGTAGTATGAAGGGAAAAATTGATGAAATTTTGTATTTTTTTCTTTTGCTGGTTTACCGTTAGAAAGACTTTTTCTCTATTTATTTTGTTTATATCACAAATTGTAGAAATTTTGTTCATTAATTTTTTTACCTAAAATGCCTTTTTAAATTATTCTGCCGAAGTGAATTTCACCCAAAAGTCCCGCAAAATGGAAATTTTTTAAAAAAGTATCCAAGGGGGCGTGGGGAACTCTTTATGTTCAGTGCCACCAGATGTCAGCGCTAGCGAACGTCGGCGTATAGATTACATGCGCTGGCGTCTGCTCCGCGAACACTGTGCATAGGCAGATGCGCGCGAAGAAACGAATGAGAAAATGGACTCTGGCAACAGCAGTCTGAGAGTTCACGGAAGTTCAAGCGATAACCAGCCCGGACGGCATACTGACGCATGTTGGTCAGATTTCGCTCGCGACCTGTGAATGGTAATCGCTCTTTAATGTTTCTTCTCTCTGTAATTATTTAACTACGTAAAATAAATCGCATTTGCTAAATTTACAAAAACCTTCTGATATTACTCTTGTCGAATACTGTGGATTACAATCACCACAAATGGTGATTTCTACAGGGGGAAATGCCTAAAAAGGGCTGCAAATTTATTTCTTGCTACGCTGTTCCGAGTAGGAATAATATGAATAGCAACAATCCTCTATTGAACAAGTGTATAGAGAGCGTTAACTTAAAAATGTATATGATTTTTTAAAAACAAAATAAGACAAGTTTTGCATGCTTATTCCTTACCTCCAGGCTACATATATTTTGGTTACAAGGATGGATATTTATTAGCTATCCTTGTGCTCTTTTCGTAGAACCAATCAGTTTATCCAAACAAAGCTAGTTATGTAGAATGTATTTTTCAGTTTTACACATTCCTGCTTAGGAGAGCACATCCAATTCGTGGCTTTCATTATTACCACTAGACCACATTACCTTTGTCTAATCACTAATTCTAGAAAACAATCGGGAAGAAAAATTAACTAAGCCTACATTTTAAGTGGCGAGCGTTGGACAGAACATGTTTTGATGCTTAACGGTATTAAATGAAAAATATTTACATAAAGACATGTAATATCTGTGCAATGTAAAGAGTGTCAAGTCAAAATCGTAGTTTTGAAAAAAACAGGATTGAAACAAAAACGGTTTGTCTAAAGTCAGTTTTTTAAGTTTAATGTTTTGATTTCTTTTGTTTAAAGTAAATTTTTAAAATTTTATTTTTGTTGAGTAAAGTTTGTTAAGTCCTTGATTGGGACATAACCCCTTTACACTAACATGGTTTGGTTTTGTTTCACACATCCCAAATTATCCCTGATGAATAAAAATATTTAGGAGTAGAATTCGACTTAGCTTTCTGTAACCTGCAGTATCCCTTGATTTTTCAAACTTGCCAGGTTTGATAACTCATTTTAGCCCATTTTGGACATAACACCCTTTGCGCAGCAAACGCAGATATTACCATAGAGCAATAATCTACGTTTCCGTAAAATGTATTATATTTGGAAGTATAATTAAAGGTATAATATGCAGAAAGAACTTTTTAGAATGTTACAAAGAATTTATTTCTCTCTTGCTGTTTTTTTTTGTTTGAAGGATTTGTTAAAATTATACATTAAAGATATCTCTATTTTTATTGAATTATGTTTGAATAAAAATGTTGGTTCATTACGTTTTTCATATAAAATGACATTCGATATCACTTTTTCAGCCGCAACGAAATTTGTCTAGAAGAGCAAAAAAACTGAAATTCAATCAAAAATATCTAAGGAGGAAATGTTTAAAAAAGACTAGAAATTTATTTCTTGCTAAGCTCTGCACATATAAGAATAACGATAATAGTATCAATCCTCTGTTGATCACGTGTATAGTACTGATCAATTTCAATATGTAAATGATGTTTCTAAAAGCGACGTCAGTCAATACTCACATCATTGTACGTAACGTCCAGGATACGTGCATTTTTAGTGCAATTATGGACATGTCATCTCACGTATGAAAAATATTCTTCTTTTGTATATAATGGAGAGGAAAAATAGCACCTTGTATTTTTAAAATTTTTTTCTAATGCGGAGGCACTTTGTCGGATACACATTCGCCTGTTGTTATTTACCGCAGTTTTTCCTGACCATTTTATTATGGGAACAATATATAGGCGGACCAGAATTGCTCCCTATGAAGGGACGACACGAATGAAGGTACTTTCGATCCGAGCACCCTTAGCACCTAAAGTCAGCGCGCTTATCACGTCGGCCACCTCAACCACAGTACCTTGAATATGGACTCCCACATTTCTGAAGGTCACTGGTAAGGAAGTGATGAGGATAGGTTGGTGCAGGAGGTGGCAACAGTTCGGCTAGATTTTCTAGTTGTCAGTAGACATTATGAATTGGTTCTGTGAACATTCCGGTTTTGTTGTTGTTGTTGTTGTTGTTGTTCCTAATGGCCCTTAACCGGAAGTTTTAGGCAAAGTCCATATAGGCTTCGAGCTGAGTGGTACGGCTCCGGTTTATATTAGTACCACAAGGGTCGGAGTCCGACTTGGCTAACTGTCACTACAATTTTGACCAAACAACCCCAGAAGCGACATCTGGAGGTGTGGCTTGTAATCGTATATGTTAAATCAGATATTATGAGCAAAGACACACCTACCATACATTCTTTCATTGAAGTCTGCTGATAACTATGGGATTGGAGAGTGTACTGTTGAACAAAAAAAAATTATGCCTAGCACGGAAATTCAACAGGTGCTTTTTCCACGTGTAGGCGCATCTATATCAACCAAACAACTCCGTCCGCTTTTTAGACATTCAAAAACCCGACTGTTGAAATTCGCGCGCAGGCGAAACGGGGAAAAAATCTTTCCAATTTGGCGCTCGCCACAATACCCGTTCTGGTGGAAAAGCGCAATGCAATTGGTCAGAGGCGACAAAATGGACAAAAGAATTTTGCCAAATATGCCATGTGACTGGATCTTTATATCTACTAAAGGCGCCGTAAAAATTTGCGAAAAATTTATATGCAATAATTAAAATTGAAAATTGTGTAGCTTCATGCTACAGGAGGGATCGTACCTTCCAAACACACTGACCTCAAAGGAGGACTTTCCGATTTACGGATTTAACGGGTCCATATCTGGCCTAGACACGAAAGTATTTAACCGCGTTTGTCAGGATTCGATCCAAGTACCCTCAGTACTGAAAGCCGACGCATTAGCTATATAGCTACCTCGAACCCTCGCGAATTTGTTATCTAGATGTTCTTTAAAAACAACGATTCTGTAACCGTGACAAAGAGGGGATTTAGAACGCTCTATGCATCTCATGCCATTTGTGATCGAAAAAAAAAAATCCTGCGATGAGTATCAAACGTGAGATTAAGTGGGTCTGCATCCCTATAGAAAATCAAGTGGTCGTCTTCGGAACGTTAGAACACTTGAAATTGTGCACCAAATCCGTGAGTCCGCTATTTGTGAGGAAGTTTCCGTTATTCCCCCAGAGATGATAAACTGAGTTGTGAAAAACTTTAGAGAACGGTTCGGCAGTGCATTGCAAATACCAGGTGTCGCCTGAGTGATGTAATTTCAAAACCCAATGAAGAAAAAAAACTGGATTGTTAGTACTTTTCCAAAATATAAAGCTTTTTTTCTGTAAATTATTCCGTTCATTTTTTTATTACCCTTTAAAATGACGGAGTCCATTCTGCCCAACCACATGTTCATTTCCAGTTACATGAAATAACGCTTTGAGGAAGAATATTTGGCCTCGAAGGCGTGGCGTAGGTGAGGATAATCCGTGTCCAATATATAAAAACTACATATTTATTCTTACAGAAAAGATAACCGTACAACATCACCTCAAGAATACGCTGGTTGAGCGATCCGCTCAAAAGAGTCAAAATAGTAAATTACGCGGTTACCCCCATTGTAAAATAAAAAAATGGGTGTATATAAGGCAAGTTCTGTAATTAAAAAAACAAAACAAAAAGGACCAAATAACAGGGACAGAAATTTTCTAAATGTATATTTATTTATTTCTCGTTTTTGCACCTGAAAGCAGATATTAAGATACAGAGCTAACAGTTCTCTAAATGTTGACAGTTTTCATAGTTCATTTTAGAAGTAGCATTTTAAAGAGTTTGGTCAAACGCTTTAAAAAATACTTCATTCGAATAATAATGGACTTTCTCACTCGCTCTGCATTCAAGCATATACACATAGATAAGAAAAAAGAAAAATGAACCTGCATTTCCTTGTTTGTCATTAGAAATTTTTTTCTTTCAATTCACTTTTAAGAACTGGAAGGTCAACTGCGATAGCAAGTTAACTAAAGTTGCTTTATTTGGATTAAACAATAAATCCTTTTTTTCCATGCTCATCACATACATAAGTTTAAAAGGGAACTCTGAAAATGTACAAAAATCTTATTTTAGGTGCATCAATGAAAAATATAGATTGTATCAGGAAGAATTAGTGTCGTGGCTTTTGGCGCAAAGTTGTTGCTTAGTCAATTTACCTAAGGTTATTTAAATATCGGTATTTTTCTGTCTTTTAACTTCCTTTAATGTATTGGGTTGTCAGTAAACTACTTTTGGTTTGTATTAATATTCAATTGGAAAAATTAAAAGCACTGATTGAAGCTGATCGTCGCATAACTTGACGTGAGCTCGCCGAGAGTCTTAATTAGTCCAAAACAACCATTGATGACCCTTTGAAAAAGCTTGGTTACGAAAAAAAAAGCTTGATGTTTGCTTCCCACATGAACTTAGAGAAATTCCTTTAACACAACGTATCAGAATATTTTATTATCTTTTGAAACGTAAGCAAAATGATCCCTTTTCGAACCGATTGATAGCTGATGTTGAAAAATGGATTGTATGCATTAACACTGAATGCAAAAGACTATGCTTATTGAGACAGTTTAAAAAACATCAAAAGTTGATATTCATCAAAAGAAGGTCATGTTGTCTTGTTATTTTGATTGATTGATTATTTTGAGCATTTACCAAGGAACGGAACAATCAATTCCTACGTGTACTGTCAACAACTAACAAATTTAAAAGATGCTTTACAGCAGAAACGTCCAGAAATGGTGAATCGTAAAAGGTATCGTATTCTATCATCACACTGCCAAACCACATACATCTTTAATCACTCGGAGTCAGAAAATATTGGATCTTGGTTGGGATGTGTTACCACATCTGCCATATAACCCTGACATTGCACCATGATACTACCATTTGTTCCGTTATCTGCAAAACTCCTTGTCAAGAAAAACATGCATTTCAGATAACAGTGTCAACCACTTGGATAATTTCTTTGACGAAAAAGATGAGAAATTCTTTGAAAGTGCAATCATGAAATTGCCTGGAACATGGCAAATGGTTACTGAACAAAATGTCCATACAGTACTGATTATTTCTTTGTACTGAAGTTATTTCTTTGTACACTGCTGGCCACTGTAAATGCAACACCCTGAAGGAAACATGCAAATAATATGAAATTTACAACATGCATTAGTGGAGGTGAGATATGCAAATGATTAGAATTTCAGCGCAGACGCACATCACGCGCGCCTGTGGCGCCACTTCAAAGCGCTATTTAAGGCTTGGAGATTTCGACGATTTCAAGTTCGGCAATTGTGTTTTTATTGTGGTTTTTTCCAAAAAAACGTTCAATTATGCCTCGTCGAAAACAGCGATCATCTTTTGATCAAGTATCCGAGTTCGACAGAGGAAGGATAGTGGCCTACCGAGATTGTGAATTATCTTTCAGGGAAATCGGTAGTCGTGTTGGACGAAACCAAACAACTGTAATGCGGATATGTGATCGTTGGATGCAGGAGGGTACGACCGACCGGCGTGTTCGATCGCATCCACCTCAGCGCACCACTTCACGTGATAACAGGCAAATTGTGCGCATGGCAATGACGGATCGCTCAGTCACATCACGAACCATAGCACAGCACATGCAGTCTGTAACGCATCATCCAGTGTCTGCGCGTACCATTCGACGCCGTTTACAGCAGAGTGGTCTGTCCGCAAGACGTCCATTGCTTTGTCTACCCTTGACGCAGAACCACAGACGTCTCCGCCGCCAATGGTGCGATGACAGAAGGATGTGGACGGCAGAATGGAATGAAATTGTCTTTACTGACGAGTCACGCTTCTGTCTGCAACACCACGATGGTCGCATTCGAGTCTGGAGACACTGTGAAGAGGGGATGCTGAACAGCTGCGTTATGCACCGCCACACTGGTCCTGCACCGGGTATTATGGTATGGGGCGGTATTGGATATCACTCTCGCACACCTCTAGTACGCATTGTCGGTACTTTAAACAGCCAGCGCTACATCTCCGAGGTGTTGGAGCCAGTTGTCCTTCCTTACCTTCAGGGCTTGCCCACAGCCATATTTCAATAGAATAATGCGCGACCACACGTGGCACGCATTGTCCAACGGTTCTTCGTCAATCGCCAGATTGAATTGCTTCCCTGGCCGCCTCGCTTTCCGGATCTTTCGCCGATAGAAAACATGTGGTCCATGGTTGCTCTACGATTGACCCAGATTCCATCCCCAGCTGCCACAGCAGATCAACTTTGGCAACGTGTGGAAGCTGCTTGGTCTGCTGTACCCCAAGAACTCATCCAAAGTCTCTTTGAATCAATGCCGAGGCGTGTGGCAGCGGTGATCTCCAACAATGGCGGCTACATCTGGCTACTGATTTTGGCAGGAACCACACTTCACAGAAGTCTATAAATTTAATCATTTGATACTTGGTCAACATGTTATCTACAAAATAAATTTTGTTGTGATATCTCTTGTCTTTCTTGGTGTTGCAATTTGGGTGGCCAGCAGTGTATAAAAAAATGCTTTTATATATTTTAGTGAAACTAACGAAAGTAGCTTCCGAGTAACCCAATATTCTTGGATTAACTGTAATATAAAGAACGATGTCATATTTTTACCTTTTTAAAGAAACTCAATTTATTTTTACGTTTTAGAAGAAACTGCTAATTTTATACCCTTATGAAAAGTATAAATATAAAATGCTGAATCACCCACATGATGTTAGATTCCTAAATCGATGCATGGAAATTTCCAATATATTGCTTTGTTTACACAAATACTTAATAAAATATTTCCTTCTTCAAACGGCTTATAATATAAAGTAAATAAAAGAACTATGAACAGCAAAAGTGCAATAAGACATCTTAAATCTTGGCCTTATATTATGCGTATAACTAGGGTAAAACATCTGTTGTCATACCTTAAGTATAAAGATTCTATTTACTTAGAATACTTATTCACCTACCTTACATTCCTTAGTATAAAGATTCTATTTACTTACAATGGATACCCTCACATATAGGCTTACATGGTAATGAGGTATCCGATCGGCTTCCTAAGGAGGGCTGTGAGCAGAATACCCTTTTAAACAATTATCTTACTGCCTCAGAAATTTACTGTATTTATAAATCATCTAACAACCAAAATTGGATATTCCTAAACTGCATGCTTGGTATCCTGCACCCTCCCCAGTATCTGCCCCATGTTTTTGTAAAGGTTAATTAAATGTAGATATTTCGAAATTATAACGTTAGTGTATAAAACCGAGATCTAGAGAAAAAAAACTTGGTGTTATTTTTGCCTCTGTTAAAGAATGAAACTTTGGTAAAAAAGTGTTCATTTTAAAGTGTAACATTCTTAAAAGAATTATGCTGTTAAATAACTCATTCAGATAATTTTTCTTTAGGTTAAATTATTTGAAAGGTTTCTAAGTCTTTTTGCACTTAAATAAAGTAGAAATTAGTCATAAATTCACGAGACATTAATTTAAAAGCATTCGACAGCTTTAAAATACTTTCAAAATCAATAGGATTGTGGTGACGATTTTTCTTGTAGATAGGGAAATTAAAATTAATTATAGCAAGAATAAAATTAGATTGAATAATTAAAGTTAAGAATAAATCTTAACTTTAATTATTCAATCTAATTAAAAAGTCGTTTATATCTAAAGGTTAGATATAAACGATCAATTACATCATTTATATCTAACCTTTAGTGCAGATAAAATTAAAGTTCAATTACATTTTAAATCTTATCATTAGAAATTGTGGTTAGTACATTTAAGGAGACGGAAAAGAGTTGAGTTGTGTTTTTTATAAAAATGCAGTAACCCATAATAAATATTATTAACACTGGTTCGACTTACTGTTGCATCACTGGGGTGATTTATGAGCCTTGAAGAAAAATAAAATCAAGCTATGTTAAATAAAGGAAAACTACTTCCCTTGAAAGGAGATGACCAAAAAATAAAAGAAAATTTCCTAAAAGAAATCTTCTTGAATTCGAATCTTCTGAAATAAAAATTTAAAACTCTAGACTGGCAAGAAACGAGATCTCTATATAACACAAATAATTAAACTAAAATCAATGAATTAAAGTGAAGTGGCCTGTAAATCAAAAGCTTAAATATTCTATGCTTAATTGATCATAAAAAAATATAATAGAAAATGAGTCTCAAGGACCCGGCTGCAGCACTCATAATTAAAACAAAAAAACTAAAAGTAGAAGGAAAAGAAAAAGAAAGAAAGGAAAAATTTTACTAAATCATGAGAGGAGCCTAAACGCCATTTCTAAAGCGTGCATGACGCCAAGTCATGAACTCCGCCGGACGTTCCCGTTCAGCCATCATTCCCAAAGCGATCTCTCTCCATCTAGGGTCTAGGGTCAGCTCCCAGCTTCTTGGCTCGCCTCCATTCGTCTAATCTTTTCGAACCCTCCGCCCCCGAGTCGACGCTACGTTTCTTCACTTTGGGCTCCGCGCGGAAATAAGAAGTTCCAACGCGCGCCGTCAATCCCGGACGAAGAAAAAATCGAAATTCTGAAATAGCCGAATGAATCTTCTCTTCGACTCATCGTTGATGTTTTTAACTTCTTACTTCATACCATCATTGTTGGTTCCTTATTTCATTATTTCCTCCTTGAAAACGCCGCCATCTACGAATTACTGTATTCAACCGCGCAGGGAGCGCCCTCGTATTGTGATAACCCCATCAACATTCCACGATCGGGTATAGTGTCTGCGACCTGTCGCCACCGGATGTCTCGGTTTACAATCAACTGACAAAAAGGGGGATTATCTCAAAAGGAAGGACTAACTTTAAAAGAAAAAGAAACACACTTTAATTTTGCATTCATTCATTAAATAAAAGCCCAAAAATTCACCAGCCATAAATACGTACCAGCCACCTCACAATTATTTCAAAATAAGGCTTATTAATTTATCAAATGTTTAAAAATAAGGTATAACATGTGATGATCTCCTTCAATTTGATTCTTCATAATGTCAAAACATTTCGAGAAACTTGCGCACGTTTCCCCAAATGCGATGACATTAATCAAATAAATGAATATTTGAGCACCAGAAGTTTAACCAACAAGTATATTTAGCAGAGGCTTAATAAAGTGATTTAAAACAAAGCACAACTATTACTAAAGTTTAATTGTTTATTATTATATTAATGATTCGAATTTACTGTAATTTATCATCCCCACAGAATCACACACTTTTTATGACACATTTATATTATTTGAGTTGCAAGAAGAGTGGCCAGAAAAAAGTGGAATCTCTTGGAAATATTTCTTTATCTCCCAAACATTGACAACTGCAATTAAATAAAAGCCAAATAACTGGATCAAATAGAAGATAAAACAATAAATTTATTGATGTTTTAAAATTTTCTGATTAAACTTAAATCCATTTTCCACATTATTGTTTCCATTTCGAATCATTATTTTTTTACTTCTCTATTTCTTGGATGAAAAAATTTTAACAACCTAGAGTATGTATTGGCTGGGGCAGAAACATATTCACTCAAAGATTTCTTGTTTGGATTCTTTTCTTATATTCGTCTAAATATGTAATAATAGATGAAACTGATGTAAACTTGTCTTTATACGTAACGTATAATGCATGAAACGAACTTCAAGTAAAATATAACGATGCTTGCCCAGACTTTGACACCTGCACTGTCATAGTGGTCCCTCTCAGGGATGTTGGAGGAAAGGGTCCCCGGTTCTCTTCAGATGAAGGTAAGTCGAGAATCAGTGTCCAGGCTGAATCGCGACTCCTCTGTGACGATTCCACTGTAGTCTAGTCCTAGGCTAATGTCTGCACCATGTTAAACGGCCAGACATCTCTCCATATGTTTGATAGAGGGTCCCTGAGTGCTGATAGGTATAGGGATAGGATCTTACAGCCCTATGTTTGACTTTTCAGGGGCGCAGCTGGCCCTCGGTTCATTTTTATGAACCACTATGCTCGTCCACATAACGCTCACTTAGTCGACGCTTATCTTGAAAGCAAGGATATTCACCGGTTGGTTTGGACAGCCAGATATCCAGACCTAAAGCCTATTCAACATGTATAGGTCTTTCTTGGGAGGGTGAGGGCAACTTGCCATCCTCCTCCGAAAACCCTCCAGGAGCTGAAAACTGTATTACTGTAACAGTGGGACTGACTGCCGCAGGGACTAATCAGACTGCCTCACTTCCCCTAAGGCATCGCGGTGGGAGAGCTGTAGGAATGTGAGAGGGGGGGGGGCATACCCCATATTAGAGACATTGTATGTTAGATCTTGCAACTGGATTTTGTGCATTACTGCGCCGAGGAGGCTAGCTGACGATCATGAATCCGCACTATGACTGTCTGAAACATGAATCCGCACTTTTCGACTAAGGACATTATTTTCAAAGGGATAAAAACTTAAATCATTAAGGATGACTACAAATAACCCAGAGACTGATCTAAAAAGCGTCAAGATGCAGTTAGACGATAGCTATGTGAAACAGCAAGATGGAGCGGAAACGAGTTAGGGAAAAATAGAAAAAGATGAGAACAGAAAAAAATTGAGTACAGAAGGAACACCGACAGATGATGGGTGGGGCAAGAGAAATGTTGAGAAAAGAAGACATGAAATCAAATTACAAATTCCAACGTATGACAACAAGAAAATCAAAAATATAATCCCTTGGTTAAAGTTATATGAAGAAAAATGTCGAGCGATGGATTTAAGCAATGAATGGAAAAAAGATAACATCATGAATTATGTAAGTGAGGATATACAAGAACTAATAATTTCAACAGAACTGTATAGGGAAGATTATGAAGTAATAACAAAACAGCTGACTGCCATATTTTCAAAAAGTCGAGAAGAACAAATTACACGATACAGAAGTTTAAAATTGTCAGAGCAAGGTGATCTAGTAGGTTATTTTAAAGACAAGATAGAACTCGGTAGATCACTTCAAAAAGAAGATAGTGAATTAGTAGAGACATTAACATTAGATTCTCCTACACAAATGAGAACACACCTGACATTGCAGAAGATACAAAATCCATTTGAATGGTTAGAAGTTGCAAAAAAGATTCATCTACCAAATTCGACGACGGAAATATGTGAGCAGAGAAGTGAAAACTACAATTCATCTACAAGACGACAACCTTTTTATAATCAGCCACCACACCATCGACAATTAAATGATGCAGATGATCGACGGCGATGTACAAACTACAATGACTCTCGTTTTAATGGCCGAGAGGGTTATCATCAAAGAATATATCAAAATCGTTATGGACACGATAGATTCATGGCATTCAACCAACGGCATCAGAATTCGAACAATTACCAAAACAGCTACCCACGAGAGGACAACACAAATGACCGGATAGGACTGATAATTAAAGCTCGGGTGAGTGACAAAACTTTTCCATGTCTTTTAGACAGTGGGTCGACGGTGACCTTATTATCTTCAAAATTGTTTAAATTAATTAATAACTTTAATGAAAAAGAAAGTAAGAATGTATTAATAAAGCAGACTGTTGGTAATGTAATTGTGCAAAATTTAATAGAATGTGCAGTAAAAATAGGAAGTGTTAAAAGAAAAATTGAAATTCTGATAATTGATAGTGAGTTACCATATTTATTATTGAGTTTACAACATATTCAGTTATTTAAATTAGATGTTAATTTTAGAAAATTAAGAGTGTATCAATCTGATTATGAGATAAAGTTGTATGATGATTATAAATTTTTAAGTCCTATTGCATTTCATGTTCAAAATAAGAATTTTAAAAATAATGGTGAAAATTTGTATAATGAAAATAAGTATTTTGCTGATGATTGTATGTATAAATTAAGAAGGGTCAATAAGAATGTGTATAAATGTAGAAATTTTTATGGTACTAAGAATTCTTATAATGTAAAAAATTTTTGTAGAAGAAATTTTGAAAAGAGAAAAAATTTTAGAAATGATCACTCTCTTGAGCTTAATCCTAGAAATGTAAAAAAAAAAAGAAATTGTGTAAACCAAGGTATTGAAACTGTTTTAGTTAATAAATGTGACACACTGATTCATGACCAAAACCAGATCATGAGCAAATCTAATGTCAAAATTGAAAATTTTCAAAGTGTAAAAAATAATGATTGTGATGAAAAGCCCGGTGATGTTTTGGACTCAAAGCCACCAGAACAAATACCTGAGGACTGGACCCAATTAGACAAAATTTTCAAAAATTTCGATCACATTTTTTCTAAAAACAAATACGATGTTGGCAAGATTAGATTAGAACCCCAAAAAATCGTTTTGACGTCAGAATTACCAGTATCACAGAGGCCATATCGTGCATCTCAAGTAGAAAATGCTGAAATTAAACGACAAATAGATGAACTTTTAAAAGCAGGTTTTATAAAACCATTCAGTTCTCCATTTAGCGCACCTGTCACCCTTGCAAAAAAAATGATGGAAAAACTAGATTATGTATCAATTACAGGAAATTAAATGTTATAACGAAAACAGATTCAGAACCTATTCTACGAATTGATGACCTTTTAGACCAATTAGCTCATGCAAATTATTTCACCACTTTAGATTTGACCTCAGGTTATTGGCATATTGAAATACATGAACGTGACACTGAAAAACTAGCATTTACGACTGATTTTGGACTGTATGAGTGGAAAAGATTACCGTTTGGAAGAAAAATGCACCTAGTGTCTTCCAAAGAGCAATACGACAAATTCTAAATAAACACCAAATACATTTTGCCCTTAACTACTTCGATGATATAAAAATTTTCTCAAACACTTTTCTTGAACACATAGGACATTTAGAGAAATTTTTCAAAATTTGTCAACAGGAAAACATTAAGTTAAATAAAGCTAAATGCCAATTTGCACAAAAAGAAATGAAATTCTTAGGTTATGAGATAACACAAGGAAAATACTCCCCACATAATACAAACATTGAAACTATTAGAAAATTATTACCGCCAAGAAATGTAAAAGAATTGCAAAGATTTTTAGGCTCAATACATGTTTACCAAAAATTTTTGCAACACTATGCAAAATTAAGACTCCCCCTAAACAAATTGTTAAAAAAGGATGTAAAATGGGATTGGTCCCAAGAATGTCAAAATTCATATCTGAGATTAAAGGATGAGCTCATTTCAAAACCAATTTTAACACTATTTAACCCAGATTAGTCATGCCACCTTTTTGTAGACGCGAGTCAAGAAGCAGTTGCTGCTGTCTTAAAACAAAAACATCCTGATGGTCAACTACACCCAATTGCTTTTCATTCCAGACAAATAAAGAAACATGAAAAAAACTATGCTATCACTGAACTCGAATGTTTGACTATAATTTGACTCTATTGATAGATACCATTGTTACTTGCTTGGGAAAAAATTCACAATTCATTCGGATCATTCAGCCTTGCATTGGCTCAAAAATGTTAAAAATTTAACTGGACGACTGTTTAGATGGTCTTTAAAACTCTCCATGTATGATTATGAGATAATACACATAAAAGGAAAAAAATAATTATGAAGCTGATAGGCTATCAAGAAATCCTATAAGCCACTTTGTATCCCAATATTGTTATTTTTTAAGCACAGATGAAATTATGAAAGGACAATTAAATGTTAATGTGAACAATATAAAGTACAAAAAATATAATGGAGTTTTAACAGTGAAAAAGAAAAGTCTAGTCAAAATTGTAGTTCCACCATCATTAAGACTAAAATTATTGACATCTGCATATGAAAAATTTGGACATCCGGGTGTGAAAAAAATGTTACAGTTAATTTCCCCTATTTACTATTGGCAAGATATAATAATAGATATTGCAAATTTTGTTCGTTGTTGTGAAACATGTCAGAAAAACAAAAAATCAACACAGAAAAAATTTGGTCTAATGGAGCAGGTGCTAGTTGCCCATGAACCGTTTGACCTAATTTCAGTTGATACCATTGGAGGTTTTAATTATTATAACTAGACAAAAAATATCTTCATCTGGTGATTGATCATGCGACAAGATATATTTGGACTTTTCCTTCTAAAAGTGTGACAAGTGAGACATATAATAACTGCTTAAAGCAAATTTTCAAAATTAAAGTTCCCAAACAAATATTAAGTGACAGAAATGCTGCATTTACTTCCTCAAGGTTTAAAAAATTCCTAAAACACCACAATACGAAACAATTACTCACGTCAGCCCATAGGCCTCAGTGTAACTGTAAAAATGAAAGATGAAATCAAACTATTGTGTCAAAATTAAGATGTAAAGTAAATACTTCTTCGAAAAATATTCCATGGACCAAAATTTTAGAGCAGTAACTTCTGAATATAATAACCAACCCCATAGTGTAACTGGATTCCCCCCGAATTACCTTTTATTTGGACATTTACCATATGACTCACCATTGCCTAAAACAACTTCATTAAATTATCCGCCAGTTGAAGATGCAAGAATGATGGCAGTACAAAAAAACCATTCAGCACCATAAAATTAATAAACAGAGATATGATAGACATTTTGTACAGTCAAATTTTAAAATTGGTGACTTAGTGATGTACGAAGAATTTAAATACCCAAATTCAAGAAAATTAGATCCACCTTATTCAGGCCCTTATAAAATTTTAAGGAAACTCTCTAATGTTAATTTCGAAATTGATAAACCAAACCAATACACTGGGAAAAAGAGTGAAATTGTGCACTCAACCAGATTAAGGCATTTTCATCCACATAATGAGTTTAAATTAAAATAATTTTGTTTCATGCAAAATTTTCTTGGGGAGGGGGGGGGGAATTAAGAGTAGATTTTGGTACGAATTAAAAAATTGAAATTATAAAATTAGGAATGCTAATGAGTAAATAAAATAAAATTAAAAAAAAATTGGAATTGATGATATTATGAAATTAAACTAGAATATGATTTGTATTGAATTTATTGGTTTTTAACAATTGTGTGTTTTGAATTGAAATTTAGTAACTAATGAAAGAACTTTGGCTAAACCTAATTTTTGGATTATTTTGAAATGTTTAATTACCATTTTTGCAATGTTTTGTTTGTTTAATGTGCTGAACTGTGTTTACATTTTCCCGAATATGACCCAACTTCCTATCTCAGAGATCCATTTCTTAATTGATTTTACATGTTGGATGCCGAACACCCGTTCGACTCCACTTATGTGGTTAAACTTTTTGTGTTGTCTTAAAATAATTAATTTAAAAAAATATATCCTAATTTAAACTTTCTACTAGAAAACTTTTGTATGTGATTTTTTGGATTTTCTGAGCCAACAACCGACTGTGACACCCCTACTTCTTTCACCTTTCAGTAAATTTTCTACTTCTCGAATACTCTATACTATCACCCACCTATCCGCGCTTTGGAAGTCATCCCAACCTCATTGTATCCTTCTAAATAAATTGTACTTCACATACTCAGCCACAATGTGCTGAAAAATATTACTTAAACGAAATGACTAAAGACAGGCCATGGGTTGACCGCTCCTTTTTCCCTCCCAATTCTTACTTAATACTTCCTCAGGCATGACAAGTGCCCACATTTCCTGTTTCTCCATCTTAGTTCTTGACAAGGTGCTGTTTTGGCAGTCATGTCCTGTGGGAGAATTACGGTCGGTCCACTGTACGGCCACAAACACTAAACGCAAACAACTACACACCCCCTTCACTCCTTAATAGTAAGGTTATTAAGAATTTGAACCTAGGGCAGTGTGGGGAACACACATTCCAACACACGAACATTCTCCACATATTTTTCCAAAGCCATTCTTGTGGTTAAAACTGTGGGAAAATTTTGAACCTGCTTTCCTCTGACCCAAATATGCACAACTAATCAGAAAGTATAATGTGTTTTAACATAATGAATCTATCATTGGGAATATTTGAAATAAAAAGCGTCAATTATATTTATGTTTTGATAAGGTTAATTGATTTGTAGATAAATTGTAAAATTATTGTGAAATTTGTGTGTGTATCATAACTTGAGTAATCAAAAGCGCTTTTTCATGTAACCTAAGTTAAAATGAGATGATGTTATGTAATAATATTGCTGAAAATTAAGTATATGAGAAAAATTATACCATGGGAAATTGAATTTAAGAGTTGAGAGAATAAGTTGATTTTGCAAAGTGATTTTGTAATATAATAAGTTGATAAAATCTGTATTATTCAATTATTAATATGTGATGTCTCTGAGTTTTTACAGGGGCCACGCATGATAGTCGACCATGTTTTTCTTGTCATCATTAAGTTGTTTTCATTCCTGTATACTTCATATTTCCATCCTGATTTTATGAAAATAAATTAAATACATCTGTAACTAATTTAAACTGGAACTGTTTAAGATTGTGAGAGTGAGTGGACAGATTGTAGGACTGTCAAATTATTCTCCACTCAGGATCAGAGTAAGCATCTGGTAAGGTAGAGACTTACTTGTAGACGCTAATAACCGTCCAAGTGACCAGTGAAAATTGTGAATAATATTTTAGAGTGTTTATGTGATATATTTTTGTATGTTAAGTGAGATTTTTCAGATAATATCTATATGTATTTCCTATTGTTTTTACTAACCAATGATTACATACATTTTTTTTTCAAGACTCAAGACCATTTCGATGTAAAATTGTTATGAATATGCACTGAATTTAAAAAAAAAAACCACTGCTCCAGGTCATCCTGAATAGATAGAAGAGTAATGTAGGGGTTTCAGAGGGAAAATTTAGGAATTAATGGATGGGTTTTGTTGAGAATTTGTTGACTAGGGACTGCAGCCCTACTCAGCATTTTCCAATGGGTTTATTTTAGTTCTGGAATTAACTTTGTTTTTCTCTTCTGGGGACGTGCTGCAGAGAATTAGCTACTCTTTATGTGCACGCCTTCAGAGGTACGGGGGGGGGAGTTGTAAAAACATAACTGAATTGTCAAAATATTGTTAAGAAGTACGGGAAAGGGGGTTTAAAATAATAAGAATTTAACATTTCATTTACAAAGCGCGTGTATTTTGTTGTGGGGAAAATCATCTTTTAAAAACGACTTTGAGCGGAAAGCGAATAATTCTAGGCTAGAGGATTTATTTTTAGAAGTGTACAGGGATTGGGCGCGAAGTTAAGAATGCACAATCAGCAATAATAAGGGTCCAGACGACCAACGTTGAGGTCTGCACATACGCCGTGCAGCAGGAGCTCGGGGGAAATTAAGTTTTGGCGGCAGATCGGGTGCGAATTTCGTTGAGAGCGGAAGCTTACGGCAGTTGTGGCCGAGTAGATTATAAAATGGCGAAGCGCGGAAATCAACCTGGAGAGTGGTCAACTTATGAAGTTTAATAAAGACGGAGTTATTACGAATTGGATTATTTATTTAAAAAGCCTTCCACTCGACCAAGTGATTAAAGAAGATGTTGACTGCTTCAGCAATATTTAAACACGGGAGCAAAAACACGCTCCGTGTCATATATATATATATATATATATATATATATATATATATATATATATATGTCTTACAAACTTAAGATCTCATTTTTAAATATTATGTGCATTTTAATTAATTAATAATTTTAAATAAGTAAAGACGTTCGTTAGTTATACGTTAGTCAAAATTCTTTAAATGGGGCTGATTTTTTTATTCAGATATGAATTACTTCTAGAAAATACCATCCCTATGTCTAATCCATATCTTTTTCATGTACCAAAAGAGAGTGTTCAAATTATTTGATACCAAATTTTTTATCCTCGCTTTTAAAAAGTGCCACTGCTTTGGTATTCAAATCAGCCATTCCTCCAAACACGCTATTTAAAAGAACAACTTCAAGTAAATGAAGTGTAACAATTATACTTTTTAAAAATAAGGTATATTTTTGCAGAATTGAATAACTTTGGAATTCGATTTGTTTTCGAAACGGAATTCATGAAAATTTTCTTGGAGCAAAACACAGTCATACCTCTTCCCGGCAACTGTTACACATACTTAAACGTTTTCGTTAATGAAAGTGTTCAGAGCCATGTAGTTGAGACTAAGTCACAAGAAATTTATTTTAGTGTGTTTAGAAGTGGTCTGTAATTTGTTTTTTAAAATATAAAAAGACTTGAGAAAAGCTTAAATTTCAAAATATGAGAAGTATAAAGTAAATAATGTTTGAATTTCTTCTTAATGGGTCGGGTAATCTTCAAAGAAATCCTTATTATGTTGAATGTCATAAAAACAGTTTTTCTTTTGTGTAAAGAACTTTTTCCCAATCTATTTATTTGGTTTAATCAGTTAAAGTATTATTTCTAAATTCCAAAAGTATTCTTAATAGAATATAAATTTTTTCTCCAACCATGAAGCATAAGATGTTTAGTGTAATATCGTAGAACGTCATTTGTTTGTATGAGATGAAATAAACGACTTTTTTAAAAAAATTCTGTTGTTGTTGTTGCTTATGCCATTTGACCGACAGCAACATCAGATCAAGTCCCAAAAGTCGGAGTCCGACTTGGCGAAAGGACCAGTCCCGTAAGTTTGAAACGAGTGAAGTGACGAGACAAAAACACTTGACCCCGCATCTCCAGAGGTAATTTTGAGAACTTGGAGGACGTTGCAGCCACGACAGAGTTTATGTGCACCAGCCGCCATTATTGTACAGGTCAGTGGATTTGTCAGCGACGAGCATCGAACCAGTGACTTTCAGATCACTAGCCCACTGCTCTTTCCAACTGGGGTACTGCAACCTTAAATTTCTTGCGGCTATTTTAACCACACATTACTCTGTTTCTACACCCCTAATTTCTTAGTTCTTAGCGAGATCGTCTCTTACGCTGAAAGTATTTTGGAGATGTGTGACTCTATGATCGAAATCTATGATTGATATTAAAACTGGGTGAGATGTTCTTTCTATTTAAATAATTTTTTTAAATTCTAATGGGTAGTTCCGTAAAAATAAGATCACACAAATCAATTTAGTAAGTTTTTATTCATAACAAGATTCAGTATATATAATGAATGGTGTTCTGAACCAACCCCCCAAGCGCTGTTGCAGCAGCGCCCCCTTTTAAAAACAAGGGTGTTTGTTTACCAGAGTTCTTCGAGAGACCCCATCGGAGAGACGTGTTTTGCTGTGCTTGTGACCGCGTAACCGATGGGTCTGAGTCTTTTATAGAGTTATGTAATAAACTGAGCCTTAAACAGTCCATGAGTGATTACTTTGTGTGGTGTCCTGAGCTATCGACGACACCTGGTCCGTCGAGCCGGGGAAGGCAACCTTGGATATTTTTGTGTGTTAACCTCCGGTTTATATGAGGATTTCGATTGTGATGCTCCGGAAAGAGAAGTAGGAATCTTTTATAGTACATTAGTGAATATATGTGATTTAATGAGTTCCGAATTTTAAAACTGTGATTTAATGAGTCCTGAATTTTAAAACTGTGATTTAATAAGTTCAAAATTTTAAAACTGTGATTTAATGAGTCCTGAATTTTAAAAGTGTGATTTAATGAGTGCCAAATTTATATCTGTGATTTTATGAGTTCTGAATTTTATAACTGTGAGTTAATGAGTACTTAATTTGTGTTGCTGTGATATTTAACGCACATTTACTGAATTACTGATACAATGTTTAAGAACGCGATAAAAGATGATCTTCGGCTTGTTGCCGTAAATCTAAATGAAGCAGTAACGGACAAAATGTCTGTGATCGAGTTGACAAATATTATAAAGCGTTCTGAGAAATTTAAAAATGATCCTGATTATGTTGAGGAATTAATTACAGAGATAGTGGATACTAGAAAATCAGAAGAGCAGAGAGAGTTAGATTTAAAAAATAAAGAGATAGAGTTTGAAAAACTTAAGCTGGAAAAAACACGAGCCGAGCTAGAATTGGCTAAAATCAGAGCAGAATCGAGAGAGATTTCCCCGGAAAAAGAAAATCCGGTTGAGAAAAGTGAGTCTTTAGAGTCGCTTGTGAAAGGTGTTCGAACTTTAACTTTAAGAGTTCCTAGCAAACCCGAAGGATGGGTGCTATATTTTGCATCGTTAGAGAGGGCTTTTCACACGAAAAACGTGCCAGAAAAGTTCAAAGCTGAGATTCTCATAAATTTGCTAGGTGAGAAGGCCTCAAATGTGCTGACATACATCAAAGATGATGAGCTTTGCGACTATTCAAAAGTCAAAACAATCGTCTTACGGGAATTCGAACCGTCGCCGCAAGATATTTTAGAACAATTCAGAAAAGCAGTACGTCAGACAAATGAGACGCATTTACAATTTACATCTCGACTAACAACTAGTCTTGATTACTACCTAAAATTGAGAAAAGTGACAGATTTCGAAACATTAAAAAAACTCTTGGTTTCCGATAAACTATTTCAAACATTAGACAAAGAGACTGCTTCCTTTATAAGTGTAAGACAGGCTGAAACGTGGTTCAGCCCGATTCAGATGTCTAAGGAGATCGACGTATATTTTGCTTCACGAGGAAAAACCATGACCATAAATTCCAGTTATCAGAAAAATTCATATTCGAGAAATGTGTCTAAATCATTTTTATCTGAAGTGAAACATTCACAATGCATACTATATTGCGAGGAAAAAATTAATCATATTGTATCTAAATGCCCAAAGTACAAAGCATTATCTATCAATGAAAGAATTGAGGTGGTGAAGAGAAATCGTCTATGTTTCAACTGTCTAGGATCTCACAAGAAATCAGTTTGTGAGTCAAAAAGTTCATGTTACTTTTGTGGAAAAAAACATCACTCTTCGCTATGCTATGCGAAAGGGGAAATTGTCCTTCGACATCACCCCCCTGAGAGAGCATCTTCGGTTACGAGTCCACCCCTCCTTTCTCCCAATGCAGAGGTCTTTGAACCCAGACATCCCTTATCAGCGGCAACAAATAGGGTCGGGGCGTCCTGCCAGAGTACTAGTCAAAACAATAATCCAGTTCTTTCTGTGCGAGGGATAAATAAATGTAAAACCGTTTTGCTCAGTACTGTGAATTGTTTATTGAGGGACAATCGAGGAAAATTATATAATGCGCGAGCAGTTTTAGATCAAGGTGCCATGAATTCTTTCATGACCATAGACTGTGCGAATAGTCTCGGTTTAAAAAGAGATAGAACCAATATGACAGTTTGAGGGATAGGAGATACCACCACCACAATTAAATATGTGGTTAGTACAACAATTTCCAATTTTGAGGGAAATTTTGAAAGAGAGTTAGAATTTTTAATTGCATCCCGAATTACAGATTTCTTGCCGTCAAAAATGCTTAAGGTAAATGTGCCAGAATTAAGCTATGTAAAACTAGCGGATGAAAACTTTAATGTGCCAGGTCGCGTAGATCTGCTTTTGAACGCTGAGATCTTTTATGAGCTGTTACAGCCAGGTCAGATTTATCCTGCTAATAGTAATTTGATTCTACAGAATACAGTTTTTGGATATGTAGTTAGTGGGAGCATACCCATAGCAACTGAGGGAAATGTACATTGTGGGTTCATTGGGGATAATACTGGTTTAAACGAAGCTTTAGAGAAATTTTGGGAAATAGAAAATGTGGAGATAGAAGTACCCAAAAATAAAGAAGCATTAATTTGTGAAGAGCATTTTGAGAAAAACGTTAAGAGAGATAGTACGGGGAGATATATAGTAAAAATGCCATTAAAAGAAGATCCAATGAGTTTAGGAAAATCCAGAGATATTGCCATTAAAAAATTAAATTCGCTGTGGAGTCGCTTTTTAAGAGAGCCTGAGTATTTAGAATTATATAGGGAATTTATGCGCGAATATAAGGAGTTGGGTCATATGAAGGAAATTTCTGAGTGTGAAGAAGAAGTGGGAACATATTATATACCACATTTAGGAGTCTATCGCCCTGATAAAAGTACGACAAAACTTCGTGTAGTTTTTAACGCTTCTTCACGAACAACCGTAGGTAATTCACTCAACCCCTTGCAATATAACGGTGGGTTTAGTCAGGAAGACCTTTTTTCAATAATGGTGAGGTTTCGTAAGCACATTTATGCTTTCGTGGCTGATATTAAGCAAATGTATAGGATGATTTTAATTGACCCCAGCCAAACTAAACTTCTGAGAATTCTTTGGAAGGAGGGAGTGAATGAGCCAGTTAAGACTTATGAGCTCAAAACAGTGACGTATGGCACAGTAAGCGCACCTCATCTCGCTACCAGAGTGTTACTTCAGTTATCCAGATGTGAATATGAGAATTATCCTTTAGCGTCGCCAGTTTTAGAGAGGGATTTCTACATGGACGATGTCCTGAGTGGTGCCGACACTTTGAGCGAAGCAAAGGAACTTCAATCGGAGTTAATAGGGGCTCTCAAGAGCGGAGGCATGATGCTACACAAGTGGTGTAGCAATAACCCTGAATTAAAAACAGGGCTTGACAGTGACTACAATTTTCAAGAAGAAACAAAGGCGCTAGGTGTTTCGTGGAAACCTAGCATTGACCACTTTACTTTCCAAATTCAGCTGGAAAACGTGGTTCCGCCTACGAAGAGATCAGTGCTTTCCACAATTGCGCGAGCTTTTGACCCCCTTGGACTCTTAGGTCCGGTGGTGGCGAGAGCAAAGATCTTTTTACAAAAACTGTGGTGCTTGAATTTAGACTGGAGCGATCCACTTCCTGACACGGAAGCGCAACAGTGGAAAGATTTCATTGAATCCTTGCCAGCAATAAATAACGTGAGTGTTAAGAGGTGTATACTGATAGAAAAATCAGTGCATATTGAACTTCACGGATTTGCAGATGCGTCCGAGTCTGCATATGGATGCGTCATTTACTGCAAATCAACGTCAGAAAATGGTGCCTTCGAAGTGAACTTGGTTTGTAGCAAGTCACGTGTGTCGCCTCTTAAGCGGGCTACAATACCAAGGTTAGAGTTATGTGCAGCTGTTCTTTTAGCAAAGTTGATAACCAAAGTGAAGAGTGCCTTACAATTTAAGGCAAGTGACATCTATCTGTGGAGTGATTCCATGATTGTACTTTCATGGATACGAAAAGAGCCCTACCTACTAAAAACGTTCGTGGCAAACCGTGTAGCCAAAATACAAGACCTGACAACAGTGCAACAGTGGCGTCACGTGTCTTCCGAGAACAATCCAGCGGACCTTATCTCCAGAGGAATTAATCCTGAGAAACTGGCTACGAGTGAACTGTGGTTCGAGGATCCTACTTTCCTGACTGACCGAGAGTATCCCGAACGTGAAATTCCTACATCAGTCATACGAGACGAGTTCACGTCTGAACTCAAACATTCAAAACAAAGTGACTTACATGTGCTTACTCTAACTTCTAATTCATTTCAACAAGAGGTATTTAGTATTAGTAACAGTTACACTAAATCCAATGCTGTTGTGTATTATGTAACTAGAGGGTACACTACAAAGTTTTTTGTTGACCCTACAAACCCTTTAGTTCTAAAGACTAGATCACGAGCACAAAATGCTCGCAATGAATGTGTAAAATTTGAGAGAAATTTCAATAAGAGAAAAAAGGAAAACTGTTTAACTGAGAAAAATATGATTATTGTGTTTTAGATTACTCAAGGGTCGAACTTTTATTCATTGTGTTGTTAACAATTCTTTTGAAAAATAATGAGTGTTTTTATAATATTTTCCATATAGGTATATTCATGTGTAATACTTTGTGCTGTTATTGTTTAATTAACCCTTCTCTCGTATACTTAGTTAATATTGGTTAGACTTTAACTGTCTTTTTGTCATTAAGGGTAAATTTCACTAGTTTATCAATTCTCAAAAAATTAGTGTTTGGTAGAATAATTAATTGAGCAGATAGTCGCTTGAAAATCTGGAAAAGAATGACAAAAGTAATTCAAATTTTTTGGAGGAAATGGCAGGTACAGTATCTTAATAATATGCAACAGAGGTCCAAGTGGACGGTGGAGAAAAATAATGAGAAAATCAATGAGCTAGTGCTTCTCAAGGATGAAAATCTACCTCCTCAAAAATGGGCATTAGGTAGAATAATTGAGCTCTATTTTGGTGATGACATACGGGTCAGAGTTGTTAAGGTGAAAACTCAGTCTGGAATCTTTAAAAGGCCCATTACTAAAATTTGTATTTTACCTGTTAATATGTAATCTTTATATTAGTATTTTTTGTTACGTGTAGTTTAATGTTTTCATACTTGTGCTTATTATATATATATTTTTTATATTTTTTAATTCACGTGTTGTGTGGCATAATTATATAATTAAATGGTTGAATGTTACCATTGCAACGTGGGGCGGAATGTTCTGAACCAACCCCCCAAGCGCTGTTGCAGCAGCGCCCCCTTTTAAAAACAAGGGTGTTTGTTTACCAGAGTTCTTCGAGAGACCCCATCGGAGAGACGTGTTTTGCGGTGCTTGTGACCGCGTAACCGATGGGTCTGAGTCTTTTATAGAGTTATGTAATAAACTGAGCCTTAAACAGTCCATGAGTGATTACTTTGTGTGGTGTCCTGAGCTATCGACGACAAATGGTGTATTATGAATCGTCACATTTTCCTTGACTTCTGATTGATGAAACATCCTTATAAATAAAACAACCACTTAATAAATTACATAAACATTTTGATAAATAAATTGCACGTTTATGAGGCGGAAAATATGGAATTAGTAGTATCTACATCTGGTGTAAAAGACGTTAATTACAGAAATCTATAATTTCCTAACACATATCGTGACAGCAATAAAAACTCCTCAATGTTAAAAATGCCTTTAACTAACTTAATGGAATTTAATGATTCTGAAATTGCATGATTACCTATGATTCTGCAATTGAGTGATTACCTATGATTCTGCAATTGAGTGATTACCTCTGTTTGTTCACTCTCAGTCAATAATGTAAATCGATTATACTTATGTTGAAAAATGTTTATGTGGAAAAGGCAGAATTATTATTTTTGGTGATTCATCTTTTTGTGTGATCTACCAAATGCAATATTTATTTTATGAAACGTGAATATTAAGTTGATAAAACCGCAAGCTTAACCCCCCCCCCCCCAATTAAGCTACCACGATTAAGCGAAAGAGTTTTAGTTTACACCTTGAGATGGAGTTTGTAGTTTTCAGGTTATAAAAATATTTTGAGAAAAAATATGGAAAAGATTATGCTATATGATCAGTATCAAGAGAATCCCTATAAATTAAAAATAATTGTTTTGAATCAACATGGAGGCATCTGAACATATATGTCTGATACTGGCATATTTTTTCTATTAATTCAAGTTTGTAAAAATTATAAGTCTGGAAACTAAAATGAGAGTTAAAAAACTCGCACATTTGAAGATAAACATAACCAGAATTGCAAGAAGGAAAGGCAGTGAGTAATTTTATTTATTTATTTACTTATTTTTGTTAATTTTTTAACGTCGCTTTTACGCTCTTTTTCATTTTATATAAAAAATCCTTCTAGCTCTCTGTCGAAAAAATAACTCACCAAGAATTTTCAGTGGTAACAATTATGGCACAGAAATCTGGAACAAAAACCACTGGGTCATCGAGTGTATTGTTTGGAAGAACTGAGAAAGACGACATTACTCGAAGAGTGGTGAAAATCTGAAAGCAAAATCTGTTATTAAGATGTTCAAGAAGATCCGAATAGATAAAATAAAAACTAAATGAAAATCATATATATTAAATCCATTGTAGGTGTTTAATACGAAAGAGAGAATTTTAAAAAAATCAATTTTCGAGATTTTACGTTTCGCAACATTTCTTGGGAAGGCCAGGTGAATTTTATATATACATGTTACCGCTAAAGCTCAAAAGCCGTTAAGATGCACATTACCTAGCTAATCTGCAGATTAACTGATTTGTTCCGTTAGTGCGGAATCAAGAGTTTTCTGCATTTTACCTAGGAAATGTGCACATTAACGGCTTCCGTATCGTTAACGTTCTAAAGTTTGTTTCTCTCATTCCCTTTTCCTACTCCTTCCCTCTCTCCCCCCACTTTTAGTCTGGTTTCGCCAGCGTATTGTCGTCGCCGGTTGTTTTTATTTCTCATAATTTGCATCGGCTGCCAGTGCGTAGCACAGCTAATTCTGTTTTCAAAGTCGTTCCTGCCTGTTAGCGCGTAAATTTGTGTCGTGATTTTTTTAAAAGCTGATAAATTTAGCTCTTGATATGCAAGCAAGCCTCGAATTCGTGAGTAAAATGAAGAAAAGATTCTTCGCAAACCTTTTTAGCGAAGATTCTAAATATAATAGTGTTTTAATGACAAAACGAACGTATGATTCCATAATTGACGATGTAAAGCGAATAAAAGTTTCCAAGAAGAAATAATCATCTCGAGATTATCGAATAATTCAAAGGTATGATCTGTTGACTGTTCAAGGCTGTGAAAAACTCATTGAGCCGTTGTCAGATGCGCGAGAAATTGTGAAAAAGTTTGTGCATTTCGAAGAAATGTTTGACATATCAAGCAGGGCGGTCGACCTGCAACGCGAAGCTAAAAAAAACAAAATAGACGCCAAATGAATAAACACGCCAAGTAGAAAAATTCGTCAGACCGCTGTAGTGCTTAATATGTTCTGCATCTCTTGCTCCTATTCTCCCCATGTTAAATAGCCCAGTCAAAATAGGTTTTATGGCTAAAAAAAATAGGAAAGTTTTGAAAATTGGTGGAGATGTTTTTTTAGGTATGCTAATGAACATACTAAAAATCCCCACCGATCAGACTTGAGATTTTGCCGCCATCTTGGAAAGTGTGTACACTTTTTTGGTTTTTTGGAAGTAACTTGAGAAATATGGATTTTATGTAAAAAACTTGAATACAAAAATTGAAGAGCATTAAATTGTGAACGAAATCATTACTTACATTTTTTAATAAGTCTAACACGAACAAAGATAATTGACTTTGAATGGAGCGAACTATCAATCACACAAGGACGCGGATGCGCGGATCATCCCCATCGCGATGAGGGGATGACCCGCGCATGTGCGCCAAAAGTCTTGCATACTCACGTTTGTCAAACCTCTGCATATCAAAGCTCAAGAAAAGTTGCAACAACATCCAATCCATTGTTATCCGGTTATATTTTGAGACTTGGTGGATTCTATATTTTCATGTCATACTTAGGCTGCAATGGGTACATAATGGCTGGAGGTGGGCTAAAATAAATACCATCTTTGATGTACGTAACTACAGCAGTAGAAAAAATGTTGCCTGGCCATGTATACGCTAGAAAAATCCTATCTAATTTATTTACCTAAACATCTTTAGCAAAAATAATTTTTGAAGCCATGGACATATCCGATTTCAAAAGCAATAATCTCCATGAGTTGTTTAGAGATTTTGGAGGCTTTTTTTGTGTTTTTGCAAATAACTTGGGAAATATTAACTTTGTGTAAAAAAAGTTTAATACAAAAATTAAAGAAAATTAAATTGTGTACAAAAAATATTAAATACATTTTTCGTAACCCTAACACGTACCAAAATATTGACTATTAAATGCGCGTTGATTATGGAGGTAGTGTCCAAGTCTCGTTGCAGGCGCTTTCCTTTGAAATATCTCCACTCCCTCATTGCGGCTTTCTTTAAACACAAAATAGAATTTAATGTGTTTTGGTATGTAGATAATTGATCATTGCTAATTTTATAAACGAATGTAATAAACTTGGATGTATTCATTACGGTATTTTCATTCTGTATAGTTTTTTAAGCTTACCTACTCTATAGTTGACGTGCTTTTTCAGTACGGGATTGTTCGCGTCGTCAGTCTTGAAAAGATTTTTTATGGATCAGCTAGCATCACCTCATTCATCAATTCCTTTTATTGGATCGTCATGATCTACAGGGTAATAATAACTTCAATTCTTAACTGCAATGGGGTATGTCGTTATGACATACCCCATTGCAGTTACTGCAGGCCGTTGTGCTGTTGATGCCTGCTTTCCTACACACACATCTTTCTCCCCAGTCAGTCTTGCTGTTGCAAAACACTATTCTTAAAACTGAATCGGGAGCCACTGCATCCATAGTTGTGATGGGCATGAGGGTTTTCTCTTGACGTTTCCAGCTCCACACTTCGGGTTTCAACTCATTCCCAAACCACTTATGTACTTGGTTATACAACCGAAAGGAATGTAGCCTGGCTTCCTCTTCAGTTGAGGGAAGAAACGAAATACAGTCGAACCTCCATATATCGAAGTAGCAAAATGCCGGAAAAAAATTCGATATATAGAAATTTCGATATATAGAATTGATCTTAGTTTTATCATAATTCTCCTAAAACATTAAAATTAAAGCTAATTTTCGTATACAAAACTCCATTTCCAATTTACATTAAATGAAAGTTAATAACTAAAAAGTGAATTAATGTGAAAGATTTATTGAGTACTATATACCTTAAGCAATAACAATAATCCAGACAGTGGTTACAGTGATCACAGTTACATTTTTTTTTAAAAAAAAAATACGAATATCTTGCTGAACAGCCAGTTTTGCAGAAAGTTTATCAAAGAAATGCTCGCATTTATTCAGTCCATTAAAACTTCATGAGGGGTCCACGAAGTATTGTTTTAAGCGCCAAATTTGGGAGATTTTATTCTAAAGTGGAATAAAATCTCCCAATATGTCGTGAAAAAAATTTCGATATATAGAGATTTTTTCGATATATAGAAACAGTTTTTCTATGTAATGAACATGGAGATTTGCTAAGAGTTCGATATATAGAAAATTTCGATATAGGGAAGTTCGATATATGGAGGTTCGACTGTATATGGTTTTATTTTAGTGCCAAAGTTTGCGAAGCAATTGTACCTAAACTTATTTAGGGACTGTTCACTGGAATGCGCTCCATACCAGTTCAGAAAAAAGCATTCTCCTGCTTGAGCAACATTATTGTGCGATGAGTTGCATTTATTAACTACTGTCACGTTGTGTTCCATATCTAAACTTTGGAACATTTTTACACAAAGTTTCTTTCCTTTGTTGAATGCTGCAGAAGTAGTATCGCATCCACTGAATGCATGGAGAAAAAGGATACTTTGGTATGTCCCTATGATTGTATTTTATTTGATGAATATATTTTTCTTTGCTTTCCCTTTGCGTGGTTTGACAAGGAAAATGTGTCTTTTTTTCTGTGGTAGTGAGAGCTGTTAATAGAACCAGGTGGTCAACATCTTCACAGATGATTACAACGATGTTGTTATCAGAACATGCTTCCTTAATTGCAATACTTACAATGAGAATGTCGGCGTCGCCATTACTTTGTCGGAATCGAATCCCATTGTTTTCCAGCTCAGCTGATAAATGCTGATCAATTCGCTCTTGTTGTTTTCATTTGAAGGGAACTATTCTTGTAGAACAGTAACTCGCATGTTTCCATCAGAATTTATGTCTACAGATTTTTTCACAATAGATCGTATATGTTGTTCAAATTTTTTGCAGTGTTAGTGCTGTTAGATTAGCCATTAAAAACGACTATACAGCTGGTACCATAATGCTTTTTTATATAGTTAACTTAATTTGTTCAAGCAGCTGAAAAAGTCAATTGAGTTCCCCATTTGACACGGTGTAGGAAAAAACCACTGTCCACAATGTTGACGCAGTTCAGGAGGTTAAGGTCTTTGTTTAGAATTTCAAAAACGTCGTACATGGCTAATGTCGCTGTCTCTCGCATACTAGCAATTCTAGCAAAAAGAGCTAACTCATATATTAAATAAAATGCTAGGTCTTCGTCGCTTTGTTTAGCAATCGCTATCCTCTGAAAAAGCAACAACGGGTTTACTACTATATTAAAAAAGTTTACTTTCACCGTACGATTGACGGTGATCAAGCTTTCATACGGTTTACCATTTCGAAGTATTGAACCCAGAGGGCTGCAGTGGGGCCATTCTCTTTCAACTGCTTCAAAGTCATCCTCATTTTAATCTCATATATGATGGCACGTACAGAGGCTGTTCGCACATTTTTTTGACGATTTTGGTAAGCGGTAATAAAAAATCGTTTGCTGCAAAATAAATAATTGCAATTGCACTATGTTTTTAAAAGTCAAAACTATCGTCTGCGGCTTGAAAGTTTTATTTTTATTCAAAATGGCGTTTTTAACAAAGCAGTGGTTCGAAGGCTACATTTATGCTCTTTCCGAAGAGAAATATGCATACTCCGTTATCCAAAAACGATGTGAGAGTCATGGTTTTGTGATATCTAAAGCGTCGACAGGTAATATCGTCAACAAGAAAGGAAAAAAAACGTCAAATTGGAGCCTCAAGTGGGACAAAAATTCCAAACAAGTATCCAAGGAAAAAACGGACATCTTCGACTATTGCAAAGGTACGTTGTTTAATGTTAAAATAAAATCCCCCTAGTCAAAGGACAGTTGCAAAATCATTAAAATGCTCGGTGTCCACTGTAAACAAAATGATAAACGTTGATTTAAATCTTAAGAAAGCGAAAAAACGCAATGTGCATCGTCTTCTTCCAAATCATATCGCTGAACGCAGGACACGCTGCAGAATTCTATATGAGAAACACTTATCCAAAGAAAAATGGAAATCAATTGTCACAATAGATGAATTATGGGTGTATTTAAATGATTGCAACAAAAAAGAGCCATTTATTATCATATGTCAGTTTTCATACACATTCTGCCCAATAGAGGGAGAGACCTCCCCGTCTCTTCAGATGTTTTCGAAGAGGCTGATTGGGAGAAGTCATGACGCATGCGCGTCGGTATATGGTTTTTGTTTTTAGTAGTACAACTGTGATTCTCCGAGAGAGAACATCGAGCAATCCTGCGTATTGTCTCAAAGGTGTTATATGTATAGAAAATAATATATATAATAAAACAGGAAAAAAGACAGTCTCAAGTATCTTCCATCGGTATATCAAGAGACACCGGGTAGGTGTCCCCGAACCATTTTCTAACGTCAGTGGATTAAATCAGCCAATTTCAGTGTATCCCGACATTAGTGGCGCAGTCGACAGGATTGATTATTGATGGAAGATTAATTATTGATTGAAAAATGGAGCTATTGAGAAATAAGAGAGCACCGCTCCGTACGGCGTTTACAAAGGTATATAATCTCCTTAAGGAAAAATTAGCAGAAAAAGAACTGAAAATGACAGACATCGAAATAAGTCTGGAACAGTTGACGGATAAGTCAAACCGGCTCCGAGAAATTGATAGAGAGCTGCTAGATGCCTTATTAACTTCAGGAGCAAAAGAGAAAGAATACGCTCAAGAATTCGAAGCTTGTGAAGTATATGTGGAAAAATTCGTACAAATAAAGACAGAAGCAAAGCAAATTTGTTCGTCAAGAGGTCAAAAAAGTCAAGTGAAAGAAAATAGTGAAAACGAAACCGAAGCTAGAATTTCGCAAGTTCAAATCAGGTTGCCGAAAATTAATTTAATTCAATTTGATGGAGACCCCCGAAAGTGGCTAAACTTCTGGAATACCTTCATAAAAATTCATGAAGACGATACGTTGGACGAGCACTCGAAATTTGTGTATTTAATACAGTCAACGGTCCCGAATTCCAAAGCACGCGAGATTGTGAACAGTTACCCCTGCACAGCTGATATTTATTCAAAAGTGATAGAGCACTTGAGAACTAGATTTGAAAATACTCAGATTCTTATACAGATTTATGTGCGTGATTTATTACAGTTAGTTTTAGCTAATTATACGTCAAATCAAAAATTTTCATTATCATCGCTTTACGACAAATTAGAGACTAAATTACGAGCGTTGGAATCGCTTGGTGTCACTAAGGATAAATATGCCAGCATAATATTCCCTCTAGTTGAATCCTGTTTGCCCACGGATATATTACGAATTTGGGAAAGAGAACGGGAAAAGTCCACAGAAATTAGAGGTAAGACAGATTTAGATTCTCTTCTTGAGTTTTTAAAAACTGAAGTATTAACTGAAGAACGCATGCTATTAGCGCACGATGATTTCGGTTTGACCAAACCCAAAAGGAGTTCAAAAAATAAAGATTTAATGGAATCAGATATCCCTACTTGTCACGAATTGTGGGTAGGAGAGAAAAAATCGACGCCTAATAAGATAAAAATAGAATTATGTTTTTTCTGTGAGAAGCCTCACCCGACAGAAAAATGCTTTAAAGCAGAAACGCTTTCCTATCAGGGAAAGAAAGATTTGTTATATAAAAAAGGAGTTTGTTATGTATGTTTGAAAAAGGGGGGAAATCATATTTCCCGCAACTGTCGGTTAAAATTGAAGGTTAAATGCGGCATATGCCAGAAAGTAGGTCATTTGTCTATCCTTTGCCCAACGTCGCCAGACAAGAGTAAACAGACATTTGCAAGCTCTGAGTCTAAAGGGGAGGAATCGAAATCGGTTGGCAATGATCAAATACTTTCGTCGAGTTGTTTACAAGATGAGGGAGTTTTATTGCAGACATTAGTGGTTGGAATATCCAACGGAAGCAGGCAAAAAAACATAAGAGTTATAATTGACAGTGGAGCGGTGCAGTCGTTCATTTGTAATGACGTCATTGAGTATTTGCGATGTGAGAGCGTGGGGGAAAAGAGATTAATTCATCAACTTTTCGGTGGCGTACAGACAAGTGAAGAGTTACATCGCATGTATAACATTTGTGTAAATAGTCTTGATAATGATTTTAGTTGTGAGATGTTATGTTTAAATAAAGCAATTATTTGTTCAGATGTAAAAAGGATATCCTCAAAGGGGTCGTTGTCAGAGGAATTAAAAACTTATGGTATTTATGTGAATGATATGCAGGGTTGTTTTCCGGAAGTGGGAGATGAAATAAAAATGCTTATCGGTTCTGACGTCGCGGGAAAATTATTTACTGGAAAATTAAAGTGTTTAAAGAGTGGTCCCGTAGCTATGCAAACAAAATTGGGATGGGTCATCATGGGAAAAGTACCAAATTTTAACGAGAAGGATACCCATACATGTGTTTCGTTACTGTTGAACGAGAGATCAGCAGAAAATTTTTGGAAATTAGATACTATAGGAATAACTGACCCGGTCGAAGCGAAAACAAAACTAGAGTTGCAAAAAGAGAGTATGTTACATTTTGAGAAAAGGTTGAGAGTAGATTCCGAAGGTAGATATGAGGTTGCACTACCATGGGTTTTAGATCGTTCTAGGTTACCTAGCAACCGAGAATTGGCGGAAAAACGCCTAGAGACTACTCGGAAGAAACTAATGCACTCGAATAAAATTGGGGCCTATCAGGAGGTATTTGATAACTGGTTGGCGGATAATATTATTGAGGAGGTACGTAATGATGTACCTAATGAACATTATCTTCCCCACCGTCCAATTTTTAAGGAAGCTGGTACTACGAAAGTTAGGCCGGTTTTCGACGCGTCAGCACATAGTAAGGGAACCGTCTCGTTAAACGAATGTCTAGAAACGGGTCCGAACCTCCTCGAAATCATACCCTCGTTGATAAATCGCTTCCGGAAGTTTCCGGTAGGAGTAGTTTCGGACATAGAGAAGGCCTTTCTACAAATAAGTATTAGAGAAGAGGATAGGGATTTTTTACGGGTTTTGTGGAAAGGTGTGAATGAGAAGGATATTAAGGTTTATCGCCACCGACGGGTGGTTTTCGGGCTTACGTGTAGTCCTTTTTTGTTGGCGGCTACTCTAAATTGTCACTTAGATAATTCTACGGAGTGTTTTTTAGACACTGCAAAAACTTTAAAGGAGTCATTTTATGTAGACAATTGTCTTGTGAGTTTCAAGACAGTTGAAGAACTAGACAAATTTGTGATGCTTTCGCGGACGCTGCTTTCGGCCGCAAAGTTTAATTTAAGGGGATGGAGGACGAACGGAGAAAGTGAGGTAATTTCTCAGGCGGGGTTAGAGGAAAATGTTTGTGTTTCAGGGCTAGATTGGAATCTAAAAGATGACACGTTGTCATGTAAAATAGAAACGAAGACGGAAGGGAACATGGTCGCTAGTAAAAGGTCCCTACTTTCATGCACGAATAAATTGTTCGATCCTATGGGCTTCACTTCTCCCGTTACTCTTTTCCCAAAATTGGCCTTACAAGAATGCTGGAAACAAAAATTAAGTTGGGGCGAGAAACTCCCAGAACCGTTAGAAAAGCAGTTTTCTACGTGGCTAACGAAGATGACATTACTAAAAGAAATTAAGATTCCGAGATGGATGGAGGTTCGGGGTTCGATACCCGAAGATGTCAGCCTGCATGTTTTTTGTGACGCGAGTAGGCAAGCATATGCTACTGCTATTTTTATAAGGATAAAAACAAATGAACATGTTAGTGTTAATTTAGTGCAATCACGCACACGAGTTTCCCCACTTAAGAACGTAACTATTCCAAGGTTAGAGTTGCTGGGCTGTACTATAGGAGCCAGACTTGGAAACACAGTAACTTCGGATTTAAGAATTGCTGGAATAAAACGATTCTTTTGGTGTGATTCCACAACAGCACTGACTTGGATCCGGAGAGATGTTCAGTGGGGCACTTTCGTTTGGAATCGAGTACAGGAAATCCGTACGTTGACAAAAGTAGAAGAGTGGCGTTATGTTCCGACTGAACTAAATTCAGCAGATCTGCCTTCGAGAGGCTGTTCAGTAGAGCACTTTCTTCGATCAAAATGGTGGGAGGGACCCAACTGGCTGAAAGGACCTGAGGAGTCGTGGCCTTCCGAGGTTGAGAAACCTGACGAAGAAGTAGTGAACTCCGAAAAGAGAAAATCGGTGGTTGCCGCCACTGAAGGGATTTTCGTGCCGAATGATTGGTTTTATCGTTATTTCTCTTCATTCCCGAGAATTTTGAGATTAGTTGCGTGGATATTACGTTTTTTGAATAACGTTAGAAAAACAGACATATGTAAAGAAATTGAACTGTCGATCTCGGAACTTAAGAAAGCTGAAGAAACAATTTTCATTCTGATACAGAAAGAATCATTTTCGAAAAGGGAAAAACAGTGTTTCAAGAACCTTCGAACACTGGTTGACGAACAGGGCATTATCAGAGTAAAAACTCAAGTGATGTACAGACATGATACAGATGATTTCAAGTACCCGGTACTTTTACCTTCCGATCATCGGGTAGTACATCTCCTGATTTTATGGGAACACCAGAGACTGTTACATGCTGGGGTCACCCTGTTGATGTCTAATTTACGCGAGCGGTTTTGGATCATCAAGGCTAGAAGAACAATCAGAGCTGTTATACACCGTTGCGTACGGTGCAAAAGGTTTAATGCAACTAAGACAGAGTCCATACCGATTTCGTTACCAGCTGACAGAGTGCAAGACTTTGCAGCCTTCCAAGTGACGGGTGTAGATCTTGCCGGCCCCTTATTCCTTAAAGGAGCTAAGAAATCTTGGATCGTTTTGTACACCTGTGCAGTATACAGGGCGGTACATTTGGAGCTGGTGACGTCGCTTTCAACCGAATCGTTTCTGCAATCTTTCCGGCGATTCATTGCCAGGAGAGGTAGGCCTGTCACAGTGTATAGTGACAACGGAAAGAACTTTGTCGGTGCTAATTCAGCTTTTTCTTCCACCGATTGGGAACTTGTTACGGCAGCGTCGACATTGCAGAAAATCCGTTGGAAGTTCAATCCCCCTTCCGCCGCCTGGTGGGGCGGTTGGTGGGAACGCTAGATCCAGTTGGTAAAACGGATTCTGAGAAAGGTTTTAGGAAGGGCTGTCCTTTCTTATGAAGAACTCCTGACCGTCATCTGTGACTGTGAGCAGGTAATAAATACACGACCTCTCACTTATGTGTCAGAGAGTCCGGAGGACCCGTCTCCTTTAACTCCGGCTATGTTTCTCCAGACACTGAGCTTGTCCGATGTTGAAGACATGGATTTGGTGGACCGTCAGGGGTTAAACAACCGAATAAAACATGTACAAGGGATCCGGGATCATCTCCGGAAGAGATTCCGGAGTGAATACTTGGGACAACTAAAACAACAAACATCTGGCCGAGATGTTAAACCATTGTCAGTGAACGATGTGGTCATCATTGAAAACGACCAAAAACGGGC
Source organism: Dolomedes plantarius (assembly GCA_907164885.2). Taxonomy (NCBI): domain Eukaryota; kingdom Metazoa; phylum Arthropoda; class Arachnida; order Araneae; family Dolomedidae; genus Dolomedes; species Dolomedes plantarius. The sequence continues at coordinate 117,486,886 of OU015493.1, read as the reverse complement.
ACAGTGGACTTTAGCCCGAATAGTGGAACTATTTCCAGGAAAAGACGGTCATTCACGAGTGGCTAGAGTAAAAACGCAGCAAGGAGAGTTCATCCGACCGGTTCAAAGACTTTACAATTTAGAGGTGAACATTGACTCTCCTTTCGAACCAATCGTCCATACCCGTAGTGGGCGGCCCGTAGTCGCTCCCAAAAGACTCGTTTATTGACATTCGAAAAACTTTGATTCGAAAGACAATTTTTCTTTTTTTTTCTAATTATTGTAATTCATGTTGTACATATGTATATAGTTATTGTAAATATTTTTTATGTCTTTTAATTTTAGGTACTATTTTTTCAGTCGTGAGAAAGAGTATTGATATTTAGAATTGTATATGCCAAAAGTAAGTAAATTTTGTGTCTAGGTGAATTTACCAAAGGTAAATTCAGGTGGGAGGATGTCAGTTTTCATACACATTCTGCCCAATAGAGGGAGAGACCTCCCCGTCTCTTCAGATGTTTTCGAAGAGGCTGATTGGGAGAAGTCATGACGCATGCGCGTCGGTATATGGTTTTTGTTTTTAGTAGTACAACTGTGATTCTCCGAGAGAGAACATCGAGCAATCCTGCGTATTGTCTCAAAGGTGTTATATGTATAGAAAATGATATATATAATAAAACAGGAAAAAAGACAGTCTCAAGTATCTTCCATCGGTATATCAAGAGACACCGGGTAGGTGTCCCCGAACCATTTTCTAACGTCAGTGGATTAAATCAGCCAATTTCAGTGTATCCCGACATCATAAAAGGGGAGAAAAAAATTTAAGTACATGGTTCAAAGAATCGAAAGAAAGTTTTTCTAAGGGATTCATGATTGTTGCTGGTTTTTCTTATAATGGCAAGTTAAAAATAAAGAGAGTGGAAAAAAAATGTCAAGATTAACTGCAAATACTATCAGGAGCATATTTTATCGCCAATTCTTCTGAATGAAATACCATCGCTTTACCCACAGTGCCATCAATCTGTGAGATTCCATCAGGACAAAGCTAGCAGTCACACATCAAAATCCACTGTAAATTTCGTAAAAGAAATGGAACAAAAAACTGGTATCAAGGCCATACCCTTCACTGATATCCCTACTAAATCTCCCGATGTATCACCTATGGATTTTTGTGCTTTCGGACTTTTAAAATCTGCATTATCCAAACGTCGTCCCAAAACCCTTACAGGACTCTGGAAAGCTGTTCAGGAGGCATGGGATAGAATACCTCTTCTGACACTTCAAAAGGCATTATTATCCTGGAAATTGCGGTGTCGAAAGATAGTTCAGAATAAGGGATGTCAAATAGAACATTTAAAACACAAGAATTTTATGTAATTTAGTTTTGTCAATACAATATACATCGTCTAAAAAATGTGTGAACAGCCTCTGTATATGAGTATGTCCGTTTATGGTGTCTAGCAATAGTAGTTCTATTGCAAAATCTCTAAACAACTCATGGAGATTATTGCTTCTGAAATCGGATATATCCATGGCGTCAAAAATTATTTTTGCTAAAGATGTTTGGGCAAATAAATTAGCTAGGATTTTTCTAGCGTATGCATGGCTATGCAACATTTTTTTCTACTGACGTAGTTGCTTACACCAGAGTTAGTATTTATGTTTACCCCCCTTCAGCCATTATGTACCCAATGCAGCCTAAGTATGACATAAAAATATAGAATCCACCAAGTCTGAAAATACAACCTGATAACAATGGATTGGATGTTTCTGCAACTTTCTTTCGTGCTTCGATATGCAGAGGTTTGACAAACGTGAGTATGCAAGACTTTTGGTGTACATGCGCGGGTCAACCCCCCCCCCCCCCATCGCGATGGGGATGACCCGTGCATCCGCGTCCCAGGTGTGATAGTTCGCTCCTTTCAAAGTCAATTATCTTTGTTCGTATTAGACTTATTAAAAAATGTAAATATTGTTTTTGTTCACAATTTAATGCTCTTTAATTTTTGTATTCAAATTGTTTACATAAAATCCATATTTCTCAAGTTACTTGCAAAAACCAAAATTTTTAATTTTTAATTTTTCGTAAAATTAAGGATTTTGCTAGAATCGAGTTTGCGCCAAAAATCATTTCGTCAACATTTTAAGAAGACCTGTAGAGTTTAATATTCAACAGATTCGAGTTAGGCTTCGTTTTTTCGATAAGTTATTCGCTAACTTAAAATCTTTTATATGTTTCAGTTAAAAAATAAATAAATATTTCTATGTCTAATTAGCATAAAACTGTAAAATTCGCATCTCAGGGCGATAGTACGCCAAAATGGCAACCATTACTCAGCAACACCGCTATTTTCCCCACCGTTCAATCATAGAAGAATTGCGATTGTCGCCCAGTGGCTGAGTGGTCAAGACATGAGCCTTTCCACGCCGTGGGCGCGAGTTCGATTCACGCAAAAGACTTCTTTTCCTTCTGGATAATTTTAAATTATTTTTTATATGTGTGTCCGTATTTGTTTGTTTGTTTTATACGTCCATAGAAAATACTAAGGATTGAATTCAAATAATAAGGATTAATTATTATTCATATTTCACTTTTTGCTAGAACCACGTGGGTTTGCAAATTAGAGAAATATTAATTTCTCAGTAAAATATACATATACGTATACAAAATATACATATAGCAAATGATTAATCTATATATATAAAAGAGAATGTTTGTGTGTGTGTCCTTTATGCATTCCCGAACGGTCCATCCGATTGATATGAAATTTTGAACAGATGTTGTTCTCACTCCCGTGGGAAACACTGGGAGGGGGGGGGGTAGACACCCCTAGCGTCCCTAGAAGGGCAGGGGGCACATATAAAATTAATTGAAAACGACAAAATTAGTGTCGAATCCATAGTTTTCGGGGTCGCTGAGATTAATAGTGATACTTCCGACGCCGCTTAAGTGCAAAATCAGCCCCCCCCCCCCCCAGCATTAGGTCCATGTCGATGGCCAGGCACTTTTGGAATTTCGAGTTGAAATTTTCACAAAAATTAGTACCTAATTAGTACCAATTAGTACCAAAATATTAGAATTAGTACCCATCACGATCACGAGTTATAGCGTATTCGATTCTTCAGGGCCAGCGACAATCATGTCGCTTCCAAGCCAGACGCTTTGGAATTTCGAGTTGAAACTTTCACAAAAATTAGTACCTAATTAGTACCAAAATATTAGAATTAGTACCAATCAGGATCACGAGTTATAGCGTGTCCGATTCTGCCGGGCTACCATGTCGCTGGCCCAGCACTTTTGGAATTTCAAGTTGAAACTTTCACAAAAATTAGTACCTAATTTGTACCAATTAGTACCAAAATATTAGAATTAGTACCAAAATATTAGAATTAGTACCCATCAGGATCACGAGTTATAGCGTATTCAATTCTTCCGGGCTAGCGACCATCATGTCGCTTCCGAGCCAGACGCTTTGTAATTTCGAGTTTAAACTTTCACAAAAATTAGTACCTAATTAGTACTAATTAGTACCAAAATATTAGAATTAGTACCCATTAGGATCACGAGTTATAGCGTGTCCGATTCTGCCGGGCTACCATGTCGCTAGCCCGGCACTTTTTGAATTTCGAGTTGAAACTTTCACAAAAATTAGTACCCAATGAGTACCAATTAGTACTAAAATATTAGAATTTGTACCCATCAGGATAACGAGTTATAGCGTATTCGAATGTGCCGGGACAGTAAAAAACATGTCGCTCCAAGGCCAGACGCTTCGGAATTTCGAGTTGAAACTTTCACAAAAATTAGTACGTAATTAGTACTAGTTATTCCCAAAATATTAGAAATAGTACCCATCAGGATCGGGAGTTATAGCGTGTCCGAACCTGCCGGGCTACCATGTCGCTGGTCCGGCACTTTAGGAATTTCGAGTTGAAATTTTCACAAAAATTAGCACCTAATTAGTACCAATTAGTACCAAAATATTAGAAGTAGTGCCCGTGAGGATCACGAGTTGTAGCATATTCGATACTGCCGGACCAGCTACAATCATGTCGCTTCTAAGCCCGAGGCTACAATTTCGCTTGCTGAGTGAATGCAACTCACAGAGAACGAATGGCGTAAGGGAGTCAAAGAACTTTTAAACCTCGAACGAGTATTTAATAGTGAAAGACACAAAGACAAGGTAAGTTAATTTTATTTCACGTTGGTTTTAATGAATGTTTCCTATAGGCATGCCGATTAGATGCGAGTCACTTTTATAAAACAATTTGTACAAAATTAATCATTATCACACCACTATATATTGATATAAATCGTTTATTAATTTTTCAGAAATTTGGGAATAGGGATCTAATTTATTAGGAATCGTTTATTAACTTTTTGAAATCGTTAATTAATTTATTTGCTTTCAGATTGAACAGTGAAAAACCGGTGGCGTTGGTGGGCCTTATCTAGAAATAGAAATAGCCCTAAGCCCCAAAATTGTAGGTGAAATGTCAGAGCAATTTGAACCCCTTTGCAACAAAATTTTAATATTGCAATTGAAAAATAACTTTTTCATATATTTAATTTAATTGACTTTCATATTAACCTTAAACCGTTTATAATACTGTTTCGCACCGTGGATTGAATTACTATAAAATAAAATCGACTATTTTTTATTTTGATAGAGATTTTACCAATAAATTTATTAGAAAGCTCTTGCTGATTTGTTCATCAACATTATCAGCCTGCCTTGATTAAATTTAATAAAGATTTAAAGCTTGTCTCCAGGTCCTTTACAATAACTGGCGAATAACAGCCCATTAACTTTCAATCGGGATTCTTGCAACTATTTAACGGTGGATAATAATTTCAAAGCTGTATTATTAATTTAATAACAATTTTTTTAAATTGAAGTTTCTGCAACTCAACTCTATGTTTAAGCGACTTTTAACTGGAGATTATTTCTAAACATCTGTTAACTGAATTAGCAGGCGTTAGACTATCATTTCCTCATTTAATTCATAGTAATAATTAGTAATAATAATCGTAATTTTAAAGGTATTACGATTGTATTTTCAGTTCTATATCTTACGGATCCAGGAGAAAAAATTACCCAGACAGCTTCTTGCTGTTATAATAAAAAAAATAAATAATATTTATACTTTTTGAAACAGAGTGCGTTTTAAATTCAATACATTTTTTAGTTTTTCTGGTGGTGTAATCTTAAAATAACACTACCCACATAAAATAGAAATGCCCATTGAAAAAGAAATCGTAAATTTCCAATAGATGGTCAGATGAGATGAAAAATGTTGTTTGCACTTGGTAGTACAATATGCGTAGTTTAGTTGATCCTTTTATTTACAGCTGTGGAGGGATGAGAGGTATAAATTCCAAACTATTTGGCGACCATTTATGACACAAGGCGAATTTCCAGATCAGTGTTCTTATTGTACTTATGATGTGAAAGTGGTAAAAGACGAAGCGTGCTGGTAGAAAGAGTAAAGTTTGTCCCGAAGTGCTATTGGAACTGATTTCAGAAAGAAAATCGCGATTATTCGTAAACGATGTTTTAGTTGCGTCCACTGATAGTGTTTTCAATGAAATCAGTGAAAAAGTGGGTGGAATTTTGACTTCAAAAGCGGTTTATTTGTTTATTAAGAAAAACAAACTAGCTAGACAAAAGTTGCAAGAATGGGGATTGTTGAAAGAGACTGGAAAGTGTGATGACGTTGAGAATCCTCGTCTATCGCCTGTATCAGGTACAGTTGCGTAGCGAGAGGGGGTCAAGGGGGTCTATCATGCCCCGAGCGCCACTCGCTGAGGGGCCCAAATGGTCCTTTTCACTAATTCTATATATAATATTGCTACATGTTTTTCGGGGAGAGGGGCGCCAAAAAGGTATCTTGCCCCGGGTGTCAGTTATGCTCGCTACGTCACTGATCAGGTAAGCTCTTTTATATCTTATAGTAAATTATTTTTAATTTTTTTAAATCATTTTATTATTTATCACCCATTACTGTTTTTTATTCTTTCGAAAATTTTTCTTAATCTGTTAACGTACGACTGTTCTCTTCTAAATAATCGCTAGCCAAAACTTTATTATACGTAGCTCGCAAATTGTTTTATAATGCTTATTTTCTCGAGTCTGCAAATTCGTTCCTCGATCGCTCTCGGTTTATCGAGAAAAAAATCTCAAAACCTGAAAATTGCAGGAGTGGAGTAAACGAGAACAGATTGACTTGAAATTTGAAACACATATATTTAGCGCATCAAATATTTGTTGTTATGTTTTTGACGGTGAAGAGATATTTCAGTAAGTTGTTGATTTACTAAAACTCCTCACCTGCAGGATATATATTGGTAAGTGTTTTATAAAGTTTAGTATTTCCGTTTGTTAAGACAGAAAATCCTTTATTGTTGTTTCTACTGGAAACTAATTGGTGAATATATGTTAATTATTTCATTAACATACAGAGCCACAGCTGTGGCTCTGTATAATAAGGCCGTTATATTTTTTTAATTTGAGAATTCATCATATAGGGCAGTGGTCCCCAACCCCCGGGCCGCGGACCGGTACCGGGCCGCCCAAGGAACATTAAATTATTTCCATTTTATTTACTGTGGTGTATTTCTCTCGGGTTAGTGCGACTTTGTCGGGTTTGTGCTAATTTATACCTTTGTAACAAAAGAAATCTTGTAACTATTTTAAATTAGTTTATTGTTTATTAAACATTTCAAGATTATGAATTAAAATTGCAGTCATAGCCCCCCTCAGCGGGCCGCGGTAAAATTATCAAACGTTGAACGGTCCGCGGCGATTAAAAGGTTTGGGAGCACTGATAAAGGGTATTTCATTTTAAAGTGTATAATATGAATGCGCACAATATGCACATTTACTTAACTTGTTTATGCATTTACTTCCGTTTTCGAAATGGAATCCCAACACATTCCATCGCAGTGCGACTCTATGTCTGCTGAGTTTTTTAAATTTTGCTCTGTTTATTGCGGTTAATTTCAGATTTTCTCTTTTGATGAATCATTTGTGATAAACGGGATTAGTTTTTTCTTTCAAACATTGAAATCGGAAAAAAGTAAAAATACAATACTGCAAATCATCAGAAATTAAGATATAATAAACATAGTCTGAACTTTTTGCAATTTTATATGGTATTAATTTTCAACTCGAAATTCCAAAAGTGCCGGGCCAGCGACATGGTAGCCCGGCAAAATCGGACACGCTATAACTCGTGATCCTGATGGGTACTAATTCTAATATTTTGGTACTAATTAGTACTAATTAGGTACTAATTTTTGTGAAAGTTTCAACTCGAAATTCCAAAGCGTCTGCCTTGGAAGCGACATGATTGTCGCTGGTCCGGAAGAATCGAATACGCTATAACTCGTGATCCTGATGGGTACTAATTCTAATATTTTGGTACTAATTGGTACTAATTGGGTACTAATTTTTGTGAAAGTTTCAACTCGAAATTCCAAAAGTGCCGGGCTACCATGTCGCTGGCCCGGCAGAACCGGACACGCTATAACTCGTGATCCTGATGGGTACTAATTCTAATATTTTGGTACTAATTGGTACTAATTGGGTACTAATTTTTGTGAAAGTTTCAACTCGAAATTCCAAAGCGTCTGGCTATCGGCGACGTTTGGAACTTTTTTTTCAACTCTTTGCCATTTCGTCCTTAGTTCCTGTATCAATTTTGGTAGAATTCCGGCTGATACATCGCGCTATAGATGGCTTTGAGTAGTATCAGTTTAAATAAAAACATGTATTTCAATAAAATTGCATCTTTATAAGAAAATGATTAAAAAATGTTGCAAAAACTTACCAGTCTGATTTGTTTTTCTAATAAAAACACAGAAAGGAAACCCGATATAAAACAGTGGCACATAACATCTTCTCCAATCCTTTCAAAGTTTTCGCAAGAATGAATATTGTGTTTTCTAAAATAACAGAGATCATTACTAAACAAATATCTTTAAATACCGTTTCTGGACATTTCTAATATTTTATTTAATTTAACCTTAAATAACAACAAGAGATTAAATACAAACCTAAATTTTTAATATCGACTTCAATGAAAAGATCCCAATTTCATTTTTTGGGAACTTAGAAAAAATGCTTTGAACTAGTATAACATGTTCTGCTGAATGCCTTGAAAAAATACTCGTTTATTATGTTTCTATTCACTAAAGGTTAATTTACAACTCCCAGAATGACAAATATTAAAAGTCTTTAAAATAAACTTTTCTTTTTACAATTTTCAAATAAATATTTACTAATCATGTTTATAAAACGGGGTTGCTTCACTTATTTTTCTGAAACAGACGTGAATGAAAATATTTCAATATGACTTAGTAACGACCACTTAAAATATTCGTGATTATCACACAGGTCGTCACGTCTACAGGCTAGTATGCTAGCTAATGATTAATTCTTTCATATTTGTCATACATTATTCTTCCCATTCTCTCCCTTTCTCTTTAAGGCCAACGACGCAGGATGTAGAACTTATATATCCCCCCTCCTACAAATTTATTTATATTACTTTCTCCACGATGCTGAAATTTATTCCTCTGTGATTGCTTATCATAGACTGTCTAAGATCTTTTTTAAGTCTTTCGACAATCAGGTATCCCTGTACACGACTGTTTGCTAAAACATAATGAAGTATGATATGACAATTTCAAAATAAAGAATTTTTATTTTTCAAACGCTATTTCTTATATTTTCTCCCTCTCTTTTAGTGAATGATGTCATATGATGGAGTCTTTACATATCTCATTAACGATTTTGAATTTTACTATTGCGATTTTCTAATATGCTTTCAAGAGTCCTTATAGGGATTTTTCCATCGGCTTTGTGGTACTGTCACAGGTGCTAGGAGAGAGATTTCAACTAGTAATGCGACATCGATAACAAAACATCGATGTTTTGAAACATCGATATTCAATATTAAAACATCGATGCTAATAAAACATCGTCCAAAAACCATCGATGTTTTCAAACATCGATGTTTTAGAACATCCATTTTTTAAAACTGGTTTAGTAATCTCTAAGATTAATGTTACTTCTGTTAGTCGTGGGGGGAGGGGGTGATTTAATTTTACTCTCTGATTGGGCAGACACAAATGACAAAAACTTCGTTGCTTTGGGCTACATTGATGACTCAAAATTCTTGCTGTAAATACCGCCATGTTTTGCCTTCAAATGTCCAGATAAATTCGTGGTATTGCCAGAAATTTTGAGGGACTTAAGGCAAATATTGCATTTTGCCAATTTGTCAGTGGTTTTGTAAAAATATATCTAAACGGTACTTTTGGGAGACATCTTACTAATAATATTAACGTCAACTTATATAAAACCAGAACAAAACAAAAACTTAAATGGATGCACTCGTGTATACACTATTTGTAAAATAAAACCCCATGGCAGGTTCTGGAGTGTCAGGAACATTCCAAGCGCTCTGATTGGTTCATTGGTTGTTAATTGCCATTTGTCTGTTTGCTAAGGAATCATTCCCCTTTTTGTATTCGTCCTTTTCAGAATTCAGACTTACATTTACTGAGTGTGAAAATTATGCTACGTGGTAATTTTTTTTCATTACGGTACTTTTTCATTAAAAAAAAACATCGAGCACAAAACATCGATGTTAAAAAAACATCGGCTTCAATAAATCGATGTTTAAAACATCGACATCGATGTCGCATCCCTAATTTCAACCCCACTTCTAACCTCGAGGGTGGTAATCTACTAGGAATTCTCACCAGACGATGTGCGAAACTCTCATTTTTTAACATGTATTCCTTAGATACTCCCTTTGAGACTAACGAAACATGAAATTGGCCTACGTGTATTCTTTCAGTTTCTATATTGATCAATTTTTTGACGATCCAGAGCTTTTTTCCACTCCAATTATATGAGCTGCATACTTCCGAAAGTACATTGTCATTCTTGCCATGATCCGGCACTACAGTAACAATCATCTGTTTCGCATGGAATCAAAATCCACGATCTCCAAAACTGAATCATGTATTCTACTTATATTAAATCAACTCGATGAAGTAATGAACTTCTATTTTTCGAATACGATCTCTTTGTCGATTAAAACCCCTCCTTTTTTAAGGATATTTTCGAGCAATAAAATGAGTTCTTTAAAATATTACTTATAATAAAGCTTTTAATGTATCACTTAAAAAATATTTGCTATTCTCGTAAAATCAAACAAATTCTCTAGCTATCCTCTTCGTGATAATTCTAGCAAAAATATATTAAAATGGCAAAAAGACAGCTCGAGGGATTGTCATTCTTTCTAAATTTATTTCCTTGGGGTTTAACCACTCGAATTTGAGTATTTATACATTACAGTAGCAACAATTACCGAAATTAATGTGATTTCTAGAATTTAGACAATTTTTAAATGTAGGAACCTGATATTATTTTTTTCTACCGCTTGATGGCAATACATACATACATATATATATATATATATATATATATATATATATATATATATATATATATATATATATATATATATGGAGAGAGAGAGAGAGAGATGTAGATACAGATTTGACAGAGATCGCACACACATATCTAGATAATGATGGATCAATGTTTCATTGTTTACACATACCTTAACGTAACATGTGTAAACAGTCTGCGGAAATGATTGGACAACATCACCTCAAATTGCCTTACTAGTTCAGTTTCAATAACATTTCTATTTCAGTGGTTTCTATGAATGTATTCTCGCAAATAATGGAGAAGCTCTTAATGAAGTTAAATTTTATTTCTTGATAACTTCGCCAGTATTGACAAAAGAAATAATACTAAATGGTCCCAGTAGTATTCATTTAAGAATTATTGTACAGAATCAAGAGTTTGTTTTCGTTTATAAACTACATAATGGTAAAAAAATTGACGAATAAATTATATAAATTAATCACCCATTACAAATCTAATTAACTGTAGGAAGTAATTCATATAAATTAATAAAATTAATTTGTGTGTAATACCCCCAAAATCACAGTTCCAATCAAGTTCATTGAGAAAAATATCATTTTTTTTCAGCTTTAAACATCTTTTACTCTTTTAATAATTAAGATCTATCCATTTTGCTTCATTTTTATTGGCACGACAACGTCTCATTGTGGACCCTGGAAAACTACAGGCGTGTCCCCTATTCAACTCGTCATGATGCCTTGGCTCTCCAGTTCTTTACTTAAATGATGTCAAAATCTTTTTGAGCTTCATCAGAAAAACGAGGGAATAGTTTTTCCCTTGAGACTTTTTTTTATTATTAGAGTTTTTGTTGTTGTTGATCTTGCGGTTATTTTAGAGTTACTCGTTCTTTGCAGGTATCCTGCCCATTTCATTCTGTATACCTTTATGAAATTTATAATATCTGGATAGCTATGTCTATATAGTATATAAAACAGTTCTGTAACTGACTGACTGACTGACTGATATACAACGCACAGACCAAACCGCTGGACCTAAAGGGCTGAAACTTTGTATGGCGATTCTTCGTATAGTGTAGGGGTGCACTAAGAAAGATGTTTGAAAAATTCTTCTTAGATTTTTTTAAATTACATTTTTAAGCTGTTTTAGTAACTTTTTTTAAGTTTGCATTTAAAATAATAATTTGAGGGTTATAAAATTTATATCACGAGAAAGATCATAAAAATTCCTTTAAAATGAAATCTTTTTCGAATCTTTACCTCCATTTTCTGATTTTTGGAGAATTTTTAAAGAATAAATTTTAGAATTTAATTTATTAAATGCTGATCACGTGATTTCTTTTTCTGGTACTTTAAATTAATTTGTCGTTACGTGCATGACAACGAAATAGAGAAAAAAATATTTTTTTTTCTTGCTAATGCGGCAGACGATTGAACATTATCCAAAAAAATATTAAAATACAGTAAAAGATAAGTTCCTCAAACTGTACTACATTAACTGTACTATATTCTTTAGCATATTTTATTAGATTTAATTTGAATATTTTCTTCTACATTATTTTGTCTATAAAAATATCCCTTACGATTTTTATAAATATATTTTTTTGTTTTTTTACATGAATTGCATACATTGATCGTTGTATTTATTATAATATATATATATATATATATATATATATATTTATTTATTTGGAAATAATTGCATACATTGACCGTTGTATTTAATTTGAATGTACTCCGTAGCGAAGTGCGGGTTTTCAGCTAGTAGTCTATAAATTTCATGACTGAAACCTTTCCTACAAATTCTCCGAACCTGTATTACCCCCTGTCTTAGACCAACTGACCCATGCAAGGTACTTCTCAACACTTGACTTAACTTCGGGTTATTGGCATATTGCAATACATGACAAAGACACAGAAAAATTAGCATTTACTACTAATTTTGGACTATTTGAGTGGCTCAGGCTCCCCTTTGGTTGGAAGAATGCTCCAAGTGTTTTTCAATGAGCAATTTGACAAATTTTAAACAAGTATCAAATAAAATATGCACTAAATTACTTTGATGACATAATAATTTTTTCTCAAAATTTTAATGAACATATGCAATACTTAGAAGAAATTTTTCAAATCTGTAAACAAGAAAATATCAAACTAAAGAAATCAAAGTGTCAATTTGCAAAGAAGGAAATAAATTTCTTAGGTTATGAGGTGTCACAAGGACAATATTCTCCACAAAATACAAACATTGAGACAATAAAAAAATTGTTACCACCCAAAAATGTAAAAGAACTCCAAAGATTTTTAGGTTCCATAAATGTATACCAAAAGTTCATTCAAGATTATGCAAAGTTAAGATTACCACTCAACAAATTATTAAAGAAAGATGTAAAATGGAACTGGTCCCCTGAATGTCAAAAGTCATTTCAAAAATTAAAAGATGAGTTAATTTCAAAACCAATTTTGACTTTATATAATCCAAATTATCCATGCCACTTCTACGTTGATGCCAGTCAAGAAGCAATAGCTGCAGTTTTGAAACAAAAACATCCAAATGAACAATTACACCCAATAGCTTTTCATTCCAGACAATTAAGAAAACATGAGAAAAATTATGCCATAACAGAACTTGAATGCTTTACAGTTATTGATGCGATTGACAAATATCACTGTTATTTACATGGCCAAAAATTTACAGTACATTCAGATCACTCTGCATTACAATGGCTAAAAAATGTAAAAAATTTAACTGGCAGGCTATTTAGATGGTAATTAAAACTATCAATGTATGGTTATGATATAGTGTATATAAAAGGAAAATGCAATCATGAGGCTGATATGTTATCCAGAAACCCTGTAAGTCATTTTGTTAATCAATATTGTTATTTCCTAAGCACAGATGAAATAATTAAAGGACAGCGGGATGATAATATAAATAACATTAAGCATAAAAATATAATGGAGTCTTAACTGTAAAAAGGAAAAACTTAGTCAAAATTGTAGTTCCGCCATCACTAAGAGTAAAATTAATAAATTCAGCTCATGAAAAATTTGGTCACCCAGGTGTAAAAAAGATGTTAAAGTTAATTTTCCCAATTTACTATTGGCAAGACATAATTGTAGACATAGCAAATTTTGTTCGTTGTTGTGAAACCTGTCAAAAGAGTGAAAAATCAACTCACAAAGAAATTTGGACTAATGGAGCAAGTGCCTGTGGCGAAAGAACCATTTGACTTAATTTCAGTTGATACTGTTGGGGGTTTCAATTATTACAATTCAACAAAAAAATATCTTCATCTTGTAATTGATCATGCAACCAGATATATATGGACATTCCCCTCAAAGAGTGTAACCAGTGAAACATACACAAACTGCTTGAGCCAAGTTTTCAATATTAAAGTTCCTAAACAAATACTCAGTGATAGAAATGCTGCATTCACTTCTTCCAGATTTAAGAAATTTTTAAAGTATCACAATATACGACAATTATTGACCAGTTAGCATAGACATCAGACAAACGGGAAGAATGAAAGACGTAATCAAACAATAGTAGCAAAATTAAGATGTAAAGTAAATTCTTCTTCGAAAAAAATTCCCTGGACAAAAATTTTAGAACAAGTAACTTCTGAATACAATAATCAACCCCATTCTGTGACTGGTTTTTCCCCAAACTACCTTTTATTTGGAATACTACCATATGATTCTCCTTTGCCCAATACAACTTCATTAAATTACCCACCTGTTGAGGAAGCCAGGAAAATTGCAGTGCAAAGAACTATTCAACACCATAAAATTAATAGACAAAGATATGATAAACATTTTGTTCAGTCAAATTTTAAAATTGGTGACTTTGTGATGTACGAAGAATTTAAATACCCAAATTCAAGAAAACTAGATCCACCTTATTCAGGCCCCTATACAATTTTAAGTCAACTATCAAATGTAAATTTTGAAATTAACAGATCAAATCAATATACTGGAAAAGCCACCGACATTGTACATTCAACAAGATTGAGACATTTTCATCCACAAAATGAGTTTAAATTAAAATAAATTTGAGTTCATTCAGCATTTTTTGGGGGGAGGGGAGAAAAATAAGGAAAGTTTTGTACTAATTGCAAATAAAATTGAAATTGTGAATTTTGAATGTTAATAATGATAAAACTATGAAAATTAAATTGTATTTCTGAAATTAAGGACAAACTATAATATGATTTGCATTGATTTTTATTTGACTTTAACAATTGTATGATATGAGTTAAAATTTAAATAACTGTTGAACGAACTTTTTCTAAATCTACAAAATCTGAGTATGTTGAAATGTTTATCACTAGTTTATAATGTTTTGAATTGTTTTATAAGCTGAACTGTATGTGATATTTGCCCAATTATGACCAACCTCAAGCTCAGAGATCCATTTCTTTTGGTTTTATTTCCTTGTGTGTTGTCTAAAAATAATTAAAAAACAAAAAGAAAACAAAAGCTGTCTTGATTTAAACTCTCTACTAGAAAACTGTTTTATGTGATGTTTTGGATCTTCTGAGTCAACCACCGATTATGACAAGTCTAATTCATTTGCCTTTATAATTTCCCTCTTTTTTGAAGTTCTATACTATCACCCACTTCTACCCACGCGTTGGAAGTCATCCCAATTACCTAATCATTTGTATATAAGCAATTCTACGTGTCAGTCACTTTAAGTGCTGAATTAATCCAAAATAAACAAAATAATGACCAAAGACAGGCTGTGGACTGACCGCTTCTTTCTCCTCCCTTTCCTTCAGGTTTCTGTTGACTCATGTTTTCCCCATTAGAATTCATGAGTGAACGGATTACCTTTTTTCGCTTGGTTGGCTGGGAGTTAAATCCTTTCCTTTTTCTGGAGTCAGTGAGTGAATACTGATCTCTTTTGAGCTTTTCCCAACCTAGAGTTTCAGTGTCGTGCACTATACGCACCAATTTTTCACTCTAAATTTTGTTTAGAGTTGTCAGTTGTGGTTAAGACGGTGGGAAATTGTTGAACCTGCTCTCCTCTGACCCAACTAAGCACTTGTTCACTCAACTACACAAACACACACAAACAAAAACAGACACCTTAAATTAAACAGAATGTACACAGATGAAGGAGTGGTACACGAGTACCAGAAGTGAATTGTATTACATAATGAATCTGTCATTATGAAAATTTAATGTGGTAAATTGTAACTGAAAACTATGTCTAAATGAAAATTGTAAATTAAATTATGAAGAAGTGTTGAATTTCATGTAAGTAAATTTTAAAATGTTGGAAAAGTTCTATAAGATAAATGAAATTGATGAAGCTTAAAATATGATGTGTTATAAATTGGATCCTATGAGAAAAGTCGAATTTGTTATAGTGTCAAATATTAATGTTTTTGCCTATGAGTCTTTACAGAGACAAGATAGCTAACAAGATGGAGGCCTCCTGGGAAATGTAGCGTCACAATATCTATTTTTCAGTACTTTTGCATTATTTCCTTGTTTTTAATGATATTTTATTAATATTTTTGAATTTATATGTGAAATGTTTTCTGGAACTGTCCAAAAAGCTGGAGTAATAATGCTATTGATGAAGAATTAAGAATTTTGTAACTAGTCAAAGAACTATAGAACTCCAGGGTAGCCAATACTAGCCATGGACTTGATAAAATTCGAGCATGTGAACATTTGTGTAACTTTAATTGTGGCAGTCCAATTCTTACTACTTAAAATTGTTGTGGATAATTGATAAAAAAAGAGAGGGTACTATTGTTAATTATTGAATACTTAATAACTTTTCACGTGTCAAGATAATAATAATATATATTTAGTGATTTAATTTTGTTTTGATAAGTGCTTTAAATTCTTTTTGACTTTTGTAGATAATGTTGTGAACTTTATTGTAATGATTAATAATGTGATATATTAGTTTCTGTCTCGACTGGAGACAGCTGTAAGTTGTATATTTCATCTAGAGCTCCTTCATGGTTGTGTACAATAATAATTTAATTTAGAGATAGTTAGGAAACCAAGTTAGGAATAAGAAAAGATAAATTAAGTTAGGAATAGTTTTCATTTAGGTTTTCATTTAATTTTGCTGATTACGGACTGCAGTCCTGATTAGCATCCTTTTCAAGTAACTGTCAGTAGAGTTTGAATTAAATTTAAGTTTTCTCTTCTGGAGACTTGCTGCACTGAACTGACCATTCTTTGTGTGCATGCCATCAGAGGACGGGGGGGGGAGGAGTTGTAAGGAGAAACATAAAACTAAAATACAGGAGTGATTTTGTTAGGGAAAAATGGGAATTTACAATCAAAAATAATTAACTCACGAAAGTTCGCCATAAAAGAAGAAGGTTTGTTAATAGCAAAAAATAGCAATAGGGGTTGCCACTAGACGGGTACTGTTCAGAAAAGAGATATTTTTCGGCAGGAGCAAGTTACATAAAGAGTTACATAAGAGAAATGTGGATGATGAATCAGCGGAAAGATTGCGCGGGATTTTAACAAAGAAAATCTAGTTAGTCGGTACTTAAGTTTGATAGAGGTAACATGTACGTCTTCATGAGAGATTTCTAGTGGGGTGGTTTGATGAACTTTGTCGGAGCTCTGGACAAAACGTAATGGAATAAAAACCAGTTAATGGAACTTTGTCGTGTATCTTCATTCCAATGCCCGATTGCATTTTATTAATTAATAACCCATGACAACGAACTCTGTCATATATATATATATATATATATATATATATATATATATATATATATATATATATATATATATATATATATATGTAATAAAATCTCGTTGTCTAGGGTTGAAACATCGTATGAAACGTCGAAACATAAATTGTTCTAAACCAGTAAGAATTCATTCACACAGACAAACAAAGTTCCTGAACTTCAAAGTAATAAAATGACTCAAATAATACGATTCTCATAAGACGAACACTTATATTTGGACAATACGGTACATTAAATATAATCTTCATAGCATAGAGATACGTCGTTATACTACACTGAAGTGCCATTGAATTCGGGATACCTACCTAGTAACGAGTTGGGCCTCCTCTGGCCTTGATAACGGCTGCCACTCGACGAGGCATAGATTCAACAAGTTTCTGGAAACGTTCCACGGGAATGGCTTGACAAATATTGGCTAAAGTTGTCCATAATTCAGTAAGGTTCTTTGGTGCTGTGTGATGGCCTTTCACGCCTTGTTCCAAAACATCCCAAAGATGCTCAATAGGATTTAAGTCTGGGCTTCTAGGTGGCCAATTCATGACAGAGAAGTCAGAGGAATGCTCATCCAACCAGCCAGTAGCCAACCGGGACTTGTGAGAGGTACAGTTGTCTTTCTGGAAAACTCCATTACAGTGCGGATAACAGAGCAGCATAAAAGGATGGAGGTGATCACCCAGCAACTCTACGTACCGAATTGCATTGAGGGAGGTTGGTACACGCACTATAGATCCCAAACTGTGCCACGAAAAAACACCCCAGACCATGATTGAGCCACCATGCCCTTGTACAGTTCCAGCCAGGCATGCAGGATCCATGGCTTCATGAGCCTGACGTCATATTCTCATCCTCCCGTCGGCGTTAAGTAGTCGGAATCGAGACTCATCACTCCATGCTACTCGTTTCCAGTCCTCTACACTCCAGTCTCTGTGCTCTCTTGCCCAGGCAAGACGTGCAGCCCGATGGCGAGTATAGAGCAGTGGTACTCTCGTAGGTAGACGGCTCCCGAAACCAATACGGTGAAGCGAGCGTTGCACAGTCCGTTTACTGAATGTACGACTGGCACTGTCATTAAACTGGGTGGCAATTTGAGCTAATGTTTGGCTTCGCTGGCTACGTACAATACGCCTGAGCCGTCTCTCACCACGCACTGTCAAGGCTAATTGTCCTTTGCAGTTTGCCCGATCGCTATTTTTTTTCCACCATCCATGTATTCTTGGTATACTCTTCACACTGTCGACCTTGAAAATCCTAGCTGTCTGACGATTACGGAAATTGAATGCCCCATGCGTCGCGCACCTACGATTTGTCCGCGATCGAAGGCGTCAAAATCAGGCAGTTTACCCATACTGGCAATTCCAACAACTAATTCAGAACAACCACAGTACGCGCTATACATGCAGTTACCACAGCGCCCTCACTTGCGCATACATGATGAGCAGCGCTACACAATTTGCATAGGCTTTGCTATCCCTAATTCAGTGGCACTTCAGTATACATCGTTAGAAAACAGAAGTCATATCACAGCCGTCAGCTGCGCGTCTTAATCGTACAGAAGTTAATTCTGTTCTGCCTAGTTCACCCAGAGTTCACAGATGCCGCTAGCTGTGAAACAGAATCGTCTGCCGGGGGTGTCAGAAGTTGGTGCCAGTGGGCTTTCCCACAGTTCGGCCGTTCTGACCAGATGACGGTCCTCCGCATCTAGATCTGAAAAATTCTGCAAAAGAAAAACAAACAGAAAGCATCTATTCAAAAAAATTAAATACAAAAAAACTTTCTAGTCTGCTGTCGTCATAATCATTTTTCTAAGACATCATCGTTGTTGTGGTCATCTCGTCATCGAAAATCATCGTAGTTTTCATTATCATGGCCTATTCGTCGTTGTCGTCTTTAAAATCAAAACCATGTCGTCTTCGTCTTCTTAAGTATTTCATCTTCATCGTAAAACAAAAACAGGTAATTTTTTAACACATTTTTAGGACAAAATCGGACCGAAAAATGTCTAATTCGGTATGTTGACTTAATTTTGGTTTCAAGTCTTCATGTAATCGGCAGCTGTAGATGTAAAATTTGGACCTTCATGTTGTATTTCAGTATCTTTAGATGCTTGTAGATTTTCAAAAGACAGTTTATTAGCACCATACAACTGTTTTTTCTCTTGTAATTTAAGGAAATTTTCTTGCTTCTTCTTCAGTTTTTCACTTTCGGATTTGATTTTTAATAACTGCTCTCCAAATTCATTTTCTAATTTTGAAATACTAATCTGTAACAAACGGTTTTCTTCAAGAACAGTTTCTAATTGCAATTCTATTTATTTTATATTTGATATTCTAAGGTCTTCTTTATTTTTCAACTCTGATAGCATCTGTTCTTTCAACATTTTGTTGTAAATTCTAAGTTCATCAATCATTTCTTTCATTTGTAATACTACATTTTCTTTTTGTAGAACAGCAAAAGTATTTGTTTGGTTAATAACAACAATAAGATATAAACTCAATATCACTATTGCATTACTCATAGGAGGAGTTCTTATGATACACCAATCATAGCCAGACAAATTACGAAATAATTCTATCAACAAAATAAACAAGTTAAAGAAAGATCGGCGTTTCGCAGCCTTCTGAGATTCACATCTTTGAATATAAACATTTTGTCCCTTATTTTCATCTTGTGGTTTTTCACGAACATCATGTTTCAGTTGTATTTTTCACTACTTTCGTTTCTTTTAGAATCTTTCATCTTTCTAGTATCTTCGGTCGTTTCTTTAGGTTAGTGATCTTGATTATCGTCTGACAGAGATGTAAATGATTGCAAACTAGATGTATCAGCAACACAGGAATTGATAGATAACGGCAACGGAGATATACAAGAACTTGCAATGCTTTCTTCGACATTTTTATCTATGATGTCAATATCATTTGTGGAATTTTCTATGCCAACCATTTCTTGCTCAAAATTTATTCTTTCTAGTATAAGTTCTAGAGAATCTTTATCAAATTCTTCACATCTCTCAATTTCAAAAGTCATCTGAGGGCTATCTAGATTATTATCTATGGGACTTTTAACATATACAATGTCCGTAATGTTGTCATCATCTGGGTTTTGCTTTGATGCTTTAGTACTATGTTCAATATCTACAATTATTTTTTCTTGAACAAGAGTATTCATCAGTATTTATTTTAACTTCTATCTCAATATCTTCGGTAACACTAGAAACAAAACTGTTCTCAGACCCAGTTGAAGTAATGGTCGAGTCAGAATAATTAGCAACAGCTTTAATTTTGTGTGGGGAAGGATAAAGTTTTTCGTTTTCTATAGTATGTCCCAAATATTCAATTTTACTTATTTCACTTTTAACTGTTTTGCTTACATTACTACAAATATTTAATTCGTTAAATGTGTCCGAAATGTTTATAGTTAAAATTTGGAATCCATCAGATGCACTATTAACTTTCGGTTTCGAGACGGTTATACTATTTTTACTAATCACAACATCTGGTTGGTTTAAAACATCTATTCCTATTATAGCTTCGTAAGGCATAACGCAATAAGGTACTACGCATATTTTAGAATCGAAAGTGTCCTCGTTTATTTTTAACGAACTATGAAAGAATCCTAAAGGTTTGATTTTATTATATCCTATTCCGGTCAAAACGGAAGTAAAACGATTTAAGCGAGGCTTTCCTAATTTATGATAAACATCTATCTTAATCAAGGTCAGAGCGCTACCCGTATCCAATAAAGCCAAAATCGGTACATCGGAAATGAAGATTGTCTTACGCATTAATTCCAATGGTTGTTTACACAAAGCTGACACGACAATTTTGTCGCCAACACATTCATGAGAACGATGCCTGGACGTATTACATTTAAAACATTTGAAGCCAAGGTGGTTGTTTAAACAAGAATTACTCTTATGGTTTAATTCACCACAGTTATAGCAACGAATAGTCTTTTTGTTTATGGATGAAAATTTATCGCGGTTATTCGGATGTTGCGTTTGTTTAGATTGTAATTTCGTGCTTAAATAAGCTGACGGACCAACAGCATTGATTGCTGCAAAATTAACTTTATTTTTATTTCTCCGCTAACGGGAGGCAGAGTAGCTGTCGACCGCTGTCAAGCGGCGCTTTCGTACTTCTACCTCCTTTTACATATTGCCGCTAGAGGGCACACGGATGCATCGCATGACACTAAAGGGTTATATGACGTAACATACACCCCGCGTTGAAATCGAAGGTTTCAACAATTATAACAGCTTAACACATAAATTTTCATCAAAATACAATACACATATTGTAATTACAGTTAAAACAACAATTAAACAAATTTTACACAAACAAATGATAATATGCAAAGTAAAGTTATATACAATTATATACAGTCTGAAAAATTCTATATACAACTATTTACAGTCTATGGGTAATAAACAAACTTGATTTATACCCTTCTTGAAGATACCCTCAGAAGTTTTTACCCAAACGACTCTGACCTTTCCATCAGAGCCCTTTACAACTCCTTCTATACGTCCTAACTTCCATTTATAAGGTGGCAAATTGCTATCTTTTAGTAATATCATGTCGTTCGGTTTTACATTATCCTTAGTAAATTTCCATTTATTTCGTGATTGTAAATGATTCAAGTAATCTCTCGACCAATTTTTCCAGACCATTAGAACTAATTTGGTCGTTTTTTGCCATCTGGATAAATAATTATCTTTACTTTCTGTTAAATTTGGCTCTGGTATCGAAATTAATGGACGGCCAATTAAGAAATGTCCAGGTGTTAATGCATTACAATCATTGGGATCTGTAGACATAGGCATAATGGGTCTACTATTGAGAATACTCTCTATTTCTGTTGTTACAGTTAAGAATTCTTCGAATGTAAGCCTTGTAGAACCCACTGCTCTTTTAAGGTGATATTTAAACGATTTGACACCTGATTCCCATAACCCTCCAAAGTTTGGGGACCGAGGTGGGATGAATTTCCATTTAATTCCTTCTGTGACTAAATAATTTACAAACATTTCAGAAGGTTTACTCATTAGTTTATGTAATTTTTTGATCTCAGAATTAGCCCCTATGAAGTTCTTGGCGTTGTCAGAAAAGATACAAAAACTTTTTCCACGTCTAGCGAAAAAGCGTTTCAGTGTCGCAATTAATGCGTTTGAAGTTAGATCTGTGACCACCTCTAAATGAATCGCTTTAGTGGCAAAACACACAAATACTGCGACGTATACCTTTTGAAATATACCCTTACGTTGACCCTTATACTTGATTAAAAAAAGGGCCACAGAAATCAATCCCACAATGGGAAAATGGAGGACTAGGATTGACTCTTTCCGCAGGCAAGTTTCCTAGTAGTTGGTTGGAACTAATGGGCTTGGTTTTGAAACACGTAACACATTCGTTAACAATTTTCCTTGCGAAACTTCTTCCTCCAATTGGCCAAAATTCTTGCCTGACACAATGCAACAAAGCCTGAGGGCCTAAGTGTAAATATTTCCTATGGAGGGATTCCATTATAATTTTTGTAAGTTTGTGTCTAGATGGCAAAAGTTTTGGATGTTTAGTATTTTCATTTACATTAGCATTTTGTAACCTACCACCTACACGAAGAATTTTATTTTTATCCAAAAATGGATTTAAGTTGGTTAATTTTCCAAATTTGATAGGTTTGAGTTTAGTCAAACTTGAAATCTCCTCAGGAAATTCAGCTCCTTGAACCAATCTTTCCAATACATCCGATGCATGGTTGAGCTCCTCTGTTGTTAGACTACCTACCTTGCGCTCCTTTGAATTTCTAACATTTTGATAAAATCTGAAAATGTAACTTAAAATACGACAAATTTTAGTGAAATTATTACTTAAATTTAAAATATTATCAAGAAAATCAATTTTTGTATCCCCTAATAAAACTATTGGAACAGAAGGTTTAAGTTCCTTATTATATAAATCATCATTTTGAATATCCCAGTCACTTGAAGATAGAATGTCTGAGTTTAAACAAGTGGGGCCATGCCACCACAAAGAGTTCTGCAATAACTCAGAAGCTGATGCACCACGTGATATAACATCTGCTGGATTGTCTGAAGAGGGAATATATCTCCAGTCATAGTTAGGACACAAAGAGTTTATCAGCATCACTCTATTAGACACAAAGGTCTTTAGCTTTTCCGGAGGTGTACGAATCCACGCCAAAGTGATGGTGGAATCACTCCACATGTATATGTGATTAATGGGAATTTGTAGGATTGGCACCAACTTCGACACGAGGCGAGCCAATAACAAAGCAGCGGAGAGCTCAAGACGAGGAATAGTTGATTTCTTAATTGGACAAACTCTTGATTTGCTGCACAATAAATTTGTTTTCACTTCTCCGTTGATGAGTTTAGAAGATATGTAAATTGTTGCACCGTAAGCTTTTTCTGATGCATCACAAAAACAGTGCAGGTCAATGGTAGTAGCATTTGGAAGAAGGACAAACCTTGGAATTTGCAGCTGATTGACATCAGGTAACTGTTTTAAAAATTTCAACCAGTCATTTAATTCGTTTGGTGGAATGGGATCATTCCACATGAGCTTCAACTGCCAAAGTCCTTGCAGAAATATTTTCGCCCTTGTGACAACTGGACCGATAAGACCTAATGGGTCGAACAGTCTGGCGATAGTTGAAAGAACGTCACGTTTTGTGTAGCTCTCTGAATGTTGTACTGCGACTCTAAATTTGAAATTGTCAGACATGGGTTGCCACAGCATGCCAAGTGTTTTAACAGTGGGCAAGTCTGATGAAAATGCATATTCTTCAATTTTGTTGTCATTTAATAAGTCAGAGTTATTAGACACCCACTTGTGCAGTTCCATACCTCCTTTAGATAGAATTTGAGCTAACTGAATTTGCAAGTCCTTTGCTTCTTCTAAACTATCTGATCCCGACAAAATGTCATCTACATAGGTATCATTGATTAGTGCTAAGGACGCCTTGGAATAATTTTGTTCATCTTCAGCCAGTGCTTTTAGAGTTCTTGTCGCTAGAAACGGAGCACAAGCTGTACCATAAGTAACAGTTTTAAGTCTGTATGTCTCCACTGGAGCACAAAGAGTTGGTTTCCACCCTATCATTTGTAAATTTCTATCCCTGTCATCTACAAGAATCTGTCTGTACATCTTTTTTATGTCCGCACTGAATGCATATTTATAAGTACGGAATCTCGCTATTATAGAAAATAATTCTTGTTGTACTGTCCCACCATTCAGCAATATGGAATTCAGAGAAATTCCACTGCTTGATTTTGATGAAGCGTCAAACACGATTCGAAGTGGTGTTGATGTGCTTTCTGGGCGAAAGACAGCGTGGTGTGGAATATAATAGGTTTCCTTAGGACACTTATCATTGATCACTCTTTCCATATGGCCAAGAGAAACATATTCCTCCATAAAAGCTTTATATAATGTGCCCATTGTCTTATTTTTATCTAATTTTTTCCAAAGTAAGTTTAAACGCCTTTCTGCGATTTCTCTAGAATCCCCTAAAGTGTGCAGTTTTTCTTTAATAATTGGTAATCTCACAATGTACCTTCCTGTTTCATCTCTTTTAACTGTAGAACTAAAATGTTCTTCACAGTACTGTTTTTCAAATGTTTTTGAGTCATCTGAATTTCCTATACGATCTCCCCGAAAGGATTCTAATTCAAAGAAATGTTTTACAACCTCATCTAAATTTTCAGGTTCTGAGATTAGACCAGAAAAATAATAAGAATCTGTATTTTTGATCGACCCTGTAACTAGATATCCGAAAACACTGTTTTGCAATAATAATGAACCGTCATACGATCTGAATTTTTCTGCCTTTAACAAATCAAAAAACAATTCACATCCCAACAATACACTGATTCTGGTAGGGACATTGAAATCCGCGTCAGCAAGTCTTATTTCATTCGGAAAATAAATATTGGATATATCAATTCGTTGAGTAGGCGTTAACCCTGTAATACGAGGCAAAATAAAAAATTATAAAGTTCGGCTAAAATCACCCTCTTCATTAGATATTTTTGCCGTGGTTTTATTTTTTACAAAGCATTCACCACAATTTATTCCCGAAATCGCTGTGTTAACTTTTTGTTTATTCAATCCTAATGATTCAGCTGTTTCCGAAGTCATTATGCTTATACTGGAACCACTATCCAAAATCCCTTTTACTTTTATTTTTTCTCCAAATTTGTTTTCAATATATAAGCTGACTGTGCAGAGAAAAGCACTATGTTTGGAATTAGCGGCGGCTAGAGACGATTGCATAACATGTGGGGCATCTGGCGCCAGCCTCGTATCCGAAGGCAATAATTCATCCACATGAGAACTATTTTCACAGTTCGAAAGCGGTAGTTTCGATTCCGATGGAACATGAACTAGAGAATTGTGACCTGATTTTTTACAAATTCTGCAGACAAACGTTGATTTACAGGGTGCATTATGAATCTTTAAACAATTTTTACACAATTTGTTTTCATTTAATATTTCTATACGTTTAGGAACACTCATATTCAAAAATTTCGAACATCGGTATAACGGATGTTCTATGTTACACAAAATGCAGGGTTTGACATAACTTTTTTGTTTATTTTGATTAACAAGTAAATTGTTCATTTTGCTTGTTGTAGCCTGACGAAATTTAGTTGTGGTTGGGGGTTTGTAGATCTGATCTAAAACGAGAGATCTTGCATGTAAAAACTGAAGTAGTTTTTCAAGCGATGGAATTTCCTTTGACGTAAGAGACATTTCATATGCCTTTCTTGTTTCTTTATCTAATTTTTGTGAAATTATATTTACAAATATTGCATTCGTAAGCTCGTTACACTCTAATTTTAGAACCTTTAAGGCTCTTAAGCTTTTATTTACTGTATCTGTAATTAATCTTAAACCCTTTGATGACTCAACATTTAATTTTTCTATTTTGAGAATAGACTGGATGTGTATGTCAACAACCGCCCGTCTGTTATCATATCTCAGCTCTAAAGCAGCAAATAACGACTCAAAAGTATCATCACTTGTTTCAATACATTTGGCTTCACCACGTAAGGCGGCCTTCAGATAGAACAATTTTTGTTCTTCAGATAAACCTTTATTGTTTGTTATCAAACTAACAAATTGAGTTTTAAAGTTAGTAAACTGTTCTATTTGGCCACTGAAAAATGGCAAAGGAATTTCCGGTAATTTAGTGTTAAATTCTAACTGATTCATGACAGATTTAAAGTTTATATTTTGCCCAGCTTTAGTTGACTGACATTCAGATACATCAGATTTAAGTTTAGAAAGTAAGCATTTGACATTTACCTCTAAATTATCTCGTTCTTCGTCCATTTCAAGCAATTCTGTGTCGGCTTTCGACAGGGTTTCTTCATCGGCTTCTTCCACCTCTGAATAGTCACTAAATAGCCTGTTAATTTCTTCCTTTATTTGATATAAATTACTTAACTTTTGTTCCAACACTATTTCTTGTTCTTTTTCTTCTTTAGTTGAATCATACATTTCGATGAACTTATGCATATGAGTAAATTTTGTTTTTATCCTCCCACGAATCCTATTTAAATCCTTCAAAGTGGGAGATGATTTTTCCTTTAAATCCATACCTGACTTCTTTTCTTTTTTATCCATGGCTGGTTTCGTCTCCGTCCTCGGTAGGACCACAATGTTTAGATTGTAATTTCGTGCTTAAATAAGCTGACGGACCAACAGCATTGATTGCTGCAAAATTAACTTTATTTTTATTTCTCCGCTAACGGGAGGCAGAGTAGCTGTCGACCTCTGTCAAGCGGCGCTTTCGTACTTCTACCTCCTTTTACATATTGCCGCTAGAGGGCACACGGATGCATCGCATGACACTAAAGGGTTATATGACGTAACAGCGTTGACTCATGACTTTTCATAAATTTGTTGTTATAACGAGTTGAATTTTTTGAATTTTGATCAGATTTAATTTTAGCATAGATTTTTAATTTTTCTCTGAATTCTTTAATGTTCTCACATCCATATAAAATTGATTTATTGTTAGCAGAATCATTAATACCATTTATCACACAATGCATCAACGAGGGAAAATCTATATTGCCCTTGTTAGCCAATTCTCGCATAATTAAGAAATATTCATTGAAATTTTCATTATCTCTCATTTTTCTTTTATTCAAATAATCATGTAAATTAGCTGAATTTATCTCAAAAGAAAATTCATCAATCGAGGCTTGTCTCAATTTTTGCTACGAATTATTTTCGGTTTCTGTTCTATCAAATAACAAAGCATTTCCACCTAATGATCTTTTAGCCATAACAAATTTTTGTGAATCCGACAAATTAAAAAGTTTAGACATATTCTCAAAGTGATCAATCCAATGAATTATATTTTCATGCGATTCTGCATTAAATTTAGAAATGGTACTTTTGATATCAGCATAATTAATATTAACACTTGGAATAAAAGGGTTTGCATAAAAATTACTTCTATAAACATTATCATATTGTATTGAACAATCAGCTATATTTTTCTTTTTATTTACGTCGCACTGCATTGAAAAATGATTTTTACTATTCGCTTCTTCACATTCTGAGTCAGAAGACAAAACATCTGTACAGTAACCACCGCTTATAGTGATCAGTGGTTATAAGAATCAACCGTTTATAAGAATCAATATCGCAAAAACAAAAACAAATGTATTATTTCCATGTTAAAATTTCCGCTTTAAAGAATCAATCCACCGGTTATAAGAATCAGTTTGCAATCTTCGCCTTCCTTTCATTTTTCCAAAAAATGCCACTTGAACTCTCAAAAGGTACGAAATTTTTTATTAAGTTTTTGAAAAGAAAGATTGATAAAACTTTGGGGTGGAAAACAGTCGTAAAATACATTCCTTTAGACATAACATAAGAGTTTCTCCTTATACGTTTTTGCTAAACAATGTCTAATTAGCTTTACCCAGGGGCATCTAACCTTCCCGGGTCCGATTTCGCTTTTCTCCAGACAGGCACTCCTTTTTTCCCACCACTTACTTCCTGGTTGCGGATTTCTGGACCCTGAAACACACAAATTATCCGCGAAGTGTCCACCATCACTTACGGAAACGGGACAGTGGATTCAGCACTTCAAACCGTGAAACGTAAACGGATCCATTTTGCTGAATCAGATGAATCAGATGCTGAATCAAACGTTTCACGGTTTGATTCAGAATCAAACCGTGAAACGTAAGCTATAAAGTGAATCTTCGTCTGAGACTGTAATAAGCATACGTCGCTAGTATTCACTTTAGTTTTCTAACAAAATTGCCAGTTAGTGTTAGAACTTTTTGATAGTCGAATTCAAATATGATAAAAACAAGGAAAACTCTTAGTTTTTCTGAAAAACAGAACTTGTTAATTAGATATGATGCTCTTCCAAAGTGTAGTCAAAGAGAAGCTGCCTCTTGTTGATTTTATAATCATGTGTTGTTACTTATAGGTCTAGAAATTGAGTTATAGTATTTGTTTAGAAATTGAGTGTTTTTAAAATTACAAAAAATAATTTTAATAAATGATAAATAACGTAAATTAAAGAGTATTTAACGGTAAATTATGTATATATGTGCCTGTGTGTTTATATATATGTACAAGTATATATTTGTGTATGTGTGCCTGTCCAAAGGGAAGTTTCGGTTATAAGAATCAACCGCTTATAAGAATCAAAAACAGTAATAACAAACGTGATTCTTATAAGCGGAAATCACTGTATTACTGTTCTGAGCCAGCGTTTCAATATTACATAATAGAGATATAATTCTTTTTGTAAGTTCTGGTTTAGCTCCTTCGAAGGAAATGATTTAAATGTTTGATATGGTAATAAGCTCACCAATCGAAAACACATCGTCAATCTTTTTTAATTTCTTTTGAAATTTATCACTTCCGATTTCGAAATCAAATCTATCGAAATTCCTAAGTCTCTTTCGATTTGACCTATCGCCGTCATGATCAAAAATAAGTCTATGCAGAATTTTGATTTTATCTTATTTGAAATTTTTCAATGCAACGCTTATTTCTTTTATATCATTTAACATCATCTTGGAATATGAAAAATGTTCACGTACCAATTAAAGATGCTTGACTTTAATACATGTCCTTTAAGTAGTAAATCGTCACTGTAAAGCTGTCAGTGGTAATCCATAATATAATCGTTGATCCGGAGTTTAATCACTGTTCTGTTGTTGATCATCAAAATGGTATCCAAAGGACATCGTCACAGTCACAAGTTCCAAATGTCAGTAAATGTTCGAAACACTATTAACATATAAAGTTTAATTAAATCCAGAGATCATCCCTGACGTAAGCCCCCAAAATTGTAATAAAATCTCGTTGTCTAGGGTTGAAACATCGTATGAAACGTGGAAACATAAATTGTTCTAAACCAGTTAGAATTCATTCACACAGATAAACAAAGTTCCTCAACTTCTAAGTAATAAAATGACTCAAAGAATACGATTCTCATAAGACGAACACTTATACACTCATGGACAAAAAAATTAGCGCACCAAGAAATAATTGCGGGATCGTAACGAAACTTGCAATGAAGGTACATGTCGGGGAGATATGCAAATGATTAGAAATGCAGCGTGATTGCGCATTACGTATAGCCGGTAGAGGGCGTTGAACATCGTACTCTGTGGAGTATAAAACAGGTAACCAAAGCTTGTTTGAGTGTGCTGAATCATTTACAAAGGAAGAGCTGAGATAGACATGCCATTACGCCGTGTTCGAAGACAATATAAGCAGTTGTCGCAGTTTGAGAGGGGGAGAATCGTCTGGATGATGGAAGCTGGGTGGTCAGCTAGGCGAGTAGCTCGTCAATTAGGCCGCTCTGATTGTGTTGTGAGGAGGTGTTGGGACCAGTGGACCCGATAGATGTCATGTACACGAAGACCAGGCTCAGGACGCCCTCGACAGACCAGTCGTCGAGAAGACCGCCACATCGCAAGAAATGCACGCGTACAGCCAACTGCTTCATCGGCCGCCATCCAGGACAGGTAGCACCTTCACTAGGGGCCTCTGTGTCTTCTCGAACCATACGAAGGCGCCTGGCTGAAGGACAGTTGGTATCGCGGCGCCCATTACGCGTGCTGCCCTTGACGCCCACCCATCGACGCCTCTGTTTGGAATTTTGCCGCGCACGAGGAAACTGGACTGCAGCGGAATGGAACCAGGTCGTCTTTAGCGACAAATCCAGATTCAATCTCGGCAGTGATGATAATCGTGTTCGCGTTTGGAGAGCCCGTGGTGAACGCTTCATTCCTGCCTTTGCTGTACAGCGACACATCGCTCCCACAGCTGGTGTGATGGTATGGGGTGCCATTGCCTACAATACACGGTCACCCCTAGTATTGTTCCGTGGCACCATGACAGCCCAGCGGTTTGTTCATGAAATCCTGCAACCACATGTGTTGACACTCATGCAACGGCTCCCAGGAGCCATTTTTCAACAAGACAATGCTCGGCCTCATACGGCAAGGGTGTCAAAAGACTGTCTCCGCATTGTTACTACCCTTCCTTGGCCTGCCCGATCCCCAGATTTGTCTCCAATCGAACATATCTGGGATCATTTGGGACGACGAGTTGGGCATCCCACGAGTTTGAACGAACTAGAGGCAAGGTTACAGCAAATATGGAACGAAATGTCTCAAGACATCATACAGAACTTGTATGACTCAATGCCCGATCGTATCGCATCGTGCATTCGCGCTAGAGGGGTCCAACGGAGTATTAACTCCTCCGTTCTTTTGCCTTTTTCTCTGAAATAAATTATCCTTTTTCTTTGATTTTCTTATCATTTACTTATATCAAAGTAGTCATTACGTATGTAAAATTTCGTTTCATTTTGACGACTCCTTCTTGGTGCGCTAATTTTTTTGTCCATGAGTGTATTTGGATAATACGGTACATTAAATATAATCTTCATAACATAGAAATACGTCGTTATACTACATCGTTAGAAAACAGAAGTCATATCACAGCCGTCAGCTGCGCGTCTTAATAGTACAGAAGTTAATTCTGTTCTACCTAGTTCGCCCAGAGTTCACAGATGGCGCTAGCTGTGAAACAGAATCGTCTGCCGAGAGTGTCAGAAGTTGGTGCCACAGGGCGTTCCGACACACACACACACACACACACACATATATATATATAACCCTAAGAACCGACACTACCCCCCCCCCCTCCCAAATCTCTGGACGGGAGCCGCCATTGGCTCATAACAATCGGTTATATGATTTTTTTCTAAAAAAATAATAAAAATCAAAACAACGAATGATAATGCTGTTAAGAAATAATTTTATTGGTTAATTCAGATAAGATTCGAAATTTATTAGTTCTCCATTTGATTCACTGGACAGTAAAATATTTTACAATATAATTTATTTTCCCAATTTTGAATTTCCTAAATACTTTCCTCCTTTTGAAGTGACTAGTTTTCGTTTTGACTTTAAAATTTCAACAGATCCGTCTCCGCAGTCGTCTGCTTGATAACATCTATTAATGATATCCGTGGCACATTCCTGTAAGTTTAAAAGAGAAATTAATGTTTCTATAATGACCTGATTCGGTTTTTTTTACCAAAGTTTGCATCGTGAAATTCTAGGATATCCCATGATGATTCACTTAAAAAAAAATCATTAATATAAATATGGCCGGAGAGCTTTTAAAATTTGCATAAGAATTCCGTGACCAAATTAGTTGGCGAAACACTGGTCTATGACTTACCACATATCAAGAAAATATTTTATATAGTATAAGCACAAAGAGGTCTAAAGGGATATATTATGTCATATCTGTAAACCATTTAACAACAGTTCTGAATATATATAAGGAAAGCAACTCAAAAAATTTGTGGAGTTTTGTACCGCATGAGAACTACTCAGATTATCTGTGAAAGGATCTTTGGGGAGAGGAAGACAGGACCGGATTTTGATATCTCCCACATTAAACATTACTTTTGTCTGAATATATTTCAACAGGCAGATTTCAGTTTAGTGGCCTTTGGTACAAGATTTCGTTAATGCAACAACTGTGTTCAATTTGAATGTTAGACTCATGGGAAAGATAATCCATACGTTTATGGAAACAAGTATATTATTAATGATAGAACTTTTATGGCTTTTGAATGTCGGGCAAAGGTATCGCAAAACAGACAAGACATTCAGTTCCATTTATTCAATCTCTTATTTGGCAATCTGTATCTTTTCTCTGATTTATGACTATATCTGACCAAGAGTAAGAGAAAAAAAGCTGCATTTCTATCATTGTTTAAGTGATCCCTCTTTACTATAAGGGGGGTTGGGGTGGAGGAGAGAACTGCTTCATGTATATTATGCACTTTTTGTTGTAGCTGTTTCATTGGAGTGCCGATTCCAATAGCTCAAAGAGTCTAACGTCAGAAAACTGATGCTTTCTATTTTTCCAGTTAAGAAAAATAGATTATAAATAAAATTTAGAATATGCTTTATTGCATATTGGAAGTTATTTTCGATTGAGGGATTTAGACATATTCGTATTACTGTGAAAAACGTATAATACAGAAACGTGTAAAAAATGTATACTGTATTCTATTTTCGATAATGAAGGTTTATATTTTAAATAAACTACATCCGTGGATGAAAATGCAATGTAGCAAATTTGCCCCATTGCATTTGCTTCGTTAATCGGAAACTGTCAAAATCACACGGATGTGGGAAGTTAAACAGTATTTCAAGATAGTTTGCAACACAAAACCGAAAACCATGGGAAAATTACAGGAAGTGATGCATATATACCTGATGATTTTAATAAATTTTCTTAAAATCATAATACTATTTCAGCAACCACTTAAACATTTAAAGTTAGCATGATTGCAGTTTGTTGAATAAATATGGGATAAAAAATTTACTGATATTATATGAAAGCTACGAATTAAGCATCCATTCATGAAGAATAATGTAAGTAAGAACAACGGATAAATACCATTTATGACTTAGCATTCTTGGTAATGGCCTAATAAAAATGAGATATCTTCAAAAGCTTTAGTAATTTGATTACCACTCTAGAAACATATCATTTCATAAAAAGTTATAAGAATCTATTTCTGAATTTTAAGTATTGGATGTCGTTGATTTGGAATGATATATACTCTGTAGCCAAACCACCATTAGGTACAATAACTGCACTTTACCTATCTGTCTCATTGATTATTGAAACTTGTAGCACCAGTTACATTTCGAAGAGCTCTCGTCTTATAAATTATGACAGTGTTTGATAGTCAAATATTGTATACTGCAGAATGACGCATCTTGGTGCTGAATATCATGAAGTAAAATGACGGATGGCCCAATAATTGGTGTATAGAAGATATATCACTGGCTCTAAGGCTAGATATTAATCTTTGAAAACGTGCTGTAGCTTTAGTTTTAGATTGTTTAACAGTTATATAAACCTACTGGTATTTACCCTTCCAAAATCATATTTGTGTCAATTGTACGAGATTTTACGTTAAACTATAGGTTGATTCACAGAAAAGTGGCCCCAAATATTCTATAATAACTCTCGCTAGGACACAGCAATCTGAACGAAACAACGTAAAATGTGCTTTTCAGTAGATTGCACACCACATCACAATGTTCTCGGATGAGGCGTGGTTCCATTTGTCGCGTTATGTTAACTCACAAAGCTACCCACATATGGTCCGCGGAAAATTTTTTGCCACTCGCCAAACACTACTCCATGAACAAAAAGTTGGTGTGTGGTGTGCGATGTGCCGGTAAAAGACCAAGTACGTCGTACAGCTTTCCTTCTGTTCTTAACACAAGTCTTTTTGTTATAGTTTCTTGTTCATCAAATTCGAGCAAGTTTTTCACATCTATCGTGATCTATCGGCATCTATCGTGAACATGCCACGGAAGACCGAGAACTTTGTGTAATTTGTCAAGAGGATTGACTTCTGAATGAATGGGATGGGTTTTGAACCCGTGGTCTTGCCATGTTTGTACCAATTCCTTGCTGTTGGAACTCCACTTACACAAGTTCATTCCTGCATGAGCCATAATTCTTTTGGCTTCCCGCGACATCTGAAAGGCAGACGAGACGTTGTCGAGAGCTCCTACAAAGTCATCTACATAAAGACATTTATAGAGCATTTCCACCGTAGTGGGATGCAACTCTCGAAACTTTTCGATGTGTTCCTTAATTGTGGCGGACAGCAAGAAGGGACTGGCGTTGAAACCAAAGAGAACAAGGCAAAATCTGAAAATTTGGATGTCATAATGCTTACTTGTACCTGGATTTGAACTTGGGAACAAAAATCGGACTGCATTCCTATCCTTCTCATTTAATGATATTTGCAGAAACGCCTTTTCGATATCTGCTAAGACGACCACAGCATTCAAATGGAAGAATATGATCATGTTAAATATCAGGGCATTAAGACTAAGTCCTGCGTCATTTAGAGAAAGTTCACCTTCTCTGTGTGCGCTGGCATAAAAAACAATTCGCTTTTTGGAACAGACCGAGTCTCTATAAACCATAGAAAATGGTAGATAAAAAGGTGGTTTATCGCTTTGCACTTTGACATTTGGAACTTTTTCGATGATGTCCTTATTTTCATAATCATTTAGTATCTCATGATAATCGTTATACAGTTCCATATGCTTCTAAAATTTTCGATTCAAATGATCCAGTCGTCTCCTGGCAACTGTTAAGTTATAATTTAATTCCCTGAAATCCCGTTTCCATGGTAACCTAACTTCATACCTCCCATTTTTGTAGCATATAGAATCCTTAAAAGTGTCATGGCTTTACCTTCCTCGTCCGAGTGTGCATCTTGGAATATGCCAATCGATTCCAATTCCCAAAATTGTTGTAACCCCTCCCCAATGTGATCCTGAGTAAAATAACACTGGGAATCATTTGGACGCACTGCGGGAATCGAACCTGTCACCATCCATCCGAAGACTGTCTCAATTAAAATGATAGAGTTACCCATTACCCGGATTTGATTTCCTTTTAGCAATTCGTAAAATACGTCACCTCCCAGAAGAAGCGATATTTTTTGAGGTAAATGAAATTTAGGATTCGCGTACTTTATGTTTTTTGCCAAATTTAAATTAGAAATGTATATTTTCTCAGATGGAACATTCCCAGCAATTTCGGGCAAAATCAAAAATTTAAGTTTCTTATTAAATGATTCTTCATCGTTCGTTATACGCGTACAAATCTTTTCGGTAATTGGAAATACTGTATTTTTAAGTCCAATTAAATTTGCCCTACATCGCGATTTTTGAAAGCCTAATAAATTAGCTGCGTCTTCAGTTATCAAATTCCTCATAGATGCGGAGTCACATAAAGCATTTTACTCCAACCATTTTCGTTCGATTGCATAACTTTTACTTTCACCGTGGAAAGAAGAACATTTTTGCTTGCATTAAGTGAATATAAACAAGACGCATTTGCAGCTCATGATTTGTAAAGCCATTTGGCACCTGAGATTGCGAAATCCATTTCTCTTCGTTCGCCGCCAAATCATTGGCGTCGTTGTCATTTTTGTTTTGTTTATTCCTTTCGAAAGAAAAGTGCGCTTCGTGTAACATCGTACTAAGGATTTCTGTTACAAGTTTTACATTTTAAATGTATTTTCTTGCATCTAGACATTGCATGAAACCCGAGACAATTAAAGCATAAATTGAATTTCCTGACATATTTTAATCTTTCATCTGCGTTTGAATCAATAAACTCTTTACACCTGAAAATGGGGTGCGATGCGGTGCATCCTAACATACAGTTATTTTCTCATTTTTCACTATTAACGTTTTGAATTTTGGGGTTGGTTCCCGTTTAAATTCATTTCATCCCGGATATCTGTTAACATTTTCCAAAGCTTGACATCTTTTGATAAAAAATTCCGTAAATTTTTCACAACTCTGCAATTCCGATCCCAATTCCATTTCATATAATTTACGTGTATCAATATCAATTTGTTGAAGAATTACATAAATTAATATTGCTTCGCATAGAGGCTTTGTCTCTAATTTTAACTGTTTTAATGATAGCAAATTATTTCCGATTTTGTCAAGCATCTGTCTTAAATTAGACGCGGATTCACATTTAACTTTAGAACAACTAAATATTTCCCTCATATGACTCATAATAAGCAACCGTGTGTTCTCAAAACGTTTTTCAGTGCCTCGAATAAACTAGTGTACGTATCATTTACCGTATTTAATTGTTTGGCATTATCCTTAAGTGCTGATATAAGATAAAATAATTTTTGTTGATCTGACAACTTATCATTATCATTATCATCAATTAGGCCGTCTGCACACGGAGCAACTCAAAAGGAACTGATAACTGACTCAAATCACAAACCAATCCGTGATGAGTCGCAACCTATGTAATTGAATGGAGCCACGCACACGGCGCAACTGGTTACAAAACCGTCCATTGAATGGAGCACCGCACACGGCGCAACTGGTTACAAACCCGTCGGACGGGTTTGTAACCAGTTGCGCCGTGTGCGTGGCTCCATTCAATTACATAGGTTGCGAGTCATCACGGACTGGTTTGTGATTTGAGTCAGTTATCAGTTCCTTTTGAGTTGCTCCGTGTGCAGACGGGCTTAATGACATAAACTGCGTTTTGAATGACAACCATTCAACATATTGACCATAAAACTCGGGAAGATTAATTGACGGTAATTTTCATTTACAGTTACCAGAGGACTGACTGTTTTCAACATTTGAAATAGAATTTGGTTTGAGAAGTTTATTGAAAGCTTAACTCGCATGTGTATAGGTCAATTTGCAACTCCTCCAAACTTGCTTCGAAAGCTGGTAACTCAGCGTCAGAAAGAGTGCAATAACATTCACCGCGTAGATCCGCTAACTTACTACGCAATTTTTTCAATTGTATTCAGTTTTTGAATGATATCCGTTTTATCCACAGGCACCTTATCATCTTGTAAAATCGTATTTAATCTTGTTAATTGTCCACAAATATATACTTGTTTCCGATTAAATACAGTTATTTGCGAGAGTTCGCCGGGAGCTATTTTGAATTAAGTTTTGTTTCGGTGTTTCAAAAATTGTGCTAAAACAGTTCGCTTACCTCCGACTCGACGGACCATGTAGCGTGATTGTCCGTCGAATAGATTGAAGACTGTAATTTTTACACACACTTTAATAAACAATGTCTATTTACTACATTTGAATACATATTAACGTATCGAGAAACAAACGTATCGAGTGGCAAACGTATCGTGAGTATAAGACATAGGGGGAAAAAGCTCCCACCTTTGGTTCCATCTAATAACCTCGTTCACATCGAGCAGCGCTAAAACCAAGGAGGCGCGCCGCGTAACGGGGAAAGAAATTTTAAATTCTTAACATCTAGCGAGACTTTTTACAGAATATTCGGGGCCTCTTTCGAGTGAATCATACAATACTTCCTCTCCTTTTCCAACCAGCACAGTATTTCCATAAAAATTCCCATTTATAATATACTCGATTAAAACAAAGCTTTTGTTCGAAGATGTATCAAACAACTACTTACAGGTGTTGATTTTTTGAGCCCATAATGTTATGCTCTGTATGAGAAATTCTTACTGCAGTCGGAATATAGCGATAAACTTTCTGTCAAAACCACCCGGTCGTAAATGTTTCACGAAAGTAAATATGAGTTCAATAAGTGAAGGGACTTCAATAAGTGATGGAACTTCAATAAGTGAAGGGACTTTATTTGAAATGTTATAATTTTTATGCATACCATTACGTGAGATAAGCGATCGCAGTCTTCTAGTGATGCACTTGCGCAAGCTATCTGAATAAAAAAAATAAAGGAGTAGTTGTGAAAAAAGTCAAGACAGAGGAATAGACATATGATATTTTCCCTTAAAAATTTGTGGGAACAGAAATTATAAATCGTTGAAGAGCACAAATTCCGTTGTCAGCATAAAGTATGGTTAATGATACTTTAATGACTAAAGAAGATACATAAAGAAATTCAGTGGATTAAAAAATAAATTTTATTAGTTCTAAACCGTTTTTGACATCATGATTTCTTGTGTAGATCAGATAGTGCATGTATATCAGTAAACCTAAATTTCCTACCCAGTGTTATATTTGGAATTATATGAACTTATGCATATTTATAATTATGTGCATGATCGTACTTTAACTCATTACTATTAAAACGCAACCTATAACTTGAAACTTTTCATTGACATTCAAATGTCCACTTAAAATTTAGTCCCGAATACATAATCGTCTGTATAACTAACCATCTCTAGAGAATGCTTCTAAATTTACATAGAGAACACAAAATTTGCTGCAAACAGCCATTTGTGTTATTTTTAGTGATGTGTTTTGATTCGGTGTACACACAGATGCTCGGCGTGTTTATTCCAAGAAGGAACAAGGAGCTTGAAATAATTCCGCTAATAGTCCGGCATGCGATTTGACGTCCGTGTACGAGTTATTTAATGTGTGGTGGAACCACAAAGAGAACGATAGAACGGCCCTTGTACGTGGTCACGAAATTTTCATAGACTTTCGAGAACTGTCGCAGTTAAATATGAGAGCCCTAGAAAGACCTTTTCTAGGTGTATTTATGTTTGACATCCTTTATAGTGATGATAATATCCATCGCTATAGACCTGCGTTCGCTGAGAAATGCAACATCAACGAAGTTAAGTGGCCTGAAAATCGTTTTCGTTTGAACATTGAAAATAGCTTTGTCAATCGTTCAATTTTCTTCGCCCATTTCAATCTTTTATTAATTTTTGACACCAGAATAGAAGTAATTTTATCTGAAATTTGTATCAGTTTTGATATATTATGCTCGAAAAAAAATTTAGCTTATAGAAGCATTTTTACCTGGGTTATCTTAAGTAATTTGTAACTTTTTAACATAAGTGTACCTGGTGGTTCATTGTTTTAATATTAAAATTATGTATATCTTTCTTAGAGAACATCTTTGATATATAATTTTAAGTCATCCCCTTTTTATGAAAAACAAAACTTTCTCTTTAAGTAGGTCGTTCTTTCAGTAGAGAAATCCGGCACTGTCTAGCTTCACAGTGTTAAAAATTCTCAACTTTTCGTTTTGATTTTATGTCAATTCCTTTTGATTCCATTTGATTGTATGTTAAAATAGGACATAATAGCATCTTTACGATGAATTTCTATAATCTTTCATCAAATTAACTGTCAAAATAGGATATCAGGATATAATAATAGGAAAAATATGCAGAACCATATGAAATATTTAGCATTATGAATTTATTTTATTTTGGTTCGAAATTATTCGGTATATGTTATCCTAATTCTCCTTGTTGTCAAAATTAAACACGCATTTTGGACTCATAAATCATAATGTAAGACATTCAAATTAGAAAGCTGAAAAACGAAAAGGAAAACGGAACAATTTTGTCTTTCTACAATATTGGTAATTTTAGAATTGTTTTTTATACCGCATCTTTGCATATGGTATTAAAATCCTGCCCTCTAATATTATTAAGAATTGAGTCGCGTTGTTTTTTGAATATATTTCATTTTCAAAGTTTTCCTCAGCCCATTTTTCAATATATTAGTTGTATAGATATTAAAGTTATCCTTAAAGCGATCCTCTACATTTAGAAATAGTTACTAGGACAATAAACTAAAAAACAACAACGTTGAATTATAATTTGGTTGCGCTTTCAAGTATAAATTTTTAATGAACACTAAATTAAGTCTTAATTAACTGATATATTCTAGAACTAGAAAAATACTTACAGATACTCTAGAGGAAAGCTTTTCTACAAAAGTTTTAAAATATGCTCTCTGTTGAGGGAATGAACATTTGAATTAATTGAATGAAGTAACATATTCATTTTAAATAAATAATTTGATTCAGTAAAGAATATTGTCATAGGGACATGACAGTAGTGTTACGGCCAGGGGCAGGAGCATTGAAAAGTACAGGACAAAGTAAAATAATTGTTAAATGCAAGAAAGAAACAGGGCAAATGACGGGCAATAAAAGAGAAGGGAAGAAAGCCAGCAATATACCGAAACGAAATTTAGAGATTGTGTCTGTAGCAAGAAATAGAAGATAAAAGTTGAAGAGAGTGAGTTGCACGAAGAGAAGAAAAGAAAATTTATGATGGCTATAAAACAGCCCACCCTGCTTGAAGCCGAAGCATGGGAAAGTTAAATTTGAGGGAGAATTTTATAAATCCCGCCCTCGATGCGCATTGGTAAAAAGGGGATTGAGAAGAGGCAGCCACGGACGAATGGCGATGGCATGGTAATAATATGACCAATGGAAATTATAAGAGGCGGAGTCAACATTAATAAGAAAATAATATGAAATGAGAAATAGTGTGAAGGCAGAGATGACCTAACAAGTCAGAGTTAGTCAGAAGTTTTTTAGATATAGAAGTGGTGTCAAGGCACATATACCTATGAGGAGAGTGAGTTAGAAGTTTGGAGATAGAAGTTGTCGAGCGCCCAGTATCCCGTGCCGAGGGTCTGCAAGGAGTGATGGAGTTAGAGAACCGACGATGAGCGTGGAGTGTCTTCCATAAATGACGGAGCCTTATTACAGACAAGAAAGTGCCCTAGTTCCGTGCGATGATAGATACAACGAAGTTCGACATTACGTGTGCCAGCTGCCCATAGTGATTCAACAGTCATCTTCCGAGGTACCGACTTTGCGTTTCCTTTTTATATTGCTATCATTGCTTCTCAGTGTGTAGCTATAATAATTAATATAGAGCGCGATGAGTATAGTGTTTGAATATAAGATGTTGAGGAATTGACCGATAATTCGTACAAACAATTTAATATGATGTTATTCTTATATATATATGAATTAATTTAGTAGTAATGAAGTTAGAGTAATACGTGTGGATGCAGTACGAAAGATTGTCATAATAATTGAATGAATTAAATATATATGTCGTAGTAGTGAAATTGAGAATAATAGGTGTAGATGAAGTACGAAGGATGGTAATGATAATTGAATGAATTAATTATAGGTGTTGTGGTGAATTAATTTAGTAGGAATGAAGTTGAGAGTAATATGTGTAGATGAAGTACGAAATATTGTCATAATAATTGAATGAGTTAAATATATGTGTCGTAAAGAAGGAATTTAGTAGGAATGAAGTTGTGAATAATGTGTAAATGCCGGAGGAAATAATTAGTAACTTGTAGCGTATTATTTATGTGTTAATAATCAATAAATTATTTTGTCAGTATAAACCAGAGTTGTTTATATATTTGGGAATCACAATCAATCAATGTACTAACCACAATCATTAAGCAATGAATTTAAAATAATAATCATATCATTAGTGACATGTGTTAATGATGTCAGATGAAACCCCAACATTATAAATTAACAATCACTGCTACAAATATCACCATCATAATTGCCACGACAGACCCACGTGAGCCCTGGCCTTCTCTGGAAGCCTTCTCTGAAAGCCCTGGCCTTCTCTACCTCTTCGTAGACCAAAAAAGAGATATAGGATGCTCCTCCCCTCTACAGAGGGGGGACTGCAGTAAAAACTTTCTGCTCTCTCTGAATCTATTCTCAAAAGATGACCTGGCCATCTCATTCGGTTCAATTTCAGAAATTTCACTACATCTTCATTTTTAAACAGTTTCTATAGTTCAAAATTGTGTCTCCATTGCAAAATACCATTATCAAGGACACCACCAAAGACAGCCCTCAAAACTCTCCTTTCAAAAATAGCCAGAGTCTTCTCTTCCCTTGATGTCAATGACCATGTTTTAGAGGTATATGTTTGCACTGGTCTTATGAGAGTTTTGTATAGCAGGATCTTAATTTTTCTTCTGATAAGATGATCAGCTGGTTCCTTAACCCATAAAAACAGTGATTACCCGCGATAATTCTTTTCCTGATATCTGGGCCAATCTCATTCTGATGTTCAATTTCAGATTTAAATTTTTAAAAAAAAATTTTTTAGTCTAATGCGGAGGCACTTGTCGTTAGACATTCACCTTTTGTATTTCATCGCTATTTTATTGGATACTTTATTATGGGGGCACCAAATAGGTGAGCCAGCATTGCTCCCTATGAGGGGGCCGGCATGGAAACAACCGAACCTTATTCGGGTTATGAACTCAAACCCACTGCGTGGTAGCTCAGAACGCTAACCACTGCACCGTGTAGGCAGCATTTCAGATTCTAAATAAGTAAATTTTTTAACAGATTCAAATTTCTATTTATCAATTTCAAGTAAATTAACATAGTTTCTTTTTTTTACCGCAATACATATATTTTGTTTTGTCTTTATTTATTCTTTAGTTTCATCTCTCCCGCTGCTTTTTCCAGTGCTAGGAAAGCTTCCTTCAACGTGTTTGGAGATCTTGAAATTATGTCTATATCATAAGCATATGCTAAAATCTGTATAGACTTTTTAAAAATAGTTCACTTTGTATTTATACCAACATCGCTAATAACTCTTTACAGGGCTATATTAAACAGGAGAAATGCAAGAGCATCTCCCTGCCTAACATCATTAAAAATCCCAAAGGGCCTGGATAGTTCTCCTTGAATACGTACCATAGAGAATGTACCTGTAGAGGTAAGATTCACAAGATATGTTAACTTTTTTGGTACATCAAAGTCGGACAGAGCCTTTTGCAACTCCGATCTATCTATATTGTCAGATGCTACTCTAAAATCTATGTTG
Organism: Dolomedes plantarius; assembly: GCA_907164885.2. Classification (NCBI taxonomy): domain Eukaryota; kingdom Metazoa; phylum Arthropoda; class Arachnida; order Araneae; family Dolomedidae; genus Dolomedes; species Dolomedes plantarius. The sequence continues at coordinate 117,443,968 of OU015493.1, read as the reverse complement.
TGGTTCTATTCCATATTCCCTGCATTTCTCCAAAATCCATCTCAACGTTTGTACGTTCAGTAAAGAATATACCCACCGGAAGAAACAAAATCAAAAAACCGTAAACGACCAGAAAAAATTCTTTTGATCTACTATATTTTTTACTAGTTATCTTCTTCCATTTTAATCATATAGGTATAGCTTAAATGTGAAATGACAAATAAAGCAGTACTTATTAGTAATACATTCAGTGTTTCCATTAAAAAAACCGTTAAAATTTAGGCAATGATTCCGAAAAAAAAAATATATATTTATTTCTTAAGGATACAGGAATATTCCGATAATTTCTGATTAAGAGAGTTTCAACAAATGATCTAAATTTTCGTTTTATTATTCAATGCATCTCCCGTGCAATTTTATTGTGTCAATAGGATGTGAAATAGCAACATTAATAAAGCCAATGATAGTCACTGGCTATCAATTATGCAGTTCGCCAAAGTACTAAAATGTTCACATACCGTTATGAACGAGAGCATATGATACATTTCCAAGGTGATCATCTTACTATTAACAGCTGAAGGTAACCAAATGTTAGTTTGTCAATCAGCAGAAACGGGGACGGGCTAATCTCGCGAACCGAGCATAGCAGGATATCGCGACTGGTACCGATGGACGTGGACGAACGAGACGCATGCACTGATACCATCCTCAACTTTCAAAACTTTAAACTTTTTAAATTAGTAAATTAAAACCGCCGAACTCAAAAGAAGCGGGCAATAGAAACAGCTGTCATTCCGGGTGGGCCAGCTCTTTTTCGTTTCGCAAATTTCCACTATTTTCATGCATGCAAAATTCAACTTTTCCGTCCACCAATCGACAAATTTTTTATTTCCATGTGTTCTACAACTCTTCATCTTTAAGGATATACACATTTTTATAAAGTTAAAAATGTTTTTCCCTGCAAACGAAGCTTTTTCCCCAAAGCAGTTTTCCAAATTTCACGAAATCGAAGATTTTGATGGACAAATATTTCGGTTTTCTGCACATATTAATGTCAATTTTACGATTTATCGGCATTTTCTAGATGTTCAGCTTCCAAAATATACCAAATACATTTAATAAGAAAAATGTTATCAGTCTAAAAAAGCGTACTTACAAAACTCACTTTTGAACTTTCCCACGCTGATCGCCATAGTATCTTAATGTAACTTGAATGCTGAGTTCGTAATTTTTTGACTTATTATTTTACTCCCTAATAATTCCAGCAAATTCATGAAATTTGTTTCTAATTAAGGAGGAAATGATGAGGATTCTTCTACCACCAATTTTGAATTAATCAGAACTGTTTTTCTATTTTTTTAAGCACTTTTTTCTCCCATGAGATGTAATATTTACATTCGGCCATGTTGCCAAAAAGAAAATAATTAGTTGAGAACGAGTAATTTATTTAATAATTGAAATCCAGAAATAATTTCAAAGTACCAGAAATAATTTTTGTTTTAGGAAATGAGAAGTTAAAATCTTTAGAATTTATTCTAATTCGATGATCTTCTTTTTTGATTAAAAAGCAAAATTTGAGAACAGAAATTTGAAAGAATTATTTCAGAAGCCAAAAATCAAAATTTGAATAGAATTTTAAATAGTTATTTCGTTTTTTAAAAATTCTAATATATTTTTAAAAGTTATTAAATTTGTAAATAAATTTGAAATTCAATGAAATATTATAAAAAAAATTCTTACCCTCTGGTTTTCATCGATTGAGCAGAAGAGTGAAACTACATAATCGTAATCATGTGATTTACATTCGATACCCAATTCATTTACGTAGCTCTGTATAATTAGTTCACGATCCTATTTTTAGAAAAAAAGGAATAAATTCAAATGAAATCATCCACAATACATTCTATATAGTTCAATAAGGTATCCCAGCAGTTCTAGGACGTTGATGGCGAGATTCATACCGCCCGCCAAACGCTTAGAGACCACATTCAGACAGTATTCGAATGAACCCGTTCTGTATTAATTTGTTTGCAAATAAAATTTTACCTTTAAAATTAAAAGATATAGTACTACCGGATTATTGCATTTCTAATTCAAGAGAATCCCTCCCCGCTTTGAATTTTTCATGGTTGGAATTTGCATCGTACAAAATGACCTTCAAAATAATGAAGTTTTGAGATGATTACTAAGCATAATTTAAAAATTATAAAAGGCTTTTAAATATCTCAAGCCCAATTCTCCATCTGCAATTCTTGAAGTACAAAAAATTATCTTCTACATCCAATACGACAAAAGTCTAAATATTCTTATAACCCTTGTTAATAAAAACTATGAAAGTGTATACTACTAGATGTAAACTACACGCGAATCTGGAGGGAGAAGAAAGACTAAATGTCTTTCAATAACAATTCTAGTCCATTGCAGAGTAGCAGGTGACGAACGGGCGCACGAAATAGCTAAACTGGACGCCAATGGGTCTTGGTGCAACCGCCTTCGCAATATTTCACGGGATGCCAGTGGCAGCATCAAATATGACTCGACAAGAATGGACTGTAAAAGCGGCGATCGATTTGTGACATAACTTTGTAATGTAAAGATGCTGGTGAGCATTACATTATAAATATACCCACTTTTATTTGTCAATGCTCGTTTTGAATACTCGGCTCAATAGGTACTCCACATCAGCCAGTTCCTTGCGACCTGCACTGAATTAAAATGTAAGGATGGAACGGATTCGCCAAAAACCGACAGTCTAGTGGAGCACGATTGCTCGACTTCAATGGCTTGTCTCGTCGCTCTCTCTCGGGATCTGACTACCGAATGCTTGTGTTTTACTACATTCTATTGCATTACATTACATTACAGAGTTTTGTTATACGTCAGCCACAGCCTTAAAGTGGAAGACGGGGAGCATGGGCCGATCGTTCTACCGCATTCTTCCAACTGCTGCAAATATTCTGTGATGTTCATCAGGCTACGGCTACGTTTGTTGCGAGGGCCAGATTTGGTGTCTTTGTAGCTGGCCACTACCTATCCCGGTTTGACTGACTCCTCAATTTGCCTAGCCTGCCTATCAGTGGAGTATTTGCTGGAGCACATGTTGCTTAGGTGCTCGTCCACTAATACGATTCCAGAATCCGTGAGAACTCTCGTTGTTGAGATGGACGCATTACTGCAAAATGAACTAGACTCTCATTGAGGCGGCATATGGGGGACACTGGGCCATCGGATGATATGGGTGACGAAATTAAACTTTTTTATTATGGAAGTTCGAGAAGTTTTGCATTGTTCTCTTTAATTTTGGAACTTATGGCCAGGAGGCATTAGGAACAGCGGACATAAGAAATCATTCATGGATTGTATTTAAGCTGAAAGAAAACTTGGAAATTAGCAAGACAAAAATTTGAAAATTAGCTGGGAACTTTAAATGAAAATAGTATTTGTAGAAGAGGAATGGTATAATTCCCCGCGGTGTGTGGCCAAGAACAAATCTATTGTAAAGGTGCAGAGGCAGGGGTAAATATGGGCTTGTACACCAGGAGGAAATAGACGAATAGCTGTTGGTGTGGCCATTGATAGCGATCAAAAGTCTATAAATATTACAAGATAGATGGTAGTTATTTTATGGCCCACAGTAAAACCTTCAGATGATAAGGGTCGAAGTTGTATTGCAAATGAGTGGTATTGCAAATTATGGTGCGGAGGTACTTCGTAGACTATAGACAGGGGCAGTATAATAAGGAACCAATTGGGGCAGGAACTACTGAGAGAAATACAGCCCACTGACCAATGAAAAAAAGAACGGACCAGAATCCCCCACCCCACCCGTAAGCGGACAACAGTCCCTCCAAGTAAGAAAGAAAAAGAAGAGAAGGTCCAGATTTTGCTCCGGCTGTTTTTCCTAGCGCTGAGACCATAGAGAGTCTCGACTGCCTCGGAGTCTAGTAATAGTGCCAGTAACCCGCCATGATGATCCGTTATATGACGTGATTTGGGCCCCTGTCGTCGATGCCATCTTTCATCGCTGCATTCTTGAGCAGTAGTAAGTGCCTCCCCATAGACTCTAAAAATTATTACTTTGACCATTTAGTTTGCCTCTGCTTCTGATTTCTCGTATGTAAAATGTTAATATGAAGGGAAATATTGTTCTATTAGCAATTTCACTTTAAATGAATTTTGGGATTTATTAAATAAATGTATGACAAAGGTCAATTATCTTTCTTCCTTGCTTGTCCCAACACACGCATCCTTTGTTTTAAGGTTATTTAATAACGAATATCTGGGTCCATGTCACGGCACGAGGACCCAGATACAGTATTTTTATACATACCCGTCTACAGTATTTTTATCCATATATAATTTAATTTAAAGGGACAATTACCTTATTATTCATCATAGCATGGCATTTCCCAAACTCCTCCATTACTTCTTGTCCTGTGGAACAACAAAATACTTTATATATTAGCATTGAGCAATGAAACAGCTCATCCCACAGCTTCTGTACTGAAACGTTCTGGCTACAAACTAAATACATTTCAACATATTTGAAACAGAAATCTCTCATACATATTTTACTTCTCTGGACAGAAAAAAGTATATCGGTTGAATCTGATAATCTGAAGAAATCACTCTCTAAATTTGAGTATCAGGAGTTAACAGGTCAGGCGCTTCAACTAAGAAAAATTCTGTTATCATTTGTTTATAAGAGATTTAAATTAGATTAAGAACTGAGAAAATTTCGCGGCAGTTGTCTGCAACAATTTAAGGATATCAAATTATTTAATAACATAGCAGAACTTGCGCGGTGGTATACCAACCTGACTGTCATACGGGTCGACAACCAAGAGTGATGGTATGGGGTGCTATTTCATTTCATAGTAGGGCCCGTTTGGTTGTCATGCACAAAGGAGTGACTCTCCTCAGGTCGTTAACGGCGTAAGCGTTCGTCTGCTCGACTGGGAGGATTCGTTCATTCGGCTGGACATTCATCCAAAGAAAAGGTGTTAAAATAAACAGATAAATGAAGACAGAATCCTTACTTTTTTGTAAAAATGGCTCTTATAATTTAGAAGCAAATTACTTAAAGGAAAATTTAAAAAATTCAGCCTTTGATATAACTGATTCGCACACAGTCAACTTAATGCGACTGCATTGTTAACGTCATTGGTCGCTGTGTTCCCTTCGAACCTAATTTAGTCACCCGTGGAAGAAAAAACAAGGATCAAGGAATTTTAAGTTGTTGGAGCTGCATGGTAAAAGACTATCTCCAGCAATTAAGTGACAGTCGTGATCAAATAATGCTTGACAAATGAAAAAATCTTAAATTATGGCCTTATGGTAAAACATTTTTCAATAAGAACTAAAGCTGAAAAATTTATAAAGTTTAAAAGGAAAAACATGTAAAAATAACAATAAAAGTAATAATATAATACAGGAGTCACCCCGGAACGATCGGTCAGAAAATGTGAGTGAACTGAAAACGCTAAATCATTGTTATCAAGTTAAATGGAAAATGAGCGCATGATGACGTATGCTTTAGGAATCTTTTCATACGTATTTGGTAAAGAAGGAACATTGGTAATCATTTACTATAATATTATAATTTATATCTAATGAAATTCTAAATTTTAATTCGAACTCATCTGAAGAATTTTTAATGATTTTCCATTTCTTGATATGTAGTTTGACTTAGCAAATAAATTATTTGAGATAAATTATTTGAAGTAAATTTGAACTGATAAATCACAACAGTATCCTTACTTTTTCGTGATAATGGCTCTTGTAATTTAGAAGCAAATTACTTAAAGTCAATCAAAAAAAATTCTCTATTTGATATAACAGATTCGCAACAAAACAAGATTTCAAAAAAAAAAACAAAAACTCAAGATTTCAAATGTCAGAAACTCAAACGTCACAAACTCAAGATTTCAAACGTCATGGAAGCTGCCTTCCATCCGAACCTAACTTAGTCACACGTGGGAGAAGGATCAAGGATCAAGGAATTTTAAGTTGTTGGAGCTGCATGGTTAAAGACTTTATCTCCAGTAATTAAGAGAAAATTGGGATCAAATAAGGCTTGATAAATTAAAAAATCTTAAACTACGAACTTATCGGTTCAAAAGTTTAAAAGGAAAAACATGTAAAAATAACAATAATCTATATATATAAAACGCGTAGGTATGCGGCACAAAAATCGACGATATTTCTACAATCCAAATGGCAACGGCTGCAACTACCGGATGTAAACATTAGCGGCTGTCCGCGTGTGGCTCGACGATAGCGCGTAATTTGGTACAATTTAATTGCTGTATTTTACTCATGAATAATTTTAATTTATACACGAAATAATTTTAATTTATTCATTTAATATGATTAAGTGGAGATATCTGAATTGCGAACAATAATAGATACAGAGAGAAATGTAATCTATACTATATTTTAGTATTTGCTGAATTTTCACTCCATTTTATAAGTGAAAATTTTCCCCAACAATTTCTTATTTGATGTAATGATAAAATGTAGATATCTTAGTTTTGAAAAATAGTACATACAGTGAGAGATATAATTTTTAAAATCATTGGTGTTGGGTTTCTCAGACTTATCTTTAATTCTGTTCTGAAGTAATGGAAATTCACATTTTTTAATCATGATGTTTTAGAATCAGCCTTATAGTGAATTTATCAATGATTATAAATTTTTTGTCTGAGATTTCACTACCCCTTAACAACGTATATTTATGATGACAGGTAATGGTAACATTCCTTACATATGTTACTTTCAATTGAGTTGTTTTGCAAAAGAAAATATAAATCTAAAAGCGACCATGCTGGTCGCGCAGCGGCTAGTAGCAATAAAATATACAGGAGTCACCCGGGACGCTAGGTCAGAAAACGTAAGTGAACTGACAGCGCCACAGTGGGTGACCGCCACATTATCAAAATTGTTAAAAGGCGAATCACGTGGGGCAAAATTTCTTACCCAAATAGCAGTGGATATCTCGAAAACATAAATAGGCAGTCTCTGCGTCGTCTGTTATTAATTTCGCGAGTGACTGTTCGAGACAAAGTATTGCAAGAATAGAGGTGAGAACAATTAACATTTCCTTTCTACAGACCATGGTATCAGTTTCGTTTATGTGTCTGCTTCTCTGATGATAGGACGAGGTTTTATATGTTGATTACCAGATACTTCCGGAAGGTGACAAATCACCTGAACTGAAGAAGAATTTTCCTTTCTAATTTATGCTCTTGTTTGTTAATATAACATCATTCCATTTTTGAATAATGGGTATCCTATTTCCCGCTTTTATTTGATTGAAAAACGATTGAATACTTGTCGACAGAAAAATAATAACGTTAATATTCAGTCACGTCATGACAATCTTGCATGATTGCATTAAAATTACAAGGGGAACGGACAATGGAAGAATTTGAAAACTATTTCGATAAAACAAGCTTACTGATTTCAAATCTCGTAGTTTTATATAATAGTAAAATTTGCGTGCCCTCGTCAAGTTTCAGACAAGAATGGGAATAATAAGCAAAACAGAAATTTGATGACGTTAATATTCAGCGGCAGTCGTCACGTAAAGAATTTTTTTCTTCTGCTCTGACAGTAGAAGTAAAAAGTTCTAAAGTTAAAAGATGAAAATTCGCGCGATTGGAATTGTCATTTTTTTTCTATAAGGAAATACATTCTTTTGTGGTCGTATTAGCATGAGAATAGCATAGAAGAGATATCACACGCAATCACTCAGAATTGCTCGAGTAATCCCAAGACGAATAGATCGGCTGTTATATGTATTTAAAAAGGTTGCTTCGAAATGTAGTTACAATGCTTTATTTTCCCTCTGAAAATATGTTGGGTTCCGTATTATTACAAATATGGTCTAATGGGCTCTGGTTTGTGCTGTGATAAAGAAAAAGCGAAAGGGAACGATAAATAAATTTTGAAAAAATAAATAGCTAAAAAATATTCAATGATATTAATGTTAACTTATATTAAAATTTCTTTTTGTTTCCAGGAAACATGAAATATATTATATCCGGTAAACCAGGCAGCCTTAGACCCAAATTTCGCCCTTACTATGGAATCTTCAGCAACGCATAACTTCTGAATGTGCTGATGGAGAAAGGAAATCCCAATTCGAATTTTTTGTAAAGCTTGGCTTCTCCCTGCAGCGTGCGATGTAAGTATTTTGACGTGAAAACTAGTGCTCGGGCAGAAACATTTCTCCTTGAGTCCAAATTTGTCTTAGATAAGCCACAGTTTTATAAGTTCCGTTCAAGTGATTTATGAATATAGTATTTTATTATGGACTGGTATGATAAACTGCATAGTATGGTATTGTACTTTATACATGACCGATGTAGGGTATACTCTTTTATGCACTGGAAACACAGCTGGATTCGATTGATGGGAGTAGGTCTTAGGCTTTGCAAATGCGATTTATCCGTGCGCTCAATCAACTTTAATTTTTGTGTCATCTAAAACAATGAAAAAAGCACCTGCCCTTATAAATAGTTTCAAAGACACCACCTCTCTTCCGGATTTGTATTTTTTGTTTGTGATTTTTATAAAACAGTTGCCTGGGTAGACGAAAAAGTAAAAAACTGACGTTGCAAGGAATATCATAATTAAAGGTTGTAAGGTTTACATAAGATTCGATTCACAATAATCGAACTTTTATGTGAATAAAGTTAAAGAAGCCGCTTAAGATATGCTAATTGCGGCATACGCGGTTGGTATAAATACAAAGCAGCTAGATTAAAGAGAAGAAGTTCGCTACCTTGATATTTTCTTTTTTCCCCCGTGGAATTCTGCAATCATCTCATTACGAATTGTATGACCCTGAACAGGGCCTTTTTTTCTTTAGTTGAGGGCCACCCTATCCTAAACTTGTTTACTTAATTTTACCGTCTCTATATTTTAAATTAACTTTAATAAATTAATCTCTTATTCTTAATACTTACTTAACTACTTAATCTTAAATTTCTCTTACCCTTCAACTTTTTAAGGTGTTAATCTTTAAATTTTGTGCTTTGATGTAATTGTAACTCTTAAATATTACCTAGCCTTTAAATATTAACTATTGAGCACATTATCTTTGATTACATAAATCTTGCGTACAGGAGTTAAACTCTGATGGTCAAGGAACTCCAGTCATCATCCAATTTTGCTCAAAGAGAAGAAGTGAGAGGGAGCTTCGAAGTGTTGAGGAAATCGAGGAGATGAATGGAAGTGTTAAGGAAGTGAAAGGAAGTGTTGAAGGATGAGCTAGATTTATGCTAACCTACGCGAGAGCTTGCTAGGCTCAAAGTTTACGAAGCAGCATTGCTGATCGTCTTTCTGTAGAGTCTGTGAGTATGTCAAGTTGTATTTTTCGTTGCATGTGTAGTAGTTATACCAGAATATATATATTGAATTGTATTGCCCTGCATGAATATTTATATAGCTCGTACTAGTAGTACGCATGCTTATGTTGAAAAGCAAAGTAATATGTGTCACTGTGAAATAAATATTTTAATTAAATTAGAACTGTGTTTGAATCTCATTCAAGTAGAGTGCCCCTTAGCATAAAACTCTATACTGGCGCCCGAAAGTTTATATATACCCTGGTTGTTCACGTTACATTTATAACGAACAACATAACTGAAGTTTGAACTGTGTACTGTGTTATATTCAATGATATTAATGTTAACTTATATTAAAATTTCTTTATAAAATTTCTTAAATACTCTTATATTGATAAAATTGTTGCAAGTACTTTAAACTTATATACTATATGAAAATGTATGAAATAAGAAAAAACCCTGCTGGAAATTTTCCTAGGGTAATTATGGTTCAGCAATTTGCGCCATTCGAAGCCACCATCAATGGCGGCCCCTCAAGCCAATTTCTAAAGAAAATTGAGCATTACTTTCAGCAATAATGCACCACTGAGGGGGACAAACTTAAAATTGCTCTAGCCGCTTTAAGAGGTAGTTCATTTCAGTGGTACACGTGTATACAAAGCAGTAATCTGATTTTTGAATATTCGTCATTCAAGCAACAGTTTCTTAGCGTTTTTCCAAAGACCTTTAATCAAAGTCAAATTGAAGCTGAAATTTATTCGCTAAGGCAACGTGAAGGTCAGTCTGCGTTACATTTTGCTATGGAAAAGATTTCCAAGTGGGAGGAATATTTAGAAGGGGTGACGGAAGCGGTAATCTTAAAAATAGTTATCCAGTGTTTGAAGCCAAGTGTTCAAGATTTTTTGGATTATCAAAATATTACAAGCAAGGTTACCCTCCTTCAAGCTTTGGCTAAACATGAAAATTGGCATTTCTTCGCTACCTCTTACCCTCACTCGAGTACGAGAAGTTTTATTCCCCCTCCCCGCCAAAATTTTTCGCGAGTTTCAAACCAACAGCGAAACCAGTATCGCGGGCGAAATAATAGAAGCTCACGGCCTTATAGTGAAATTAGTGCACTTAAAGTAAATAATGTGCAAGCACCTTACGTGCACTGGCAAGTTATTTTCATGATATCATCCAACCTGTAAAAACTGTGTTGAAAAATGTCTTAACTTGTAAGAGCAGTAACCAGTATTTTGATTTTGAGAATAGTGAAAATCGAGGTATTTTTGTGGCTAATAAAGAAAGTGAGCCTAGGTGGAATAATGCGGTAATTCCAGTGCAATTTCCTGGAAGTAGTGCCAATACTAATGCTAGTGGTTTAGAAAATAAATCATCTGGTACTTCTATTAATGCTATACCTGGTATTTTAGATGATATTCACACATCTCTTAATGAAGGAAATTTAGTAGATGACGAAGCATGTGTTACGGAAGTTAGTGAAAACTTATTAGTCGACGATAATAAAGATGCTTTAAACGATCGTAGTAACTCGCTAGGTAATGATGTTATCGTTTCAAGTTCCCAGCCGAATGAGGATGCTGTAGACCAGGTTGATAATATGATCTTAAATAAAGTGCATGAAAACCAGACCGAGAAGCACAATGAAGGTTCGTCACAGAGTTATACTGTAAGTAGTTCAGCTGATGCTTCGGAAGTTCTAGACGTAGTTAGCATTAAAACGCAAGGGTGCGAAAAACTTAATCTTCCCAAAACTGAAACGATATTAAAGAATTTAAATGATAACGATGCTGATGAAGCAAGTTTTAAAGAGACTTTTTCGTCAAAAGAGGATAAAACTAAAGTTAAGGGGGATAAAAAACGAGAAAAAAAAGCCTTCAGGTTCCAGCATTAAAACTGCTAATATTGAAGTAATTAAGTCGGTAAACAATAAGTCGGTTACGCAAAAAGACGAAAAACAGTGCCAGTTTGTTAAAAAATATGAAACAAGCAGCGAAAAAAATCGTAAACTTATCATAAATGGCGAGATAAAGCCAGTAACTTAACACGTTGGTGCGGAGTATAAGTTTGAAAAAATAGAATCTACATTAAAATCTAATGCCGATACTCTCAAAAGTACGCAGAAAGGTAAAGTGTGTACTGCAAAACCTCTATCAAAGGATCAATGTGTCACAGATAAGGTACACAAGGTTATCAAAAGAAAGTATGACAATTCTAAAAACCCTGTGAACAAGTATAGGAAACGAAAGATCCCAGCCGCCCAGAAAGAGCCCCCTCCCAATAGAATTCCTGTCCTTCGTCAAGCCAGACCAGAGCCTCAGTTCCGACGCCCTGCTGCACGAAGGATATCCACACGGTTAACAAATCCCTTTACTAGGACTGCGACCATCAAGAGAGGTTCCACGGAATGGACAGACTGGTGCGAGGAAGTTGCTGCATTCATGAGGAACAAGTCTTGTATCAACTTTATTATTCTATCTCCCACCCTTTAATAAAATCGAACCAAACTGGTTTAAAGTTCACAAGTGTATATGCTGTGAAAAAAATTTTGAGAGGAAAAGGGTCAGCCACTGAACAAAAAAAGGCATACTGTTGTTTTATAAATTTTTGAATGGGACATGTAGTGAATAGGGAAAAATACAAACTGCGTACAGATAATAACTAACTAACTAATGTACTAACTTCACAAAACATAACACCTGTGCACTATAAATTGTGGGAGAGCAGCTACAAACAGACAAGAAACGTCTTGCTGTGCAATTGTGTTGACACTTTTCACTAAAATAGATTTTCTAAGGTGCAGTTGGCCAGCCCGGTATCCGCAACTCTGCAAATCCACCATTTGTTGGTGTCACTAGGACCCTTCGGTGTATAGTTTTGTAAAATGGGAGTGGCGATTTTTCCCCACACAACGTGTGGAAGGTTTTTTGGCTTTGCCACCCATTATGTAAAATGTCAGACCAGCACGCGTTTTCAATTTGCTAGTTGAAGCCATTCAGACATCAGCTATCTAATTTTTTTTCGAGGGAGGCCAATGTAAGGTTTACATAAGATTCGATTCAAAATAATCGAACTTTTATGTGAATAAAGTTAAAGAAGCCGCTTAAGATATGCTAATTGCGGAATACGCTGTTGGTATAAATACCAAGCAGCTAGATTAAAGAGAAGAAGTGAAAGGGAGCTACGAAGTGTTGAGGAAATCGAGGAGATGAATGGAAGTGTTAAGGAAGTGAAAGGAAGTGTTGAAGGATGAGCTAGGTTTATGCTAACCTACGCGAGAGATTGTTAGGCCCAAAGTTTACGAAGCAGCATTGCTGATCGACTTTCTGTAGAGTCTGTGAGTATCTCAAGTTCTATTTTTCATTGCTTGTGTAGTAGTTATACCTGAATATATATATATATATATATATATATATATATTGAATTGTATTGCCCTGCATGAATGTTTATATAGCTCGTACTAGTAGTACGCATGCTTATGTTGAAAAGCAAAGTAATATGTGCCACTGTAAAATAAATATTTTAATTAAATTAGAACTGTGTTTGAATCTAATTCAAGTAAAGTGCCCCTTAGCATAAAACTCTATACTGGCGCCCGAAAGTAATCTAATTCTTTAGAGTGCCACTTCAAATTATATACACCCAAGTCTGGGTAGAAGTGGTAATTCTCTATAAGGTGCTTTACGATAGAAAGTTATGCATATTTCTTACCATTTAAATTAGAACGCCGTCCTAGAGAATAATTCTGTGTTTATAGATTGCAATATGATAAAGAATCTTGAGAAAATAAAGAGAATTATCCGAACAGAAAGTATAATCATTATTTCGAAATATTCCGCGATTTTTAAGCAATGATATATAAGGGTTGTCCAAATGAAACTGATACACTTGATTTTTCTGTAAGGTTTATCTTTTGGAATATGTCAACATACAGGAAGTAATAGTCATACACGAGCTTTATATCGCTACAAATAATCGCCTTGTCGGTTCAAGAAGTGTCCCAGCACCTCACTAGATTTAGACAACCTTGAGCGAAGAACGTTCGTGGTCGTCTGAAGAACTAGTCCTGAACGGGTCCCGGACATCTGCATCATTACTAAACCTTGAGTGCCTTTTTTAGAGGGCCGATGACGTGGAAGTCGCTAAGCCAGAGGTTGAAACTATAGAATGAAGAGTTGAGGACCTTCCAGCTTAATCACACAAATCTTGCCCACGCAGCAATCGAGATTCCACGTTGATGGTCAAGTGTGCTTCAGTAGGTCTCGGTATGCGCCATGCCTACACGTTCCTTATAAAATTCACTAAATCCTTTGAACACTGTGTCAGATACCTGTGCCCATATACGTACATCCTTCATAGGATGATAAATTTTGGATTCACAAACACCTACTGTCGTCAGAAATTTAATAACCGCTCGCTGGGTCTGTTTGGACGAATCCATCTCATGACGGTAGTTAGTAACCTTCACGTCCAAACAGCACACTGATACTTTCCGACGATGGCAGCTTGTTTCGTAACATACAACGTGATCTACTGGCGCAATCTTTAAGATGTGGGTGTTTAACTACTGCCGCTATAACAAAAGTCTGACTTTCATTTTGACCACCCGTAAAATTTCAAATAATATTACTTCCATTGTTCAATGTTACACTACTGCAGTGTCTATTTTATGATCTTTAAGACTTCAAAGATTTAAAAAAAATGTTCTAAAATAAAGATTGTACTTATTCAGTTTGATGGGTAGCCGTGATATTGGATTTACTCATATCAACGTTAACCTAAACAGGCAGTTTTGTCACAAATCATTATTAAAAGTTTTATTTTTAAAACCGTAACGCGTAATAGACAAAGAAATTCCTTACGTATGTGTATTAATAACTCGAATTTGCTTTTACTACGGTCCCTTTAGATCATTGATTCTCAACCACTGTGCCGCGAGATTCTTGAAGTGTGCCGCCACTGCAAATTATTTTGTATGCTATCTTTACAAAAAATATTATAGGTAAATCAATAAATTATCCAAGTAAAATCCTTTCAAATTTATATTATGGTTAGTGTGCCGCCAAATTTTTAAATTATTAAAAGTGTACCGTGACAAAAAAAGTTGAGAATCACTGATTTTGATAGACATAACTTGCTGGAGTTAAAAGAATTCTGCATTTCAAATTTTTGCCCTGCTAAGGGCCCAATGGTTAATAAAATATACAAGACTTGAGAATAGGTGAAATTTTGGAATACGAGAAGAATAAAGTAGTTTATTTAATTTTTGAGATATATTCTTAAGGAAGGTCTAGTAATCATCGACGAAATACGTAATTTGAAAAATTGGAAAATTTAATTAACAAAGTGTTTTGCATTAACAATTTTTGCGCATTCTCTTTAATTGATCTAATCAATCATAGCCTCATATTCCAGTCTTTCGGAAAGTTCCATATCTAGAATATTTGCATGAAGATCTTCAGACATCGGATTTAGTTCCGATCCCGACAAATTGCGGTTAGATTGGCGATTAGTGCCTGGAAAGAAAACTATAATTGGCAAGTATTGACTTGTACATATTTACATAAACGAACTGAATAGATTAAATGAAGATTTTTAAGTTGTCGACTCTCTCATACGGTGTGTAATGTGGAACAAGAAATGCAAAACTAGAACTTTTAACAGCTTTAATAAACTTCAAACTTAAACAAAACTTTAACAAATATGTAGAACATAAAATAATCAGCATGCCATACTCCCCGGTTAACATTCCTGCAGCGGATTGGTGAGCTGGATTCACAGAACAGAGTACTGAAAGGGAATGGAGACTGTTCTTCACAAAACTCCCGATGCTTATATCTAGTTATATCGGTGTGCCTCGATGTTTTCTTCTTATCTCGGCTCACCGAGGTTTCGGCTCGGTGCACACGAGATATTCGGTGCCGTTGCGAATTCGTACCGATACCGCAGCCTTCAATTCACACTACAGGAGAATCCCTTGCGGTTTTGGCTGTTCCGTGAAATTTACGTGACAGATCAGCCCTTTAAATGATGGAATTTAAACAGTAGGAGTCAAGCTATGGAATTTGAAGTGTACTCGAGAAAAAGAGTTTTGTTTTCTTACTTAGTTAATAAGTATCTAAAATTTAGGAAAAGAAGTTATTGGGTCCACCCACTGGTGAGTTCATGATTAATAAAAGGGACATTTTTTTGTTATATAAAGAATTGTGTAATGAGGAATCAAAGTTTTTTAATTACTTCCGAATGAAACAGTGCAAACTTACCAAAATGAGTGTTAAAATCAAGGAGGGATCAACTTAAATCAGATAAGAAATACATGTGCTGACTACTTCATTATCGATATTGGAAAACTGTCATGGCAAAATGAATGCATTTAACAATAAATGCGAATGGAAAAAGTGTCAACTGGGAAGATTGTTGTTATATTTAAAAAATAACAATAAATATGTTAAAATTCAATAAATGGTTTAATTTTTGCTTTCTACTTAATCAAATTTTAATTGTTTGGTGTTGTGTTTAATTTTTAATTATGTAATTTACTGCTATGCTCTATTATTTTAATTTCAAGTGGTTTTAGAAAAAATGGATTAAAAAAATAATTCAACACCAGAATAAGACTGATGTAAATTTATGTGAAATACATTTTGATTAAAATTGATATTGTTTTATTATTTCCTAAATTGAAATGGGAAGTTCGTTATTAAATTTAAATAATTAATAAAAGTTTAATAAATCGAAAAGTATGTTTAATTTTTGCTTTTTAGCATATTGTTTAGATTTGTGTTTCATTTTTAATTAAGTTATTTACTGCTATGCTCTGCTATTTTTATCTATTTACATTTGAGAAAACATCAAAAATCAATACGACACTGAAATATGAGTAATGTAAATTTATATGAAATATGTTTTGATTAAAATTGACATTGTTTTATTATTTTTTAACAATAATTTTATAACTGTCCTTAAAAATTTCTTCTTTTTTTGGGTTTTTTTTTTCTTCGAAATCTGGATACAAACTGATGCAAATTCTTATCCAAGCACACCATTTAAGATTTTTGTCGTGGTACTTTTCAAATTTAATATCCTACAATTCACTAAACGTTTTAACTTCCTCTATTAAAAGTTCTGCGTCTACACTTTCAGCCATTTTGTTGCGGTAAAGTGTCGTCAGTCTGAATTGCAGATGTTGACGACTGACAGGTAAATGAATTTTATAATAAAAATTAATGTCTTAAAAAGAATGGAAATTCTTAAGAGGAGTAAATTAAGTAATTTAAATATTTTTCTGGATGAGGATAATCTCATTCATGTTGGTGGCAGACTTGTTTATTCTGATTTATCATTTAGTCAAAAACACCCAATTTTGCTGCCACGAGATCATAGACTAACCAATACTAGCCGCTGCGTGACCAGCATGGTCGCTTTTAGTTTTATATTTTCATTTGCAAAACAACTCAACTGAAAGTAACATAGTATCTAAGGAACGTTACCATTACCTGTCATCATAAATATAAGTTGTTAAGGGGTAATGGGAGCTCAGCCAAAAAATTTATAATCATTGCTAAATTCACTATAAGGCTGATTCTAAAACATCGTGATTAAAAAATGTGAATTTCCATTTTTTCAGAACAGAGTTAAAGATAAGACTGAGAGACCCAACACTAATGATTTGAAAAATTTCATCCCTCTCTGTATGTACAATTTTCCAAAATTAATATATCTACACTTTATCATTACATCAAGTAAGAAATGTTGGGGAAATTTTTTTTCACTTAAAAAATGGAGTAAAAATTCAGCAAGTACTAAAATATAGTGTGAATTATTTCACTCTCTGTACGTACTATTGTTCACAATTCAGATATCTCCACTTAATCGTATCAAATATTAAATTGTTGGGAAAATTTCTTCACTTAAAAATGGAGTAAAAATTCAGCAAGTACTAAAATATAGTGTGGATTACAACTTTGATATTCATAAAATTTCTTGATATACACAGTTGAGTATTTCAGAAGTAGGAGATATTACAGTGATGGAATCAATAGAACGGACTCTAGATAAACCTAGTACATACAACTGCCCATGACTAAGCACTGGATTTGATAGGTCTGGACATATTTTGTCAAACCATCAGCGGTTTTAACAAAATAATGTCGCCTCTGCACACACATGGTTTTAAATTGCGGAAGGCCGCTAACAATTACATCCGGTAGTTGCAGCCGTTGCCATTCTGAGTGTACAAATATCGTCGATTTTTGTGCCGCATACCTACGCATTTTATATATATATATATTATCATGGAATATTTCCATTTAAAAAAATTGCATGTTGGTTCTCAAACTTTACTTCATCTCGTAAGACAAGAGTATTGGCCATTAAATAGGAGAAATAATGATAGAAAAGTCGTACTCCAATGCATTAAATGTTTCAAAGAAAAACCCAAAATTGAAGAACAAATAATGGCATCGTTGCCAAAGGAAAGAGTCACAGTTTCTTCTCCTTTTACCAATACCGCTATTGATCCATGTGGCCCATTTTACATAAAATATAAAAATCAACGTAAAGGTATGTTAAATAGAGTTTATGTTGCAATATTTGCTTGTTTTTCCACTCGAGCGATACACTTAGAAATTCTCACCGATTTAAGCTCTGATGCTTTGATTGCTACTTTAAAAAGATTCTTCGTTCGTCGTGGCATTTGCACTACTACCCCAGTCAAAATAGACCTGATTTTGACGAATGGCTAAAAAAAATATGAAAGTTTTGAAAATTGGTGGAGATGTTTGTTTAGGCATGCTAATGAACATACTAAAAGTCCCCACCGATCAGACTTGAGCTTACACCGCCATCTTTGAAAATGTGTACACTTTTTTGGTTTTTTGCAAGTAACTTGAGAAATATTGATTTTATGTAAAAAATTTGGTTTAAAAGTTAAAGAACATTAAATTGTGAACAAAAACGTCATTTACATTTTTTTACAAGTCGAACACGAACAGATATAATTGACTTTGAAAGGAGCGAACCATCACGTCTAGGACGCGGATACGCGGGTCCTCCCTATCGCGATGAGAGGATGACCAGCGCATGTGCGCCAAAAGTCTTGTATACTCACGTTTGTCAAATCTCTGCATATCAAAGCTCAAGAAAAAGTTGCAACAACACCCAGTCCATTGTTATCAGGTTGTATTGTGAGGCTTGGTGGATTCTATATTTTTATGTCATACTTTGGCTGTATTGGGTACACAATGGCTGGAGGTGGGTAAAAATAAATACTAACTTTGATGTATGCAACTATGTCAGTAGAAAAAATGTTGCCTGGCTATGCATACACTAGAAAAGTCCTAGCTAATTTAATTACCCAAACAGATTTAGCAAAAATAATTTTTAACGCCATGGATATATCTGATTTCAAAATCAATAATCTCCATGAGCTGTTTAGAGATTTTGCTACTGAACTGCTATCACTAGAAACCGTAAACGGACATACTCATATACGAGCCATCGTATAAGAGATTAAAATGAGGATAACTTTGTAGCAGTTGAAAGAGAATGGCCCCACCGCATCCCTCTGGGTTCACTACTCTGAAATGGTTGACCTTATGAAAGCTTGATCACCGTCAATTGTACGGTGAAAGAAACGGTTTCAATATAAGTAGTAAACCCGTTGTTGCTTTTTCAGAGGATAGCGATTGCTAAAAACCGACGAAGACCTAACATTTTATTTAGAATATGAATTAGCTCCTTTTCCGTTGGGTCTATTTAATGAAATTGTTATGCGAGTGACAACGACATTGGCCATGCACGACATTTTTGAAGTTCCAAATTAAAACCTTAACGTCCTGAACTGCGTCAACATTGTGGACAGTGGTTTTCACCTACACTGCGTCAAATGGGAAACACAATTAACTTTTTCGGCAGTTTGCATAAATTAAGTTAGCTATATAAAAACGCATTATGGTACCAGCAGTATACTCCCTTTGAATGGCTAATTCAACACCACTAACACACAAAAAAAATTGAACAAAATATACGGTCTATAGTGAAAAAATCTGTAGACATAAATTTTGATGGAAACATGCGAGTTACTGTTCAACAATAATAGATCCTTTCAAATGAAAACAATAAGAGGGAATTGATCAGCATTCTATCAGCTGAGCTGGGAAACAACGGGATTCGATTCCGACAAAGTAATGACGCCGCCGACATTCTCATTATAAATACTGCTATTATTGAAGCATGTTCTGGTAAAAACATCGTTGTAACCATCGGGGAAGATGTTGACCACATGGTTCTATTAACAGCCCTCACTTCTACAGAAAAAAGACATTTTCCCTGTCAAACCACGCAAAGGGAAATCAAAGAAAAAAATATATTCATCAAATGAAATATAATCATCGGGACTTACCAAAGTATCCTTTTTCTACATGCGTTCAGTGGATGTGATACTACTTCTGCAGCATTCAACAAAGGAAAGAAACTTTGCATAAAAATGTTCCAAATTAAAGATATGGAAGACAACGTGACAATAATTAATAAATGCAACTCATCGCACTATGATGGTTCAAGCAGGAGAATGTTTTTTTCTGATCTGGTATGGAGCACATTTCTGTGAACAGTCCCTAAATAAGTTTAGGTACAAATGCTTCGCAAAATTTAACACTAAAATAAAACCATACATTTCGTCTCTTCTCTCAACTGAAGAGGAAGCCAGGCTACTTTCCTTTCGGTTGTATCACCAAGTGCAGAAGTGGTTTGGGAATGAATTGAATCCTGAAGTGTGGGACTGGAAACGTCAGGAGAAAACCGTCGTGCCCATCACAACTATGGATGCAGTGGCTCCCGATTCAGTTTTAAGAATAGTGTTTTGCAACAGCAAGACTGACTGGGAAGTAAGATGCGTGTGTCGGAAAGCAGGCATCAACTGCACAACGCCCTGCAATAACTGCAATGGAGTATGTCACAAAGACATACCCCACTGAAGTTATTGCCGTGTAGATCATGACGATCCAATAAAAAGAATTGAAGAATGAAGTGATGCTAGCTGCCCCATAGATGATCTGACTGACGACGCGAACAATCCCGTACCAAAAAAAGCACGTCAACCATAAAGTAGGCAAGCTTAAAAAATTATACACAATGAAAATACGGTAGTGAATACATCCAAGTTTATTACATTCGTTTATAAAATTAATAATGATCAATTATCTACTTACCAAACACATCAAAGTCTATTTTCTTGTGTTTAAAGAATGCCGCAATGAGGGAGTGGAGATAATTCAAAGGAAAGCACCTGCAGTGAGACTTGGACGCTACCTACATAATCAACGCGCATTTAATAGTCAATATATTTGTACGTGTTAGGGTTACAACAAAATATATTTAATATTTATTGTACACAATTTAATTTTCTTTAATTTTCGTATTACTTTTTTTAACATAAAAGTTAATATTTTCCAAGTTATTTGCAAAAACACAAAAAAGCCTTCATAATCTCTAAACAGCCCATGGAGATTATTGCTTTGAAATCAGATGTTGGCGCCACCAACGCGTCATCTGTCTCCGCTGACTGTAACCACGTTTTTTGTAGAGTGCTTCTTCGACCGTCATAGGCCTCGTATCGCAATTGAGCGACTCCGCATTTTTCTACTAAATTTGTTGTGTTATTAAAGTTTATAGTCCACTGAATAATAAATTACATAAAACCCGCACTGGGCCGATAGATCAGATATGTCCATGGTGTAAAAAATTAGTTTTGTTGAAGATGTTTGGGTAGATAAATGAGCTAGGATTTTTTTTATTTTTTACCGTATGCATGGCCAGGCAACATTTTTTCTACTGATGTAGTTACGTACATCACAGTTAATATTTATTTTAAATCACCTCCAGCTATTATGTACCCAATACAGCTTAAGTATGACATAAAAATATAGTATCCACCAAGCCTCACAATACAACCTGATAACAATGGATTGGGTGTTGTTGCAACTTTCTCTTGAGCTTTGATATGCAGAGATTTGACAAACGTGAGTATACAAGACTGGCGCACATGCGCGGGTCATCCTCCCATCGCTATTGGGAGGACCCGCGTATCCGCGTCCGAGACGTGATGGTTCACTCCTTTCAAAGTCAATTACCTTTTTTCGTGTTCAACTTATAAAAAGAATGTAAATGACGTTTATGTTCACAATTTAGTGCTCTTCAACTTTTAAATTCAAAATTTTTACATAAAATCAATGTTTGTCAAGTTACTTGCAAAAAACAAAAAAAGGTGTACACATTTTCCAAGATGGCGGCGAAAGCTCATGTCTGATGGGTGGAGACTTTTAGCATATTCATTAGCATGCCTAAAAAATATCTACACCAATTTTCAAAACTTTCATATTTTTTTTTAGCCATAAAACCTATTTTGACTGGGCTATACAATATTTTCGGGCAATGCGATCAATTTCGTGGACGCTAATTCTGAATTAAGAAAATTTGCCAACATTTAAAAAACTGTCCTGAAACCCTCGCTTCTTATCTGGTATCGCAATCAGTTTCTTGGCAGTTTTTGCCTCCTAGATCTCCTAATTTTGGTGGCCTGTGGGATGCAGGAGTTAAACCCTTTAAATACCACCTCAAAAGAACAGTAGGCAATTCAAAATTAACTCTTGAAGAATTTTTAACGGTTGTAAATCAAGTTGAAGGTATTAATAGCAGGCCGCTCATTCCATTATCGTTAGATCCCAACGACTTTGATACATTAACCCCTGGCCATTTTGTAATAGGTCGACCTGTTATCAAACTAATGTTTCAGATAACAGGCTTTCTAGTTGGGAACAAATTCAAAAATTTAACCAAATAATTTGGCGGGAATGGTCAAGAGATTTTCTAAGCAATCTTCAACAAAGAGGAAAGTGGCATTTTGAAAAAAATAACATCCAAAAGGGTAGTCTTGTAATTTTAAAGGGCGAAAGTTTCCCAATTTGTTCTTGGTCAATGGGGAGAATTCAAGATGTAATACCAGGAAAGGACGGTACAATTCGGGCGACGCCTCCGTCCGTCTGAGTCGGTTAGTTTAAAGTTCGGTGCACACGAGCGATCAGGTGTCGTTGCGGTACCGCAGTTGCGATCAGGAGTACATAGAGTTAAACTAGTCGACTCTCACGGACGTAGTCATCGCTGCGAATTCGCCACGACTGGATTTTTCCCCTTGTGCACTGCTTGATCGCATGAACGACAACAGCTTAGCAGTACCTTCATTTCTACTGCGCAATTTGTCATAGGGATATAACAATAGTGTCACGTCCAGGGGCAGGAGAATTGAAAATTACGGGACGAAGTAAAATAATTGCTAAATGTAAGAAAGAAACAGGGCAAAGAAGCAAATGACGGGCAATAAAAGAGAAGGGGAGAAAGCCAACAATAAATCGAAAATATGGATTGAAGATTGGGCTAGTAGGAAAAAATTAAGGTATAAGATAAAAGTTCTATAGAATGAGTGCAACGAAAAGAAGAAAAGAAGAAGGGGAAGACTAAATTTATGATGGTTATAAAACAGACAACCCTGCTGGGTAATGTCATGGAGCATGGGAAAAGTTAAGGAATATGGGAGAATTTTATAAATCCCGCCTTCGATGCGCATTGGTGAAAAGGGGATTGAAAAGAGGCAACCACGAACGAATGGCGAGGATATGAATAATATGGCCAATGGAAATTGGAAGAGGCGGAGCCAGCATTAATAAGAGAAAAATAATATGAAATAAGATAGAGAGGCAAAATGGAAGGATACTTAGTGAGGAGTTAGAGAGAGGTGGTATCAATCAGACGAGTGCGTGCGAATCACGCCCGATGAGAGTAATGTAAGCCGTGGCCCATGCAAAAGAGCCCGAGGAAGACAGCGCCCCAGTGTCCTTTACCGAGAGTCTGCAATGAGTGAATGAGCCATATAACCAACGATGAGAGTACCCCAGTTTACTGTGTTGTCGTTTACTGTGTGACGTACCAATTTACTGTGTGACGTAAAACAGTTCAACAAGAGATTTACAAGCGAAACTCCAAAGACAGAAAAAAAGGGAACATGCCGACCTAATTGGGCTTGATGTGTAACTAAATGAATCAATTCTGAAGAAAAATGCCGAAAACTTCAATGTCAAACCAAGTTTTAGAAAAAATTTTATATGAGTCAAACTAGCAGTATAAGGTACATGAAGAAATTGCGTTGAAAATTATCTATTTTGCGTATGTAGCATTTTTATCCTTCAGAGTTTTGTTCTGAATCAAGCTGTTAATTGCATATCGATAACTAAACTCCTCTCAACTACTATTTTTTTCTGTTGTCATTTTATGAGGAAATACGATAACCCACAGCTCCTTCCATCTACTGATTCATAATAAAACTCATTAAATAGTGTTAGGTGCATTCTAAAGGTATTTTAATGAACAGCTGTGACTTATTTGTGACGTATTTATCTGCAGCTGTGACATTTGTTAAAATGTTTTTCGGCTAGCCTGTAAAATTTGTAATTTTTCAGTTGAGAGGTTTTGGAGTTTATGTATCGATATATAAGGAATCATCAATTGTTTTCCCCATTTTAGTATCTATACGATTAACTACGGGAGGTTATCAAAATAATGGAAGTGCTGACCGTTAATGCAGAATTTTTTTATCAAGAAACTATAAGCCAACCTTTAACTTGCAAAACAGCATGAATTTCACGTAGGACAGAATGATTTGAGTCTCGTATATAAGATATAGGTATCCTGCAGCATATGTCCTAATAATTCCAATTTTGTTGGCGGAGACAGACGCGATCGAGCTTTTACCTCCACAAATGTTTAATACCATTAAGATCGGGCAATTTAGGTGATTAGGATAGATGCTGCACTTCATCATCATGCTCTTCAAACCTGTTAAACACGTCTCGTAAGATACACTGAAAAATTATCGTCTTGGAAACACGTATAATTATTTGGGAATAATGCCTGCGCAATGAAGTGTGTGTGGTCCGTCAGAACGGTTTCGATGTCACAGAATGCCGAAGAACAATTTAGGGTAGTAGGAATGACAAGAGATAGTATCCCTCAGACTCAGTCACAGAAATAGGGGAAAGATTCGTGTAGTTAATCTCTCTGTAACTTATCGTTACTGAAATGAGAGAAACTTTTTTATTCATCATTGTTTAACATATAATTAGCGGAACTTTTATTTCCGAGTCATAAAATTTAATGTTTTCTTTTTTAAGCGATATGATAAAAATTATTCATATAATCGCTTAAGAGAAGAAAATTATCTCAAATTCCCAATTTTCAAATTTCGCTCGACAGATCTTCGGAGTCTACAGTTTTAATTTTTGAGACAACTGGTTCTCTGAAACTTAATACTTACAGCACCGACATTTAACCGATATATTTAAATGTTGATTTATGTTTCAAAGTATGACATGGGAGAACATTTCATTCATGCTAACTAGATTTTTAGAGTACGCTTGAACTCGAAAATTTTATACGATTGAAAAAGATTTTAAATGTCAGAACCACTGTGCATAAAAATAAAATACACATTAAATAGCTTTGCACTGTATGGCGTGATTATAAAGTCATTGTATGATCTTGTTTTTCTGCTGTGTATTCTAAGTATAAGGTTTTGATCCTATCAGGTATCGTACCTGACACATACGATGTTTCCAGTTGCTGCATAGCGGGTAATTTGTACCGCTGAAATCAAGGATAGATGATGTAGATGATTGTCAGACCATATAGATATACATGGTTCCAAGAACACATCGAACTAGGTTTAGTCTCCTTCACGATAATTCTGATAAATTAATGTAGTTTATGAAAACTAAGAAAAAGTCTCTGCTCTCTCCATGGCATTACATATGAACCAAGATGCAGATTTTCCCTGTCGGTTAAACATTGTTGGAGTATTCCTGAAGCAGGAAACAAAGTAAAAGGTAATTTGTCAGACTGAATTACGTATTTCTGTCCTCAAACTTTCATTTTGTATGCCGTCTGAGCCTCTGTATTCGGTTTTAATTTCTGATTTCAGTATTAGAGTGTTTGTTTTAAAAAAATACAAATTTTCCAGAACTATTCAAATGATTGTCGAAAACGAGTCAGTTACAAAACTTTTAAACACGCGTATAAAACCCTTGAAAAACAACTCGGATAGCATGGAAGCTTATTCTAGGACGTCGGACAGATTTTTCAACCTCTACATCACTAAATCCTGTCCTACTTCCTAATTGAGATCATAGCCTCAATAACAAAGAAGGTATAGAAGTTTTACCTGTAATAAAAAATTTCTATCCCATTAGAAATAAATATTGAAACTACTTTGCAGAAGTCTGCCGTCCACAATGGTGCGGGGTTAGCGAAGCCAGCCACTACAGTGTCCGCCTAGGTACGAATCCGTTATGAGGTAAGGAAACTTCTCTGTCCCCTTTCAGGAAACGACATTGGTTTATTTTACTGAATTCGCACGTAAGGAATAAATCATTGAACTTCAGGAGTATTTAAGGGAATGTCTTCGAGATAAGTTCCTAGCACATTTTGAAAAAAATAAATCACTAATGAATTGGACTAACTGAAAGAAAACGAAATTTTTTTCGCAAGTAACCCTTAATGAGTTTATCCTCTAACCATTTAGGGTGTGATACCTATTCATATTTTCCTTTAGTTGTTTTGTATTTAATATCATGATTATAATTACCAGTCTGAGAATAGTTTTCAATTTTCAAGTAAAATTGAAAACTATCGGCAGGGCACTCAATGTAAAGTATTGTTTTCTCAGAACTGGCCCTATCATTAAGAGTATGACAGTTGGAGACATTTATTTCAGCATACTTCTTATTAATGTATCCGGATATGAACTTCGATAAAACTTGTGAAAAGTATCACAAGAAACATCCTGAGAACATTTTTATTTTTACCATGTTGGCGATGGGATTAAATACCACTTTGGTCTTTATTAGAGTGTCTCTTCTCGACATTTTATTTTGCTTTAAAAACATTACACCACAACGATTATTCCCAGAGGGTTTCAAAATAGTTTGTCATTTATTATCGGGTTTGGTAAATAGTGTTTAAGGAAGAAAAAAAATTAGATTGAACAGGAGGAAGAAATTACACCTGTAAAACAGGACAACTCAGTTTGTTATACAGTAATTTAATTGAGTCTTTCTACGGTTCTAAATTAGGAAGTCAGTTATCTTATACATTACTCACTTCAACGAAACCCATATAGGAATAAACTGTATTTGAATATATTTCTTTTCAACATTTTTGGAGTTAAAATAAGTATGTTGAATGAGGGAAAACTATGGCAAATTTTAGATCTTTATTAAATTTTTGTGAATATTGTGAATATATTGAAACACAAATCAATTTAGTAAGTTTTTATTCATAACAAGATTCAGTATATATAATGAACGGCATATTATGAATCGTCACATTTTCCTTGACTTCTGATTGATGAAACATCCTTATAAATAAAACAAACAGTTAATAAATTACATAAACATTTTGATAAATGAATTGCACGTTTATGAGGCGGAAAATATGGAATTAGTAGTATCTACATCTGGTGTAAAAGACGTTAATTACAGACATCTATAATTTCCTAACACATATCGTGACAGCAATAAAACTCCTCAATGTTAAAAATGCCTTTAACTACCTCTTTAATAATTTTTATTCAGATAAGTTCATTACGAATCTTAACCAAGGGGCTTTTTTGTAATTCAGCTCACAAAATAAAACAAATATGCAGATTAATGGAATTTGATGATTCTGAAATTGCATGATTACCTATGATTCTGCAATTGAGTGATTACCTATGATTCTGCAATTGAGTGATTACCTCTGTTTGTTCACTCTCAGTCAATAATGTAAATCGATTATACTTATGTTAAAAAATGCTTATGTGGAAAAGGCAGAATTATTAATTTTGGGGATTCATCTTTTTGTATGATCCACCAAATGCAATATTTATTTTATGAAACGTGAATATTAAGTTGATAAAACCGCAAGCTTTAAAAAAAAACCCAATTAAGCTACCACGATTAAGCGAAAGAGTTTTAGTTTACACCTTGAGATGGAGTTTGTGATTTTCAGGTTATAAAAATATTTTGAGAAAAAATATGCAAAAGATTATGCTATATGATCAGTATCAAGAGAATCCCTATAAATTAAAAATACTTGTTTTGAATCAACATGGAGGAATCTGAACATATATGTCTGATACTGGAATATTTTTTCTATTAATTCAAGTTTGTAAAAATTATAAGTCTGGAAACTAAAATGAGAGTTAAAAAACTCGCACATTTGAAGATAAACATAACCAGAATTGCAAGAAGGAAAGACAGTGAGCAATTTTATTTATTTATTTACTTATTTTTGTTAATTTTTTTAACATCGCTTTTACGCTCTTTTCCATTTTATATAAAAAATCCTTCTAGTTCTCTGTCGAAAAAATAACTCACCAAGAATTTCCAGTGGTAACAATTGTGGCACGGAAATCTGGAACAAAAACCACTGGGTCATCGAGTGTATTGTTTGGAAGAACTGAGTAGACGAGAAAGACGACATTACTCGAAGAGTGATGAAAATCTGAAAGCAAAATCTGTTATTAAGAGGTTCAAGAAGATCCGAATAGATGAAATGAAAAATAAATGAAAATCATATGTATTAAATCCATTGTAGGTGTTCAATACGAAAGAGAGCATTAAAAAAAATCAATTTTCGAGATATTACGTTTCGCAACATTTCTTGGAAAGACCAGGTGAATTTTATATATACATGTTACCGCTAAAGCTCTAAAGTCGTTAAGGTGCACATTACCTAGCTAATATGCAGATTAACTGGTTTGTTCCGTTAAAGTGCGGAATCAAGAGTTTTCTGCAATTTACCTAGGTAATGTACACATTAACGGCTACCGTATCGTTAACGTTCAAAAGTTTGTTTCTGTCATTCCCTTTCCCTACTCCTTCTCTCTCTCCCTCCACTTTTAGTCTGGTTTCGTCAGCGTCTTGTCGTCGCCGGTTGTTTTTATTTCTCATAATTTGCGTCGGCTGCCAGTGCGTAGCACCGCTAATTGTGTTTTCATATTCGTTTCTGCCTTTTAACGCGTAAATTTGTGTCGTGATATTTTTTAAAGCAGATAAATTTAGCTCCTTGTATGCAAGCAAGCCTCGAATTGGTGAGTTAAAGGAAGAAAAGATTCTTCGCAAACCTTTTTAGCGAACATCTAAAATAAAATAGTGTTTTAGTGACAAAAAGAAAGTATGATTCCATAATTGAAGATGTAAAGCGAATAAAAGTTTCCAAGAAGAAATAATCATCTCGAGATTATCGAATAATTCAAAGGTATGATCTGTTGACTGTTCAAGGCTGTGAAAAACTCATTGAGCCGTTGTCAGATGCGCGAGAAATTGTGAAAAAGTTTGTGCATACCGAAGAATTGTTTGACATATTGTATACTACTCATTTGTTAGTTGGCCACGGTGGAAGAGGCAGAATGATCAAGCAATTAAATACACTTAAAAGCATAAAAACACCCACATAAAAACACACATAAAATATAACCCAAGCCCAAATAAAATGTTTTTGGATTTATGCGAACCTTGTCACCAAAAACAAAAAGTTGTGAAAAACGGGATAGTTGTAAAGCCGATTATTTTATCGCATTTCAATAGCAGATGCCAGGTGGATCTCATCAATTACCAATCTCAACCGGATCGAAAGTTTCTTCTCGTATACCAAGACCACTTCACAAAATTTGTTGTATTGAAGCCTCTCACATCAAAACGGGCGAATGAAGTAGCCTCTAACTTGCTTGATAATTTTCTCCTTTTTGGCGCTCCAAGTATTTTGCATTCTGATAAAGGACGCGAATGTTTTAATAAAATCTTAGAATGTGTAGCACAATTGTGGCCAGAAATCAAAATGGCAAATGGCAAACCTAGACACAGCCAAAGTCAAGGAAGTGTCGAACGAGCAAATCAAGACATTGAAAACATGATAATTACATGGATGGCTGAAAACCAAACTAACAAGTGGAGTGAGGGAGTACGATTTGTACAATTAATGAAGAATCGTGTCTATCATTCTGCAATTAAAAAGAAGTCCATACGAAGCCATGTTCGGTTGTCCCGCAAAAGTGGGATTGTCTTCTTCTATTATACCACAAAGTGTATTACATTCGATAAATACCGAAGAAGACCTTGAAAAATTAGAAGATACACAAGAGACTGTGATTATGGAATCACAATCAAATCTTACTCAAGAGGACATTCCGTTCTCCCCTGCTTCTACAGAATCACCTATAGAAATACAAGAATTTATCCCTAGTAATCTTAAACTGCTGATTGAGGATACAGTTATGAAGAATATTCAGTTACCCTGCCCCTCCAAGGAATCACCTCTGCCCGTTGTAGAAGTCATCACTGATTTTCCTTCAACTTCAGCAGAATCGCCATCACAGTTTCTTTCGTACAGAGCCTGTAAAGAGGTCTATACAAGACATGGTCTGTACTGTTTGCTCAAAAGCAGAATCAGTTGCTCAGAAGTGTAAATCGCGTGATATGTTTATTCGAGTAATTTGTGGTGAAATAGATCCTAAAGAGGAAGCGTATGGTAATAATGTTTTGTGCAACATCTGTAAAATGAATATGGATTAGAAAATACAGCATGATGAAGCCAAGAAAGGTTTAGAAAAGCAAGCAAAGAAAATGTTAGCAGTTTCTAATGCTAAGCATCCAAATGTCGATGTGAGACCCAGGTGTCACTGTGAGAGTTAAAAGTACCCGAAGTAGACAGAGCAAAAACTGATGCCCGTTCTATTTTAGCTGTAGTTCTTAGTAAAACAGAGGATGTCTTTTATAAACTTGGTACTAAAATGGGTATTTTGAAGCAATTCTATACAAGATCTGAATTCAGTGTTTGCAAAGAGAGATTTTTAACGAAAGAAGATGTCCATGCTGTAGAAATATCTTTACGTCAAACAGCAATAAAACAATCCCTTGATACTGGGCAGGGTATTAGAAAATGTGACTGCAAATCTAAATGCACCACAAATAGGTTTTGTTGTCGCAAAAACCAATTGCTATGTAATTCAAAGTGTCACCAATCTTTAAATTGCACTAATAGTCCGGTCGCTTAACGAAATTACCGTTACCTGGCGGATAAAAGCACCAAATTTAGTATGAAGGTACCTTAGGGCATACTAATAAATGTTAGCCTAGGAGCTCTCTGGAATTTCTAAAAATTTTCATGTACGGCACTAAAATCCAAAATGGCCGGCAAATACGGCAAAATATCACTTTTAACACAATCTATTTTACCGTTAATTTTCAATTACAGTTTTAAGCAAACTAAGTACCCTACCTAACTTAGGGTAGTCTCCATATTAAATGAAATATAATAAAATATATCCATATCATTTATTAAAGTAATTTATAAGTACAAATATAACTCTAATAAGTGTTCCCAAAACAACAAAAACAATTTATAGGTATTCATTCAATGGAATTCAGTATGAAGCAGTTATAATAAATTACACTTGCAAATTACACTTGCACTTGCAAAGTGGTGAGCAGTCCAGATTGGCTTTCCCACATTTGCAGTTATTGCAGTCTCCTTTGCTGGAACATTTAATCAATTCCCTGCATGATCGGGAAACCTCTGGAATTCTCATCCAAACTAGTACACATGACCCTGAAACCTTATTCCAAGCAAAATGAATCACTTGCTGTGTTTGTGTGCTGGTCGTCCAAATACTTGCTTGATAAACTGCCCTTCGGTAATGTTGTAGAAGAGCATCCTCAGTCGGTAGAAGTTTGTCCATTGCTCGATTCTTCTGACAGAAAAACTCCTTTTTTGTCTGGTTGATACTGCTGAGAGGAGTAGTTTTATCACTAGACTAGCTGAAAACCCGCACTTCGCTACGGAGTACATTCAAATTAAATACAACGGTCAATGTATGCAATTAATGCAAAAAAAAATATATATATATATATGTATATTTATAATAAATACGACGATCAATATATACAATTGATGCAGAAAAAAATATATATTTATAAAAAAATCGTAAGGGGTATTTTTATAGACACAATAATGTCGAATCGTCTGCCGCATTAGCAAGAAAAAAATATTTTTATGTCTATTGAGTTGTTATGCACGTGACGATAAATTTATTTAAAGAACCAGAAAAGGAAATCACGTGATCAGCATTTAATAAATTAAATTCTAAAAATGAATCTTTAAAAATTCACTAACAATCAGAAAATAGAGGTAAAGATTCAAAAAAGATTTCATCTGAAAGGAATTTTTATGATATTTCTCGTGATATAAATTTTATAACTCCCAAATTATTATTTTAAATGCAAACTTAAAAAAAGTTCCTAAAACAGCTTAAAAATTTAATTAAAAAAATCTGAGAAGAATTTTTCAAAAATCTCTCTTAGTGCACCCCTACACTATAAGAAGAATCGCCATGCAAAATTTCAGCCCTTTAGGTCCCGCGGTTTGGTCTGTGCGCTGTATGTCAGTCAGTCAGTCAGTGAGTGAGTAGTTTCCGAACTGTTTTATATATATAGATTAGGGAAATCATCCAAGAAGGAATTAGCCATTTCATTGATGGTTTTACATAGACTAACAACCTGTTTCTGAAAGTTCTTCTGTGATGAAAGTCCCTGCTCACGATGTTGGAAATTCTTGGGATTATCTATGTCATCATTATCTAAAATGCATTCTTCTTCAAACTGTTTGATCATTCTGGCAATTTCAGGTCCTGAAAGCATCCATCCTCGGAGAGAAACAGGGTTTTCTGTGATCCCAACAATACCACCTGAACCTTGCACAATCTTGTTCTCTTGTTCATGAGCCTTATCAAATGGTATTGTAGAAAATGTGTTGCGTGTTTTTGAAATGACCCAGTTAGAACAACGCATTGTGCTGGGAAGCAGCCGCTAAATTTGAAACCTTGATGATTTATGATATCTTTTCTGACTATTGCTGCTGCTTTGGCCAGGATAACAGCATCTTTTGAGAAGACTCGAATCTTCAGATCTTCCCTCAATATATTTCTCATGCCTTCATTGAATATGATTACAGTGTGTCTCCCATAAAACTACTCTTGGGCTTCTGGGAAATGCTCCAGCAATTGATTCTTCAGTTTTGTCTTGTTGTTTGTTTCTTGATGCCCAGTTCCCCAAGACGATTTATATACATAGAGTGTATCACAGATATTTTGAAAAGGAGAATACCAGACTTCACTGATGTACTAATGTAACTGGTAAGTTCTACGAATGATCGACACTCATTCATTTGCTCATCTGTGTTTTCTTCTTTAAGGCTTGCTTTATGAGTGAGGCTTCTATAGCGATTTCTAAGCTGGACCAAACATGCAAGATGATATTTTGCCTCCATTGCTATAAGATCTCCTCCAATTATTCTTGTCATGAGGTGTGTGTCATTGAGCTGTGTGATCATGGATCGAATATTGCTGTCGGTATCAAATGTTGAAACTTCATGGAGTGGACCATCATCTTTGCCCTTTTCGCAAAATAAGCAACATTGTACCTCCAATGCTACGCTTTTACTACGACGTTTCTTTTGATCAACACCAGTTTGTTTTCTCTTAATAGGCTTTGCCAGCTTCGAATTATTAAACTTCAGATGACAAGATGTGTACCATGAAGCGGAATGAGAAGCAAAGTTTGTAGCAGTTTCATTAATTCCGAAAGACAGTTCAACTGGGAGAGCATCAATACTGCGGAACTGATCTACATTCTTCAGGAATGTTGTATAGGCATCTGTTTTTTCACTACTTGTCCGTGGGGTCAGTAAAGGACATTTCAAGCTTTCACCAGTGTCATGCTTGAAAATCAAGCATCGATCCCAGTTCACATCCATGTTAAATTATCATGGAAAAAATAATGGCAATATAATTAGAATTTAGTCTGTGAGAAACACTACATAAACAGGTACGAAATCCACGATGGTCAACATATGCAACACAACATCACAAATCCCATTTTTATGGTTTTTGCAGTAGTGGTGCCTCGGAGAGAAAGATTCACATGTGATATTTTGGTCGTAGTCGGTCATTTTGGATTTTAGCACTGTACGTGAAAATTTTTAGAAATTCCAGAGGGCTCGTAGGCTAACTTTTATTAGTACACTTTAACGTACCTTCATACCAAATTTGGTGCTTTTATTCGCCATGTAACGGTAATCTTAAAATACAGCCCTAAGCTACCGGACTATAATAAGTAAGAATAATTTTATCACATGTTTTGCAAATTCATTTCCTTAATTGTAATAATATTTTAAACCGTTTGATTCTTTGTATTAAAGTTTTTAATTGATTGGTGATTGATTCTATCAACTAATTTGTTGATTGTTTGATTGTATTAACTTGATTCTCTAGATATCGAAAAATAAATAAATAACATTATGCGTACAGAAACGTACATTAAGCGTACAGAAACGTTGCTGTTGTTCCAGCAAAGATCTTATTTTCATTTTAACGAGTGCTTAGTAGGTAATGTGCAGATTATCTAGATAATTTGAAGATTACCTAGGTAATTTGAGAAAGGAAACAATTTTCCACACTTTAACGGAGCAGATCAGTTAATCTCCAGATTAGCTAGGTAATATGCACATTAACTGATTTCTGCACTTTAGCGGTAACATACATATAAAAACAAAATGAACTACGTGGCTTTAAGTCTTGAGCAAGTGAAAAGGTGAGGAGCATTCATACATGTCTATCGAAAAATTTATTCATTCCCCTTTGATTTTTTGGGGAAACTTGTTTAAATCTCTTCAGATCTCACTATTATGATATACAAACATTTCTAGATGCCTTTCTTTAAAAAAATGATTTTTTTCCTTTTTTC
Source organism: Dolomedes plantarius (assembly GCA_907164885.2). NCBI lineage: Eukaryota > Metazoa > Arthropoda > Arachnida > Araneae > Dolomedidae > Dolomedes > Dolomedes plantarius. The sequence continues at coordinate 117,409,749 of OU015493.1, read as the reverse complement.
AATAAATACTTTTAAAAGAAAAACAATGCATGATGCTGTCAACTTACCTTTTTTTGCAGCCCATCATGCCAAATGTATGCAGAAGAAACATAATGGATACCACTATTCCTATAATCGGAAGAACTTTGAACTTCATGGAGAGGGGATTTTCCTTTGTCTGAAAAGAGAATTTAATAGGTCCAAATTTGATTATTTATAATTTGAAGACAAAAATTTTTCTCCTTAATTTGGGCAAATACAGGGTGATTTTTTTAAAACTGTCACTACTCAGAGCCATCAGTAGCGAGATCTTTCAGCCGGAATTCCACCAAAATTGATAGAGGGACTAAGGACGACATGGGAAAAAATTTCCATGAAAAAAAAAAAATAGTTCAAAAGTCGCCGATAGGGGAAGATATGCCGCTCTTCTTGTCAGCGCACCCGAGAATTTGCATAAAAGGCAAGTAAAACATCAAAATACAAATTCACGACTACGTAGTCGACAGCAACGCCAGTACTTTGGGTTATAAAGATAAGGGATGAATACCGAAAAAGTTGTAAGTTCCTCCTTCAATGTGACCGCAGTCCTGGTGGACGATACATGGCCTCCTGAACACTACGTCCTCAACAGCCAAGCATAACATGTCACCAGGAATGTTCATCAAAGTCTGGGATATGTTGTCTTTTAGAGCCGCCAAGTTCGAGACTCCACCAAGATACTTAGACTTTAAATAACCCCACAGAAAAAGTCACATGAGTTAAGTCCGGGGAGCGAGGTGGTCATGCAAGTGGAAAAAAGCGGCTAATGACCTCTTCTTCTGTAAAGAGAAGGCGCAGCACATTCCGCACTTTATAACCCAAAATACTGGCGCTGCTGTCGACTACGTAGTCCTGAATTTGCATTTTGATGATTTACTTACCTTTTATGCAAATTCTCGGGAGCGCCGACAACAACAGCGCCATATCGGCGACTTTTGGAACTTTTTTTTTCAACTCTTTACCATGTTGTCCTTAGTCCTTCTATCAATTTTGGTGAAATTTCGGCTGGTACATCGCGCTACAAATGGCTTTGAGTAGTATCAGTTTAAAAAAAACACCCTGCATTTCAATAAAATGGCATCTTTATAAGAAAATGGTTAAAATATGTGGTAGAAAACTTACCAGTCTGATTTGTTTTTCTAATAAAAACACAGAAAGGAAACCCGATATAAAACAGTGGCACATAACATCCTCTCGAATCCTTTCAAAGTTTTCGCAAGAATGAATATTGTGTTTTCTAAAATAACAGAGATCATTACTAAACAAATATCTTTAAATGCCAGAAACATTTCTAATGTTTTATTTAATTTTACCTTAAATAACAACAAGAGATTAAATACAAACCTAAATTTTTAATATCGACTTCAATGAAAAGATACCAATTTCATTTTTTGGGAACTTGGAAAAAATGCTTTGAACTAATATACGTTGTTTTGCTGAATGTCTTGAAATAAATACTTGTTTATTATGTTTCTATTCACTAAAGGTTAATTTACAACTCCCAGAATGACAAATATTAAAAGTCTTTAAAATAAACTTTTCTTTTTGAATTTTCAAATAAATATTTCCTACTCATGTTTATAAAACGGGGTTGCTTCGCTTGTTTTTCTGAAACAGACGGGAATGAAAAGATTTCAATATGACGTAGTAACGACCACTTAAAATATTCGTGATTATCACACAGGTCACCATTTCTACAGGCCAGTATGCTAGCTATTGATTTATTCTTTCAAATTTGTCATATATTATTTTTCTCGTCCTCCCCCTTTCTCTTCGCGGCCAACGACGCTGGATGTTGGACTGTCATATACCCCCCCCCCCCCCCACACGCCAAATTTATTTATATTACTTTCCCGACGATGCTGAGATTTTTTCCTCTGTGATTGCTTGTCATTGCGTGACTGTCTGTCTTTTCGATGATCCGGTCTCCCTGTACACGACTGTTTGCTTAAAACCATAATATGACTATAAGACTATGACTATAATATGAGAATAATATGAACAATAATATGACAATTTGTAATTACAGAATTTTTATTTTTCAAACACTATTCCTCATTTTTTGTCCCTATCTTTTAATGACTGATGTCACATGATGGAGTCTTTACATTTTTTATTTTGAATTTTACTTTTACGATTATTTCATTATGCTTCCTAAAAGGCTTACAGAGATTTTTTCCAACGGCTTTGTGCTACTATGAAGTCAGGGTGCTTGGAGAGAGATTTCAACTCCACTTCTAAACTCGAGGGTGGTATTCTACCAGGAAATCTCACCAGAGGATGTGCAAAACTCTCATTTTTTAACCTGTATTCCTCAGATACTCCCTTTGAGACTAACGAAACATGAAACTGGCTTACGCGTATTCTTCCAGTTTCTTTATTGAAATCTTCCTAAGTTTCTTTATTGAAACCTCGGATGGTCAATTTTTTGACCATCCAAAGTTTTTATCCACTATTTGAGCTTTATGCTTACGAAAGTCTTTTGTCATTCTTGTCAATGGTCCGGCACTACTGTAACAACCATGTGCTACGCGCGAAATTAAAATCCGCGATCTTCAAAACTGAATCGTGTAATTGACTTATATTAAACCAGTTCAACGATGCAGTGAACTTCGATTTTTCAAATACCATTTTTTTGTCGAAAAAATGAGCCCTTTTTTTTCGAGGATATTTTCGAGCATTAAAATGTTTTCTTTAAACTATTATTTATAATAAAGCTTTAAATGTATCATTTAAAATTATTTGCTATTCTTGTAACACCAAACAAATTCTCAAGCTGCCGTCTTGGTGATAATTTAATGAAAAATATATTTAAATGTCAAAAATTCAGCTTGAATTATTCCCATTCTTTCTAAACTGATTTCCTTGGGGTTTAATCATAGGTATTTGCATTTGTGTATCTATACATTAAATTAGCAACAATTAACGAGATTAACGTGTTTTCTGGAATTTAGACATTTTTAAATGCAGCTTTCTGATTTTTTTCCTACCGCATGATGGCAACACTTACGGGAATTTACACTTAGAGGAATGGTCTGAGTCATATCCTTTTTTTTACGTTTCCTATCGGATTCTTACTATGTAGTGCACAATGGGTATAGTCTTGTGGTGGGAATAGTAGAATGATCCAGGCGTCGTCTAGATTAAAATATGTTGTATGTAAATCTTACGGTCATCGGCACCGTGATATTTCTTTAATCCTGCTTTTAATTATCCTGCTTTTGAACATGAATGCTAAACATATCTCACCATTACACAGGCATTATGTTGCCACTGCTGCGGATAGAAAATGCCTAAGTGCTGTGTAAGGACGTGTATTATTAATGATGTATAACATGAAAGTATCATATGCTATGGAAAGTAGTCGTCCCCTAGACTCCTAAGGCAGCCCACCCGCCTTGGGTTGATCATTCTATTTTCTCTCTACTCATATTTTGGGCATGTGAAAGATATAATAAAAGATTAGCGAAAAAATTAAATGTTATAATAAAAGGTAATGTAAAAATGGGGCAGATTTTTTCTCTCTATATATATCTGCATGTATGTGTGTGTGTATACATATATATGTATGTATATATATGTATGTGTATATATATATGTTACCGGTAAAGTATGAAATCTGGAATTCTATAGAATGCCTAGGCATTGTATATAATGCCTAAAACTAGCCGGCAATGTATGAAAAGATTCATATTTCACACTTTTCCTAGGCATTCTATAGAATGCCAAATGAGAAACCGGCAAAGTATGAAATACATCTCCGATTCGTTTCGAATATCACTTGGCAAGGCACGTGACTTTTACGCGCGCCTCAGGCTCAGAATTTGTCAGTTGCACTTTGCGGTTTGTTCGGGAGTGTCAAAATACGCAATTTTACTTAAACTAGCCACTGCGCGACCAGCATGGTCGCTTTTAGTTTTATATTTTCTTTTGCAAAACAATTCAACTGAAAGTAACATATGTAAGGAATGTTACCATTACCTGTCATCATAATGATACGTTGTTAAGGGGTATTCTCTATAAGGCTGTAAAAATGTGAATTTCCATTACCTCAGAACAGAGTTAAAGATAGGACTGAGAAACCCAGCATCAATGATTTTAAAAACTACATCCCTCTTTGTATGTACTATTTTTCAAAATTAAGATATCTATACTTTATCATTACAACAAATAAGAAATTGTTGGGGAAAAATTTTAAATATATTGTTGATTACATCACTCTCTGTATGTATTACTGTTCACAATTCAGATATCTACACTTATAAAATGGAGTAAAAATTCAGCAAGTACTGAAAAAAAGTGTAGAAAATTAACTATTACTGGTTGTTGATTGCTATGCCGGTGACGGTTAAGCCTAACCTCGCGATTATTTATGCTCTCTCTTAATGAATTATTTCTTCGCTTTCTTTCTTGAGACTGATCCCAATTTTCACTTGATTGTGCAGCGCGCTTTCGAACATTCCTGATTTCAGTGCGTAACTCCATGTTGACACGCGGTTGCAAATTGCGCACGGCCGCTAACGTTTACATCTGGTAGTGGGAGCCGTTGCCATTCTGAGTGTAGAAATATCATCGATTTTTGTGCCGCATACCTACGCGTTTTATATATATAGATTTGTTCAACAAAAAATTAGTTTTTAACTGTTCTGCATGAAAATGGAGGAGCAAGCTGTAGTGTTGGAGAAGAAGTCATGGTCTATAAACATGAAACAACGATTCGACGATGAACTGTCCAAAATTTGAGTTTATGCTGCAAAAAACAGTTTTTTCTTAACCGAAACTACTTACCAGAAGTTAATAAATGATGTACAAAAAGCCAAAATGACTACTAAGAAGAAACCCAGGGACTATTGGTTGCTGAATCGCTATGATGCGGTGATTGTTCAAAAAAAAGTAAACTCATTTATCCTGTGAAAGAAGGCGTCAGTACTATGTAGTATTACGTCACGGACTCTGAGTTATTTCTCGTACTTCATGAAGCTCATTTGACTATTGGACACGGAGGACGTGATATAATGTTGAAAGAACTTTCAACCAAATACAAAAACATTACACGTCATGACACTGAACTGTACATCTACCTTTGTGAACCTTGCCAAAAAAAAAAACCAGAAAGGTATTTTAAAGGGCATTGTTGTGAAACCTATGATTTTTTCCGCATTTAATTCCCGTTGTCAGGTAGATCTTATTGACTTTCAGTCTCAGCCAGATAGAGAATACAAATTTATTATGGTGTACAAAAATCATCTCACAAAATTTGTGATTCTCAAGTCTCAAACGTCAAAAAGATCTGAAGAAGTAGCTTACAACCTACTGGGCATATTCTCGTTGCATGGAGCGCCATCTATATTACAGTCTCACAATGGTAGGGAATTTGCTAATAATGTGGTGACCAGCTTGTCGGAGTTTTGGCCAACACTGAATATGTCCATGGGAACGTCATTTAGATAATAGCCTTATTAGAACCTTTTTTCATACTTTGCCTAAATAGAATTTGTCACTCTAAAGAATGCCAAGGTATTATATACAATGTCTAGGGAAAGTATGTAATAATTATCCTATTTCATACTTTGCCTGAAAACGTCCGGCATTATATACAATGCCTAGGCCTTCTGTACAATGCCGGCGTTTCATACTTTGCCGGTAACATATACATATATATATTATATATACACACAGTCGATTCCAGTTAATCGGACCACATCGGGACGCGATCATTTTGGTCTTAATAACCGGTTGGTCCGATTACACGAACATGCCCTATTAGGCTTATGCAATAGGATTTGTTTCGGTTCTTTAGGATTCGATTCGAATAAGCGGCTGGTCCGATTAACCGGTGGTCCAATTAACCAGATTCGACTGTATATATGTAATATATCCATTACATCTCGTTCTTAAAATACAACCTGAAAATGAAAATTAGCTCATATTTACATGGCTGGATCTAGACTCAGCCTGAAAGGAATTAAAATTTTGAAGCAGTCGGGTCGAATCGTTTTATTTAGAGCGATAAAAAGTACGTCCATCCATGTCAGATGGTCGGAAGCGAAGATACCATCTTTCAACCTTACGCGCTAGAAGCGAGGTACATGTGCCTGTTATTTTGAAGTGTCATAAAAAAATTGGGGCTGGCGATGCGAACCCACGCCTGTCTCCAGACGTATACACGTGTAGATATGCAAGGCATGCATTTTCATGGGAAGTTCTGTTGCTATGGGTTTTTAACCGATAAAGTAATGTTACTGGGGATTGGATTTAGGAAAGGGAATTTAAATGATAGAATGGAGGACCTAATATTTAATTTATTACACACACACACACACACACACACACACATATATATATATACAGAGAGAGAGCAGAATAATCTAAATTAGAACATGTATATTTTAGTACAAAAATAATTTTTTTTACAATGAAATGTACTGAAGAATTTATTGTTGCATGCCATCTTTCAAAACCTACTTTGATGCTTACCTATCTGTCATGAGCATCTTGAAACAGGATATATTTTCTAACTTTCTCTGAAAAGAAAAAAAATGCGATCACATTTATTGATAAATATTTTACAGTCATAGAACACAAATGGCTATTGCAACTGGGGCAGTATACATAATTAAAGACATTTGCATTGTTCAAACTGAGATATTTGAATTTTTTGTTGTTGTAATATTGAGATATTTGATTTTTTCTCTTAAAAATAAACTTTTGGAGTATAGTTCCTCGCTTTGGGATTTCTATGCGTTAAAACGAGTTTTAGAGTTACATGAAAAAAAAAGTATAGAAAAGAATATACTAAATGAAGCAGTTTGAAGAGATTTAAATGAGTTTGAAGGAAAAAGCATCAGAACTTTTCCAATTAAAATCACATCTTAAGACATATCCTTGTAGCGGCGTGGGAGAGTGAAGTTTTTCTAACATTAAACGGGAATAAAACCCACATGCACTTTGAAATTTTGTGGCGGTGCCTGATATCAAACATTTGTGCTCTAAGCATCAATCGCAAGTCTTACATTAATAAAACAAAACTCCTTTTAAGGATTTCCATTGAAGTCCTCTAGAGTAATACGTACCATAGTTAATCCCATGTCTATTTTTGAAACTGCATTCATACATCATATTCTGGTTTTTCTTACTTATATCTTTCAATAAGAGAATAAAATCAAGAATAGAGAAACGGTTTATTTAAACTTAAATTTGCTATGTTCTTGATATGTATTTCACTTTACTTTTATAATGAAAATATTGAAAAAACTAAAATTCTACAATGGTGCCCCAAATTTCTAATCTCATTCCCAAGGGTGCAGCAAACATAAAAATGTTGGGAAATTAAACTATTACTTCCAGTAAATGGTTAGTTTATTTTTCTATGGCTAAATTCAGCAAAGCGAATTCTCACGAAAATTACACATCCAAGGAACTTACTTTGGTCCGAACGACATGTTTGTACATTAGTGACACATTTACAGGAATGTTGTCATCACACGTTTCTCCTTTCGCATCGATAATTATGAGCGGCATAAAATCATCTCCAACTGTTTGTACAGTATAGCTGAATGGAAAAAATAAATTTATTTGTTAAGAACCCATTAAAATGCAAAAAAAAGAAAAAAAATGCTGTAGGAAAATAATTTTTTGTTCAAGCTGTAAAAGAAATATAATTTTATCACAAAACTAGAGAAATCTTATACAAATGTATGGCAAGTATCGTGATATGCAGTTTCATGATCACAAATGTATGTGATGTGGACTTTATTTATATTCTGCTGTAAAAGAAACAAAATCTCAGCACAAAACTAGCAAAATCTTGTGCAACTGTATGGGAAGTATCGTGATATGCCGTGTCGTGATTACAAATATATGTGATGTGTGCTTCATTTATATTCTGCTGCAAAAGAAGCAAAATCTCATCACAAAACTAGTAAAATCTTGTGCAAATGTATGGCAAGTATCGTGATATGCAGTTTCGGAATCACAGATATATGTGATGTGTGCTTCATTTATATTCTGCTGTAAAAAAAACGCAATCTCATCAGAAAACCAACAAAATCTTGTTCAACTTTATGGCAAGTATCGTGATATGCAGTGTCAGGATTACAAATATATGTGACGTGTGCTTCATTTATATTCTGCTGTAAAAGAAGCAAAATCTCATCACAAAACTAGTAAAATCTTGTGCAAATGTATGGCAAGTATCCTGATATGCAGTGTCGGGATTAAAAATATATGTCATGTGTGCTTCATTTATGTTCTGCTGTAAAAGAAACAAAATCTCATCACAAAACTAGCAAAATCTTGTGCAAATGTATGAGAAGTATCGTGATATGCAGTGTCGGAATCACAGATATATGTGATGTATGCTTCATATATATTCTGCTGTAAAAAAAACACAATCTCATCAGAAAACCAGCAAAATCTGATGCAAATGTATGACAAGTGTCATGATCACAAATTTATGTGACGTGTGCTTCATTTCTATTCTGGTACGTAAAAGAAACACAATTACTCATCACAAAACTAGCAAACCCTTATGCAAATGTATGGGAAGTATCGTGATATGCAGTCTCAGGATCACAAATGTATGTTATGTGTGCTTCATTTATATTCTACATGTGTATCAAACTCTGAACAAACAAACAACAACAACAAAAAATACAGTTTCTGTTAGTATTAAAAAACTATTAAAACAAAATTTGTATGCAATATCTATTGTGTTTAAACTTTAACGCGGAATAGTTTTGAGTTTGATTTTGAAAATTATCACTGAAAAACAGGATCCTAAACTCTGGAGAAAATTTTGTTGAGACTGGTAATGCCTCGGATATGAAATTTTTGAAAAATAATTAAATAGGAAAAAGTAATGCACAATGCTGGTATTACATATTTGAAAAATACTAATAAATGATATGTAACAAAATTTATTTATACTCCTGTCTTTATTTCAATGCAGCTTAAAAAGTTTCTTGATAACTCAAATCAATTTCAAACCATTGTCCAACTTTAACAACTTTTCATAAACTGAAAATGCAGTCAATGCTCACTTTCATATTTGTTTATAAAACATTGTATTGTGGAAACAAACAATAAGTAAAACCCTCGATATGTGAGTCAATCAAACTACTATCGGATGAGGTTTGAATATCGGCTAATTTGCTGTCTGTTCAATAACGATGGTTCACCTATATGATGACCCATACTAAAATAACAAATAAAAATGAGTAAATGCAAAATAAATGCCTAAATAAATAAAAGAAAGGACCGAATAACAGGGAAAGAAATATTTTAATTTCACATTTTTTATTCTAGTTTTTGCACCTTAAATTATATATTTAGATTTATTTAAATCTAAGAGTTGACAGTTCTTTAAATGTTGATATTTTTATAGTTTTAAGGTTTTGTCTAATTTAAAAAGGTTTGGTCACACGTTAAAAATGGAACCTGATTTCGAAAATTAATGAACTAATCATTTGAATTTTATATTCTCTGCATGCAGAAATTCATTTATGGTTAAGAAAAAATTAAGGACCTGCGTTTTGATGTTAGTTATAAGACTTTTCTTACATAAATTCGTTGTTATGAACTTGAAGGTCAACCGAGATGGCGCCCGTTCTGGTGTTACCACATTAACCGTTCTCAGGAGACCTAACATTTGATCAAATAATTTATTAATAGTCCGCATGTAAATTCAAACGAAATCTTATTTTAGGTGCAACATTTAAAAATAAGAATACATAAGGTATAACTAGCGTCCTGGCTTTTGGCACCAAAGGGTTTCGTAGTTAATAAAAAGAATGTATCAGTGAAGCACGCTCTACGGGCATAATAAATTAATTATTATTACTAGTAATACTTGTTTATTAATACTATCATAGTTACCGTATTTTTCGTACCATGAGACGCACCTTTTTACATAAAAAAATCGAATTAAATTGGGGTTTGTCTTATTGAAAATAAAAGGAATATTTTATTACATATATTATATATAAATTTATTATTTATATATTATATATATTTATTATATATATATTATATTTATTTATTATATATATATATATATATATATATATATATATATATATATTATATATACATACTGGCCAATGAATTAGAAACCTATGAAAATTCTACAAATGCTCGCTAGCGGCGTACGTATGAAAAACATATTTACGACGTGGATGAAACGTTATCAGAATGCTAATATAAGTAAGGTGTGTGTCTGCATTTCACGATAAACGCAGTAGAATGGGAAAAACGACAGATCTTTCACTATTTAAAAAAGGGTTATTTTTTGGTCCCATTTAACAAGAGTCACGATTGTGAAGACATCAGAACTCACTGGGTTCACAAAAGCAGCCATTTCGAATGTGTTCAACAATTGGAAGCAGAACCCACAATCCTTGTCCAAAAGACGTAACTGTGGGTCGAAGACAATCAAACAAGACCGTGGTCGGCGTCGTCTCCGACCGATTGTACGTTAGAAAAGGGACTCTTCTGTACTTCAGCTTTCAGAAATCTTCAAACAAGTTTCGTCCCAAACGATTGCAGTGCGATCTATGCGCAGAGAATTGCACAGGATGGGATTACGTAGTTGGATGCCTGTGAGGAAACCTCTCATTTCTGCCTCGTATGCCATAATTAATTTGCAGTGGTGTCTGGAAAGACGAAACTTGACAAAAGAGGACTGGAAAAGGTTATGTGGTCCGATGAATCACGCTATAACTTGTTTTGCATTGATGGAAGACGTCGATTTTGGCGAGAACCCCATGAAGCCATGACCCATCTTGCCTTGTTCGCACTGTGCAAGGGTATGATTGGAGAATCATGATGTGGGGCATGTTCTGCTGGTATGGAAGTGGACTCCTGGTGTTCGTTGAGGGTTAACTCACAACCATGCAATACCTGGACATACTGGCAGATCAAGTGCATCCTGCAATGTTACATTTTTACTCCGCAGGTGACGGATTCTTCATGGACGATAATGCAACTATACATCATGTCAAAATCGTTCGAGATTTATTAATTGAACATCAAACAGACTTCCAACAGCTTCCCTGACCACCGCAAAGCCCGGATTTTAATCTAATAAAAAATGTTTGGGACATGTTGGAAAGACACATCCGACAGCAATCTCTTCCATCCAATTTACAGGATCTTAAGGTCTGTGTAGCCAATGCATGGTATTCTCTGGACGTAAATACCCCTCAGAAGCTTGTAGAATCGATGCCTTCAAGAATTCGGGCTGTTATCCGGACAAAAGGCGGTCCAATAAAATATTAAACCTGGGTTTCTAATTCATTGGCCAGTGTGTGTATATTTCATATATGTTATTTATTAAATTTTCATAGATATTTTTTATCTTCATTAAGTAGGGAATTGAAAATATCTTTATATTCCTAACAAAATGCAATGTATATCCTCCCATAAATTTGAGGTGCGTCTTATCGTCCAGTGCGTTTTATGGTCCAAATATACGGTACTTATCGCTTACAAATAAACTTTAATACTCTGGTATTCCACTTTAAAAATTGATCTTACTTGGTCGGAAATTCTTCAATGCCGGCATAAATGTGACTCTTATATACAATCAGGGTGATGGTTACCGATGAACTTCCTTTAAAAGAGAGAAAGAAAAATATTTAGGAGATTCAGAGCATCTTAATATCAAATCCAGATATATTTTGTTTCTAAAGTACTATTGATAAAATTCTTTCGAATAAACTATTTACTTCTCATGTTCTGAAAATATTTTCAGATATTGCACTTAATCTATGGAATGAGATAGAATTTAAATTTCAAATGAAAACGTATAGCATTGAACATCACTATGGGGAGCAAAACATCCCTCCAGGCAATATTCTGTTCATCATCTGATTCGCTTATTGGCATTTGATGTCAGCGAATCCCCTAAGGTAATGGAAGGAATTTAAACTTTATGCTTAAAAGATTTTTTAATGCTATTCAAAATTGTTGAATTTTAGGAACTTTTCATCTTGTACATAAGGAATGTAATATCTTAAATATTTTCCTTCGTCGATTGGAATTTTCTGCTTCAGTAATTGCTAAAAGGAGAAAATATCATCTATACTAGAAAAGCATGTAAAGTTTCGATTTGAAATATCACCAGATTTTCAGCTTCGTTTTGAAGTCTTTGACACTTTATCATTAACTTTTTAGTCGAGGAACTAAATGTCGAATGCCCTGAAAAATTCTGTATAGTGAAAAGACTCCAAGAAATTTAAATAGTCGTTCTAAAACATGAACGTAAAAAGACTGAAAAAAAATCTTGAACCATTCAAATAACGTTAAGTATTTCAAACTAAAATTCAAATACACCGTTTCATCATTTACACAAATGCAAATAACAAATTGCAATCAAAAAATTTCAACATAGGGCTTAAAAGTTAAATTCTAAAGGATTTTTAGAGACATAAAAGATGGAAATAAACCAGGGAGTGTGACAGTCACACAGTAAAAACTATAAAAGATGCTTGTAGCAATATAATTTCGATAATCAAAATGAGTTGCCTTAAACTAGTGATTTTATATCAGCATTAAAAATTACATGCTAATGGCAGAAAAAGAGTCAGGTGTGTTTAGTTATATACGTATGGTTACTAAAATATTGTGATCTTTTCAGTTTTTGAATTTCATTTAATGATAAATTGTAATATATGAAAAGATGCTATATTTTTACATTTTTTAAGAAACAGTAAATTTAACATTTGTATTATCAAATGCAGAATTGCATAGAGATGTTTAACATCCCAAACTGAAATTTCAAAAGTCTATTTCTTCTTCGTTTAAACGAATTCTAACAAAACCAGTAAAATATTTTCTTTTTCAATGGATTATAATAGAAATTTTAAAAAAAAGACCTACAAAACAAACTAAGAAAGTTTATTTCCCCATTAATTTCCAAGCTATTTAATTTCACGTCTCTCTGGAATACTCGTAACATTCTTCGTTGTAAGAAAGAGCCAGTAAAACTTCTGAATGATCATATGCAGAATTACACACAGGATGTTTAATATCCCAAACTGAAATTTTAAAACATCAAGCCTATTTTTCTTTTGTTTGAACAAATGCTAACATTATCATTAAAATGTTATCTTTTTCAAATGGCTTATAACAGAAAGTAAAAAAAAAACAACCTACAAATCAAATTAAGAAAGTTAATTTCCCGATTAATTTACAAGATTTCTAATTTCACGTCTCTCTGGAACTCTCATAAAATCCTCTGCCATAGAATATGCAGGTTTCATAGAGAATGCCATTAGATCTCCCTAAAGCCCAACTGAGAATTTTTAAAACACAAATATGGGAGATAACTGTGTGATTGATAGAAACATGCTCAATTAAGCAAAGAATACATGGTTTAGTATCTGTACCATGTTTTGTAAAGTTTTACTAAATATAGATCTTTCTGAATTATAAAGTTAGCATATAAAAAGGAGGTTGAGAAAAAACTTGCCCTTGGTGTTATTTTGGCTCCTTTCAAAGCATAAAATGTTCAAAATAAGAGTTTTTTTAATTGCGATATACTTAAATAAGTTATGGTGGTAAATTAATCCCACAAATAATTAAATGATTTTTTTTAATAGTCATACCAAAATATCCTTTATAATCCAGTAAAATACTTAAAAAGTTTCCAATGACTTTTTACACTTAAATAAACTAGAATTTAATTAAAATGTATTCTACAGCTTTAAAATACCTTCAAAATCAGTGGAATTACACACTTTTAACTCCAACTCTATATTATTCGAGCTCCAAGATGAATTAAGATCTCCAGGAAAAAGAAGAAGTTCTTGAAAATCTCTTCTTATCTTCCAAACTTTGACAACTGCAATTAAAGAAAGGATGAATAAATGGTTTTAACAGCAGCTGAAAGAGAAAACAATAAAACTTTTAAAATTTTCTTATCAGACTCAAGTCGTTTTTCAAAAATTTCTTAGATTTTTATTACTTGTTGAAATAATTGCATTGCCTAATTTATTAGCTGATAGCAAAAATGTTCTTGAACAGTAATTTAAAGGAAACAATATGCTATATTCCTTACTGATCTATTTAACTGGTTAAATTAAAAAAAAGAGAATTCATTGAATCCAAATATCGCCCTTTGGAGAATAAATGAAATGAGAAGGTTTATAGATTTCATTATTTTCCCTTGAACAAAAATTTTTAATAATCAGTGTTTAGGTTAATGCATACATAAATAAATTTTTTTGTTTTATTTTTCTGCTGATTAGAATCTTAAGTGAAAAACCTGCAGTGTACTGTATATTGGCTGCGACACAAATTGTATATAACTCTGCTAACCCTTAGACTTTTTCCAATACGTCCACCACCGTACCAAGAAGCAAAAAGTTTCTTTCGTGCCTTTCAATTGTGGTACTGATGTATTGGACTTGAGGAAGCCATTGTGACAGATCATAGCCTAATTTTCCCTCGAAATTCCTCTCTTTAATTAACTCCCAAATTTTAACTAAAACAGATCTGCATAGCTTTTCTGCTATACGTTCCTGAGAAGCTCATAACAAGAACGAAACGTAGTTTCATAGATGATGAGCAATCTGAGGGTATTTATGATTGCATGAGCGATGCGAATTATAACATCTTAGGTTATGTTCCGGAGAAACTTATCGTAAAATACATATATATATATATATATGTATATATATATATATACATATATATATATATACATATATATATATATATATATATATATATATATATATATATATATATATATATATATATATATATATATATATATATATATATATATATACAGTTAGAACTATTATTTTATTTATGAAAATTTAATACTTACGTGGAGAAGGCAAAGATATACTACGGGTCTTCGACCAAAGGTAACCCACTTACATATTTATATATCCACCCGCATACCTACCAAAAAATTAATATCATCCGAAAAATTAATATGAGAATCTACCGATTAATCTCTCTACAACTACATATATTAGTGAAATTAAATAAATGCATTTAACTTAAAAAAATTCTGATGGAAGCAACAAAAGGAATGGTTTATTAATAATGTCTGCATTTAAGTAGTTCTAACCTAACCAATATACTGGAACGTGTGTATTTGAATAAATGAGCAAAGAGTAGTTCTGGACATATTATATATATATATATATATATATATATATATATATATATATATATATATATATATATATATATATATATATATGGATCTTTCAATGGATGATTTTCAAGCTATAAAGCAATATATAATACAAATATTAATTATAACACAAAAGAACGACTGAAAATGCTACGTCATATAAAAAATGAGACTTACTTAAACTAGGACTTACAAATTCTCTGCTGGAGTTATTAGACAAATATTGCCTTCCGTATGAAAGAGATATATTCCTGATTAAGAAATACATTTTCTGCTTAACCTTTAAAGAAAAAAAACAGGGATTTATTTCTTTACAATGAGGTTTTAGTTGCCTGTACTTCTTTAGAGGAGCATATGAAAAAGAAAATATAATGAATATACGAAAACATATTACCTGCTTTCTTGATACGGATGTTGAATTCAATAACATTGAGGTCGTATTTAAGATAATCTGTAAAAATTGGAACAGATTAGACAAAACATATAAATTAGTTATATTAGTTAATTACAGTATATATATAAATGAATAAATAAATAAATAAATAAATATATATATATATATACACACAGGTGGTTATCAAAATAATGGAAACACCAATGAATATTAGTGGTATTTATAAATGTGGTTCGTATTCCTTATTAAAACAAGTTTGGACACCGGTATTTTTTTATATAATATAGTGTTTGTATTATTCTACTGTCAGGTAGCAGTAATGAAGCTAAGGACATCGTGCTTTTGGAGGGAACAGCGTGAAATATAAAACCTTGCAGACGTTGCAAAAAGGGCAAATTGTCGGAACGCGTTTAAATTGGAGTATCTGTTACTGCAACCTCCAGGCTAAAGGATGTTTTTCGAGATTTGGTATCAATAGTCATGATAGCATACAGAGTTAACGGGTAAACATCCTTTTCCAAACAGATTAGTAGACAAAAGGGAAAGCTGAGTGAAAGACACGGACGAGGTGTTGAAGTGAATTGTGATATGAAGAAAGAAAACAAATGCAACTAAAATGACCAAAGAGCTCAATCTGCATCTGCATGTTCTGGTATGAACCATTAGAGGTAGAAGGGAACTTCGCAAACAAAACATTTACGGATAAGTAGCTATTCCCAAGCCACTAGTAATAGATGCCAATACAAAATATCTTCCACAATGGTGCCACGAGTGCAAATCCTGGTCTGGAGAACACCTACACAAGTGTAAGATTCTGGCTGTCTCATCTCAACTGTCAAACATGGAGGTAGATCTATCAGGGTTTGGGATGGCATCTCGTGGTTTTCTTCAGGCCCTATTGTAACCCTAAAAGGGAGACTGAATGGGAAGGATTATGTCTGGTTTATCTATGATTATGGTCTGGTTATGATTTCTTCACTTTTTGCCCCTATCTCGTACCATTTTTGAGATAAAAACGCTAATTCCAAAAGTTGCCGATAGACGGCGCTGTAAGTTATCTCATCGAGTAGCGCATAGCCTTTTTACTATACCTAGACACCAGTTTTATGGCCTCAGCTGTCACCGTTTAGAAGTTAAGGGGTGTAACGGATATAGGTGGGAACCCTGTATAAATGGCATAATTATTCTTTATATACGTATGCAATATTTTAGTGTGTACATCTTTATTTGTTCAAAAAAACTATTGACAGACATTGTTTTTCTTATATACCTTCCAATTTTCTGTTGCATGTTCTCTCAAGTAAAGGTCCATATCAACGGCAGATAAAACATCCACCAGTGGTTCTGCTTCTGACATGTGCAAAGCCGAAATGGTATCTGTAAGCGTCCTCAGCACTTTCTTCAGTAATGAGTTTAATGTACTTATTCTGTATCCCATGGAGTAGCTTTCAAACTTGTGAGAAAATGTTCATAAATTGTAATGATAAAATATAGAATTAATAACAATAAAAATACATTTTATGCACACCTATCTATCTATGTATATATATATATATATATATATATATATATATATATATATATACAAACGAACCCTGTTATAACGAACTTCAAGGGACAAAAGGTTTTGTTCCCTATATTCAGTGGTTCGCTATATCCGAACCATTAAGAAAAATGTTAAGAGTTCACAAAATGTATAACTCATTAGTTGCTATGTATATTCAATAATGATGTATTGAAAGAATGATAATATCTATTAAAAATGATCATTAATGAATTGAATTGACTAAAATCGATTACTTTAAACTAACACAATACTAATTAAATTATCTAAAAGGGAAGATAAATGGAAATGAATTCATTTTACCTTCAATTGTTGCTCACTGTTTTGATACATAAATCATCGGTAATCTCCTGCTGACGTGATGCCGATTTCAAAAACATTTTATGAATTTCTTTGTCCAATACATCAAATGACTCCAACACACTTTCTTCCACTGTTTGTGCTGACAAAAATTTATTAATTACACTCATCGCTCCTGTAGCATCTGAGATGGTGGGGATTTCGCCATTTATGTGCTCCTCTTCATCGGCATCAGAAGCAGAATCTTCGATTTCAGAATGATTAATTTTAATTTCTTTCACAATATCTTCATCAGTCGGATTTTCACATGTAATGACATGTCATCAAATGTTTCGAACATCTGCACGCCACAATCTGAGAATGATGAAATTTTGTGCTTTTCTATCCACATCGCGATAAGTAAACCTTCATCATCTTGTTCTTCAACATTCTTTGCTTCTTCAACAATCGTTGTATCTTTAACATTCTTAAAAAGTTTGAAAATTTAAAAAAAAAATTCTGTTGTCGACTAAAAAAAAATGTTCGTTATAGCCGATTCTTAAGATTTCGGAGGTTCGCTATAAAAAGATAAATTAGCATTAAGTACAATAGGAAAACAGCGAAACCAAAATTTTCGTTCGTTATATACCAGGTTCTCTATAACGGGGTTCGACTGTATATATATATATATATATATATATATATATATATATATATATATATATATATATCAAAAATCTGGATTCCCTCCCTACGTACAATATACTTTTATAGTCATTTTTATTACTCATTTCAATTAATATACTTGTCACTGTTGCTGAGCAGTATCTGACGAGAATAACCAATCGTGTACTCTTTAAAATTGATAACTTTTGTATTTGATACTCTTGCTGTATGGTCATATCGACTAACTTCCTCAAAAAATTTCAATTGTTATGAATTTTGTTTAGATTTCTGTCTTTTGGAACTTTCTCAACCGAAGAGAACTATTTTGTTTTTCGTACCAGGGACTTACATTTCTGGTATTCGTGCGTGAGACATAGGAAAAACCAAAAAGAATCAAGTAATTTCTCTCTCTTTGGCATTCCAGGGTTCTTGCAGAATCTACAACTGTATTTATGGTCATACTCATTTGGTAATAAAAATATATTTGAACTGATGAAATATTTCCTATTCTAAATTTAAGGCAATGAATATTTTAACTCTTAACAAGCAGGCCATAAAAATAATTTTTATATTAATTATCTGACTTGTCTCTATTCCTATAAAACATAATTTATTCTATTTCTAATGGTAATATAATAGCTCTTAAAGTTTGCAGTAGTTAATCCCTTCGTTCCCCTATAGACAGAGAAATATCCTGATAGACTTAGAACAGCCTCTGTCTAGGGAGACTGAACCGATAAGAATCATCGGACACGCCCTAGTCCATGACGTAGTATAGCGTCATAGGGATTATTGCTTACACCGAGTCTTCTGTATGTTCCCGATATAAAATATGAACACGGCTAAAAGCCGCACTCTTCCTGATAATGTTTGAACATAGAATGTATCACAAAGTCTAGCTCCCTTCCTATGGGGGAACTACGTATAAAACGACAAATAAATCTGTGTTAATTCAGTCGCCTGTTTACTGCGTCCCAAGAATTCCTTTACAGGTGTTCCAGTATCAGCTGTTCCAACGATGCCTATTGCTATGTTATTACATATATATATATATATATATATATATATATATATATATATATATATATATATAAACATAAATGTAACGCTACTGCGTGATATCCTAAAACTGTTCAATAAACCCATATCGCGTTGCAGTCCACAGTAATCGCCGAGAAAGTCAGTCCAACACAGGAATACGTCACATCGTAATTGAAGCTAATTGTTGGCGTTTTCCTTTATGACTGTTCTTACAAAGGGGGTGTGAAATTTACCGTTCGAAAGAGGGAATCCCAAAAATGGGCTCCGTAAGCTAAAGGTTATATCCAGATTAATAACATTTCAGTACCAGAAAGTTCATCTCGAAATTTCCTTAAAAAATCTCAACATCTCACCCGCGAAACAAACGCGTCCTGGCGCTTTTGATCCCTACATCGTTTTACGTCTACTAACAAAATCCCATGGTATGTTTCACGTCCCAAAATGCGTGGTTATTAGTCAGCGATAACTCACAATCATATGACCGGTGAATCAGAATCGCCTGATCTCCGTCGAAAGATGTTCTGAAAACATATCGTACATTTTTTCAATCCAGAACCTCTCTCCTGGTGCGTGATCTATTGACATTTTCTCGTTAACTATTCTTTGAAAACCCGT
This sequence comes from Dolomedes plantarius, assembly GCA_907164885.2. Classification (NCBI taxonomy): domain Eukaryota; kingdom Metazoa; phylum Arthropoda; class Arachnida; order Araneae; family Dolomedidae; genus Dolomedes; species Dolomedes plantarius. The sequence continues at coordinate 117,390,018 of OU015493.1, read as the reverse complement.
AAATTTTACAGTTTTGATAATATATTTAATTAAGTCCATACAACGAGTTTAATCGCCCTTTATGGTATTACGCACGCACACACACACACACACACACACACATATATATATATATATATATAAATATATATATATATATATATATATATATATATATATATATATATATATATATATATATATATAAATAAACCCATGGCACAACAATCCAAATGTGGACTAAGGCCGGTGGTGCCTATCTACTTTACTTGACCGTAGGCTTGGGATGCCATACAATATATGCCTCGGTCAGGTGGTCAGCCTAACACGGGATCATATATATATATATGCACCGTGTTTCCCCTAAAATAAGACCTAATCGGAAAATAAGTCCTAGCACAATGTTTCAGGATACTACTTATGTATGCCTTACCCCAAAATCAAGCCCTAGTTAAGATTGTCAGTAGGGTGTCGGTTTGGGTTTTAACCGAAACCGAAAATCGTCGTTTTGAACTCCAATAACCGAAACCGAAAGCCGTAGAAAATTGGTTCGGTTATTCGGTTTTTTTCGGATAACTTGTTTTTCCAAATAAATCTTTAAAAGTTTATAAAAAAAGCATAAAAGCTCAAACTAAAGCTCACAAATATTGTTTATACAAATTTTTGCTTTTTCTTTGAATCTCAAATTTTGATCGCTTAAGTATATTTGTTATTTCTCTTAGCCTTTTATATAAAATTAAATAATGAAGTTCATCTATAAAACAAAGAAATAAAATGTCTTGCATGATCACATCACATGACATCCGGATATATATAGACATAACATATAGATGCATCTCTATAAATGTATAAATTATGCAAAAATATAGATGCATAGAAATCATGTATTGCGTATGTTTCTTAACATATTAATACAAAAAATGTCGTTCAACAACAAAATAATAGGAACAATAGCAACATAAATGAATTTCGTAGTTCTACCGCAAAAAGAAATATTCTGCAACAATACGCGAAAAAATAACACAATCATGAATTGATCTTGGACTGCAAAACACGCGGGAATTCGATTGAACGGATGATTGAGAGAGCTGTACTATTGAAAAACAGCATTCGTGACAGCTTGAAGGAATTAGGTTCATCTGATTTGGTAACAGAAATTGATTTCGAGAGTTTTTGTACATAAATATATTTTGTGAATAAATGTATTTAAATGATTTTGTGAATAAATGTGTATAAATGAATATTTTGTGAATAAATGTATATTGATGTGCATGAAAAAAAGACAACCCTTGAAAATAAGCCGTAATATATATATATATATATATATATATATATATATATATATATATATATATATATATATATATATATATATATATATATATACACTGCTGGCCACTGTAAATGCAACACCCTGAAGGAAACATGCAAATAACATGAAATTTACAACATGCATTAGCGGAGGTGAGATATGCAAATGATTAGAATTTCAGCGCAGACGCACATCACGCGCGCCTGTAGCGCCACTTCAAAGCGCTATTTAAGGTTTGGAGATTTCGACGATTTCAAGTTCGGCAATTGTGTTTTTCTTGTGGTTTTTTCAAAAAAACGATCAATTATGCCTCGTCGAAAACAGCGATCATCTTTTGATCAAGTATCCGAGTTCGACAGAGGAAGGATAGTGGCCTACCGAGATTGTGGATTATCTTTCAGGGAAATCGGTAGTCGTGTTGTTGGACGAAACCAAACAACTGTAATGCGGATATGTGATCGTTGGATGCAGGAGGGTACGACGGACAGGCGTGTTCGATCACATCCACCTCAGCGCACCACTTCACGTGATGACAGGAAAATTGTGCGCATGGCAGTGACGGATCGCTCAGTCACATCACGAACCATAGCACAGCACATGCAGTCTGTAACGCATCATCCAGTGTCTGCGCGTACCATTCGACGCCATTTACAGCAGAGTGGTCTGTCCGCAAGACGTCCATTGCTTTGTCTACCCTTGACGCAGAACCACAGACGTCTCCGCCGCCAATGGTGCGATGACAGAAGGATGTGGACGGCAGAATGGAATGAAATTGTCTTTACTGACGAGTCACGCTTCTGTCTGCAACACCACGATGGTCGCATTCGAGTCTGGAGACACCGTGAAGAGAGGATGCTGAACAGCTGCGTTTTGCACTGCCACACTGGTCCTGCACCGGGTATTATGGTATGGGGCGGTATTGGATATCACTCTCGTACACCTCTAGTACGCATTGCCGGTACTTTAAACAGCCAGCGCTACATCTCCGAGGTGTTGGAGCCAGTTGTCCTTCCTTACCTTCAGGGCTTGCCCACAGCCATATTTCAACAGGATTATGCGCGACCACACGTGGCACGCATTGTCCAACGGTTCTTCGTCAATCGGCAGATAGAATTGCTTACCTGGCCACCTCGCTCTCTGGATCTTTTGCCGATAGAAAACATGTGGTCCATGGTTGCTCTACGATTGACCCAGATTCCATCCCCAGCTGCCACAGCAGATCAACTTTGGCAACGTGTGGAAGCTGCTTGGTCTGCTGTACCCCAAGAACTCGTCCAAAGTCTCTTTGAATCAATGCCGAGGCGTGTGGCAGCGGTGATCTCCAACAATGGCGGCTACTCTGGCTACTGATTTTGGCAGGAACCACACTTCACAGAAGTCTATAAATTTAATCATTTGATACTTGGTCAACATGTTATCAACAAATTAAATTTTGTTGTGATATCTTTTGTCATTCTTGGTGTAGCCGTCATTGTTGGAGATCACCGCTGCCACACGCCCCGGCATTGATTCAAAGAGACTTTGGATGAGTTCTTGGGGTACAGCAGACCAAGCAGCTTCCACACGTTGCCAAAGTTGATCTGCTGTGGCAGCTGGGAATGGAATCTGGGTCAATCGTAGAGCAACCATGGACCACATGTTTTCTATCAACGAAAGATCCGGAGAGCGAGGTGGCCAGGGAAGCAATTCAATCTGGCGATTGACGAAGAACCGTTGGACAATGCGTGCCACGTGTGGTCGCGCATTATCCTGTTGAAATATGGCTGTGGGCAAGCCCTGTAGGTAAGGAAGGACAACTGGCTCCAACACCTCGGAGATGTAGCGCTGGCTGTTTAAAGTATCGGCAATGCGTACTAGAGGTGTGCGAAAGTGATATCCAATACCGCCCCATACCATAATACCCGGTGCAGGACCAGTGTGGCGGTGCATAACGCAGCTGATCAGCATCCTCTCTTCACGGTGTCTCCAGACTCGAATGCGACCATCGTGGTGTTGCAGACAGAAGCGTGACTCGTCAGTAAAGACAATTTCATTCCATTCTGCCGTCCACATCCTTCTGTCATCGCACCATTGGCGGCGGAGACGTCTGTGGTTCTGCGTCAAAGGTAGACAAAGCAATGGACGTCTTGCGGACAGACCACTCTGCTGTAAACGGCGTCGAATGGTACGCGCAGACACTGGATGATGCGTTACAGACTGCATGTGCTGTGCTATGGTTCGTGATGTGACTGAGCGATCCGTCACTGCCATGCGTACAATTTGCCTGTCATCACGTGAAGTGGTGCGCTGAGGTGGATGCGATCGAACACGCCGGTCCGTCGTACCCTCCTGCATCCAACGATCACATATCCGCATTACAGTTGATTGGTTTCGTCCAACACGACTACCGATTTCCCTGAAAGATAATCCACAATCTCGGTAGGCCACTATCCTTCCTCTGTCGAACTCGGATACTTGATCAAAAGATGATCGCTGTTTTCAACGAGGCATAATTGATCGTTTTTTTTTTTTGAAAAAACCCCAAGAAAAGCACAATTGCCGAACTTGAAATTGTCGAAATCTCCAAGCCTTAAATAGCGCTTTGAAGTGGCGCTACAGGCGCGCGTGATGTGCGTCTGCGCTGAAATTCTAATCATTTGCATATCTCACCTCCGCTAATGCATGTTGTAAATTTCATGTTATTTGCATGTTTCCTTCAGGGTGTTGCATTTACAGTGGCCAGCAGTGTATATATACAGTGGAATCTCGATCGATCGTTTTCGTATCCATCGTTTTTCCGTATGTGTTGTTCATTTTATCAAGTCCCAACGATCATATCACTTTGGTATGTTTTTGCATCTATCGTTTTCCCGCATTTATCGTTCATTTCAATCGGTCCCTTGAAAAACGATAGATCGAGATTCCACTGTATATATATATATATATATATATATATATATATATATATATATATATATATATATTCGTGCACACTGCCAAACAATGGTTTAAAAAAGTATATAGTCGATGAAGACTTATTATATTTCTGACAATAAAAAATAAAAGTCATTCTGTAATATTTTGGATTTAAAGTTCAGGGATATTACCTCATTCTTTATTTTCAAAAAAGAAGATGACATGCACCTTGAGAAATCTGGTTCTTGCCAAACTGCTGTGTCATTCTCAGCTCTTAAACATTTTCGAAAAATGTATCCTAAATAAATAAAAGCATAATAATCATATATATTAAAAGTGTATAAAATTCAGCGTATTCGGGCACATTAACAAATGTCTCCAAATATGATGTAACAGAAGCAGACTTATTACATATCTGAAAAAAAACTCACAGTGGCACATTTGATACACATGGACAGTGGCACATTAGGTAAATATTGAGTTGTCCGGAAACTACTTTCGATTACTAACTGATATTGATGATGACAAATTAAAATCAATAATTGAAGATGGTCGTCACGTAATTGTACAAGAGCTTGCCGAGAGTCCAAATTCCTCCAAAACACTTATTGAGGACCATTTGAAAGTTGGTTACGCAAGAAAGCTTGGTTTTTGGATCCCACTTGAACTTTAAGAAATTCATTTAACAAAACGTATTAGCATATGTAATTTGCTTTTGAAACGTTATCCGTTTTTCAAACGATTGATAACTGGTAATGAAAATTGGATTGTTTACTGTAACACTGAATGCAAAAGATAATGATCTGTGTCTGATGAACCAGCTCAAACAACATCAAAAGCAGATATTTTTCAAAAGAACATCATGCTATCAATTTAGTGGGATTATATTTTAGTGGTAAATTTATTATTTTGAACGTTTATCAAAGAATGAAATTATCAATTCCAATGTGTATTGTCAACAACTAACAAAACTGAAATATGCTTTGCAACAGAAACTTCAAGAATTTGTAAATCGTAAAGGTATCATTGTGTGTGTTGTTGTTGTTGCTGTTCCCTGTCACCCAGTAGAGCTAGATTAGGTCCATGATTCAGCACACTCTAAAGAAGTCAATGACCAACAAAGACTGCTCCGGAAGATCTTCCTTTTCAAGTCCCAATTACAATAGGATATGATCCGGAGTGGTTTGTCCTTTGGAACATTTGATATAAGTTGTATACACTTTCTCCTTGTCGGTATAAGTCAATGTTCTGAGGTGGTCACTACGAAAGCGGGTTATTGTAGTTTGCTCCTGTCTGCTGCACCCGAGGGACAGAGAACCACCGGGGCAATTACTCTGGTACCAGAAGTGCACGGGGGGGGGGGAGTGGCGAATGCAGACCATAGAAGACAGCTACCTTTAGAATACAGTTCAGATATGTCAGAGGCGCTGGTCTATCCATAGACTCGGTAAAGGTATCATGTTCTCACATGACAATGCCAAACCACATGCATCTTTAGTCACTCGTCAGAAACTATTGGAGCTTAGTTGGGATGTGTTACCACATCCACCATGTAGCCCTGACATTGCACCATCAGACAATATTTTGTTTCCTGCTCTGCAAAACTCTTTGTGAGGATAAACCTCAATTTTAGATAACAGTGTCAAATCCCACTTGCAAAATTATTTTGTAGAAAAAGGTCAAAAATTCTTTCAAAATGGAATCATGAAATTGTCTGGAAGATGGAAAATAGTTAAACAAAATGTTCAATGCTTTTCTGGTAAAAGTTATTACTTTGTATACATATTTTTTTTAGTTTAATGAAAAATAACCGAAGTAGATTTCGAACAACTCAATAGAATTAAATAGAGTCTGAAATTGATGGAAACGAATATTTTAATCAAATTAGTATAATTTTGTATAACACCATTACCTACTCAATAATCATAAGTTGTGGAAAAATACTACTTTTATTTTTGTTTTCCTCTGAATTCTATAGCATTTATCATGGTTATCTGTAATCATTAGAGAAAAAAATGTCACAGCCAACTTTTGCATTTTTTATCATCTTTGTCTTTTTATCTGAACTCGCATATCTGATATTTTTAAAGAAGAATTATCAGCGTAAAATTTCAGTCGTTTTCGGTAGTCTCACTTCTGTAGTATTTTCTTGAATTTTACTATTAAAAGTACATATCAATTTAGTTTTTTAAATAGAAATCAATTAGCACTAGAAAAATGTTCACTCTCTTTTAAAACATTAAATCGTTATATATTTTCTTTTAAAATGAATTTTAGAAAAATCTTCTAAAAAGGTCATGGCACAAATGAGACACAAGCCCATTGTCAAAATACAGAAATTAAGATTTAGTGTTTCTTGTAATTTTGGGGTATTGTTTGTTATAAAGGGAAGACAAAAATGTCATGTTGTTTGTTTGAATATGTTCTCATAAGTTCGCGTACTATTTCACAAAGGCACTTATGTTACTGCTCATAATTGTGGCTTGAGAGAAAGGCAAAGTAAATACTTTATGCATAATACATCTTGTCCAAAATCGATATATATTAGAATCAAAACTTAGCACGTGAGTCAGGCGCATTGGTGCCATTTTCCCAATGTCCTTTATACTGCATAAGAAAAGCAATATTTGTAAAATGAATGTTGAACAGCGATAGAGAAACACAAAGATTTGTTAAAAATGCCCTAAAACATTTTCTCTGGTGCAGAAAAGCTAAATGTGTTTTAGGTTATCCTCTTCCATTGAACAAATAAGGCACTTTTATGAGTCCGCTAGGAGAAATCTATTCAAGTAAGCCTGGGTGGCAATGTAACCTATCCTAGCTTTCGCAGCAAACGAGGCAATCTTCTAAGGATTTTTATGAAATAATTACGATCATTTGGTTCAATTTGGAATAAGTAAAGGAAGCGATTCATTGTAGTATTATTCCAAGAATCCCACCATAGCGTTCCAATCTCCCAGTAACGATGACTCACACATCTGGAAAGGGAAGGTTTTAGCTGGTCGAAATAAATATCACCATCGCTGAAGACTAAATTACATTTATACCGTCTGCAATAGCGCCTGTTTTACTCAAGCAGGAAGTCCATCCAAAAATTAAGAAGAGGATTATTAAAAAGTGAAAGAATGAGAACAGTTCCTTATGAAATTCCTTTGAAAAATCCGCTTGCAGTCTCTAAATGATTTTTTTAACCTTATTTTGAATAAATTAACTGCACAAAATGCTATAAAAGTAACTTAACATCTTTCCCTTTGAGTTTGAACAATTGATCCTGGAATTTTATCAAATGCATCCTCAAAATCTAAAATAAAAATGCCACACTAATCCCTTTCGTTGTAAAACCTTTCATCATTAAAAAATGTAAGACAATAGGACATCAGAGATGCCTGTTGAAAACCAACTGCCTGTAATCCATCAAATTGAAGTATTCTATCCTTCAGGTTAGTCGATTATCTATTAGTCTTTACTGGAGTTTCCCGATCAGGAGGTAATGGAAATAGGTCTATATGACTCACATTTAGAGGCATCCCAATTTTGTTTCAACAAAGGAATAATTGTGGCCTGTTTCTTTCGTTAGTTTATTTCATTAAATTAAAATACAGGTTCTATAATGGAATAGTATATACTTGAAATTATAAGACTTTGTGAATCTTTGTCCTAATTAAAAAGGTAAAAATCTTTCTTACCTTTGAAATTAGATGGACAAATATGAAAATCCTCTGATCCAACAGCTGTGAGCCTCCAGTTTATATCTAAGAGCGTTTCTCTGTGGCATGTTGCTGATGCAAAATCTGCAATAATCAATCATAGTTGGAAAATATCTAGAAAGAAATCTTTGAGAATATAATAAATCTTATTTATTTTGGAAATATAAATTGTGCGAACACACTTTCTTTCGTGAGAAATCCAAAGTTTGTTAGTAAATAGGATTTGAGAGTGGTAAAATTTATGTGTTTATCATATACATATGTATAAACAAACACACACACACACACACACACACACACACATATATATATATATATATATATATATACATATATATATATATATATATATATATATGTGTGTGTGTGTGTGTGTGTGTGTGATAATAATCACATTTGGAACGCGTATAACTTATGGGAGATGCAGTCGGTACGAGGAGTATGCAGTCGGGCGAAGTGTTCATCTAGGAAAACACTTACGAAATTTAGGAGAGTAACACACGCGGAGCCATAGAAGAGGAACACAGATTTCAGACGATATCCAGGAAATCACCTTTATTTAATTATGAAGCATCGCGAAGGCTGCAGCGGCCACTGGACTTGTCCGGCGTCCATGCCAGGACGGAACGTGTTAACAGCAGTGTTTACATGCCAGAGTTAAGAGAAGAGCGTGGTAACGACCCGACTGTGGACAGCCGATCCGACAGCAACGAGAGTTAGACACGCAGAGAGAAAAGTCTTCTGTGCATGCAATATTAAATGGGTGTTTTGCGATATTTACGCCAGAGGGCCTAAACTACTTAATATTTTAATTGGGCGTCTTTAGGTTCGTGGAGTTCACGTGTCCCCTTCAGTTTCCCGGGGATTGATAGATCCCGCGCTTGTTAGATCTGCCACCTATTGACCTGGGTGCAGAATAAGTGGTCATAAAGTTCTTGTAAAGTGTGGTTCTGACGTTACAGAACCGATAAATCCAGAGTGGTTCGAGGGCTCTTCAAGAATTTTGACATTACACTGACATTCGGAATCTCATAAACTTCTAACACTCATATCTGGGATGCTATTGAGTTCAGATATTTCACATGCCTGCTTAATGATCTGCAGGGCTAATATAAATTATAACTTACTTTACTTTAAGGTTGAAATTTTGGAAAAGGGGGTCGTGCTTTATTAACAAGAGAATATGCTTTAAAGTAAAGTAATTTAGGAAGACGCGTTTTCTTGTTACATATATATATATATGTGTGTGTGTGTGTGTGTGTGAAACTTTTAACGAATTATATACCATAACTACTTTCTAGGACTCGAGGAATTTAGGCCACCATAAAACGTTGGCACCCCACTCGAGCACAAAACCCTTGGCATTTTGTAGCTAGTATGTTAAACGTTTAATCTGCCTTTGATATATTTACTTATCATTGTTTTCTTGTCTCCTACGTTTAAATATATGCCATTAATGATCATATGGCTTGTTTTCTGAATCTTTTTCAGCTGACATACATGTACTTTTCGCATTTATATAAGAGCATTTGGTTTCCTTCATAAATGTAAGATTTTTTCATCCCAGATTGACAATAAAATGAAAATATTGTGGATGACAAAATATAAGATATATTAAATTTTCCTTGTTCCTGTAATGTAGGTTTGTAAAGAGTAATGAAAACAAAATGATTCGTAATAGGAATTAGAAAATTGTGTGTTACTGTGAATAAATATCAAAATTGTAGTGCTTTATTTTCTCTGTTTCCTAACGAAGTCGATTCGCCGATTTTGAAAAGGCACCCAGGCAAAGGTGGGTTGCCAATGCTACACATCTTTTTCGGCCATTATTTGCTTAAATAATGATTTTCATATTTATGCATTTTCATGCGCTACCGTCACTCTCGACGTACTAACATCATGAATTTATATTCCACAGTATAGCTGCTAAAAGAAATGCCTAAATGTATTTTTGATTAAGTATCTGCTAAAAAATCTCAGTTGTATGTTAAACTGAGTTGACTACTCCATTGATATTTATACTGATGATTTTGTAGGGTTCGCGTGTTGCTCAGATGCAAATTTCTGGTAGCAGCGCTGTACATGCCAGCCAAAGTGAGTTCGGCGCAGGTGTTTGATCTATTTAAAGGGCACACGCTGAGTTAGCAAAAGCCCAAGACTGGAGTAGCGATACGGGAGAGAGCCGAGGCAAGCTTGATGGAAGGTGATAGCGGTGTTTAACTGATAGAGCGTGTATTGGTATTTAGCCGAGGTGGCTGCACGACTTCGAGAATTAGCTCAGAGCCAAGGTTTACGTGTATTATTAGTAAATGCCTACTAGACCATTATATATGCTTCGTAGACAATATACTAAATTTCGTTGGTCATCAGAAGCGCAGGACACGTTTGAGAAATTGAAAGCTGCCCTGATTCAAGCCCCAGTACTTGGTCATCCAGACCCACAAAAACCTTTTATAATACATACGGATAGCTCAGCAGTGGGAATTGGCGCAGTGATGTCACAAGAAGGGCGACCCATTGCATATGTATCCCGAACGTTAAATGCAGCAGAAAGAAATTATACCACAACAGAGCGCGAAATTTTGGCAATTGTGTTTGCGGTGAATAAATTCAAGGGATATTTTACAGAAAAGCCAGTAGTGATTTATACCGATCATGCAGCACTCACGAAATTATACACGGGGAAAAATTTAACCCCAAGAGTTATTCGCTGGGCACTTAAGCTGCAAGAGTATAATTTAGATATCCAGTTTAAAAGTGGGAAGGAAAATAGGGTGGCTGATGCGTTATCCCGCGCACCATATCATACTGAGTCGGGTCAACTGCGATGTGCACTACTCACTACAGCGGTGTTTGGAAATCGAGAGAAGTTGGCGGCCGAGTTAGAAAGAGATCCAAAGTTTGCAGATATCTACGCTTATTTGAAGGATCCGGCCAATTATCATGCCCCCAATAAAATTGAAATTCAAAATCGTAGCAAAAACTATGAACTCATCGACGAAATCTTGTTCTATACCCTACATCGAAACGAGTTTGGGGAACTTCGACCCGTGATTCCAGAATCTATGAGAATGGAAATATTACATGATTTGCATGATTTGCCAATTTGTGGTCACATGGGGATCCGAAAAACGTTTGCGCGAGCAAGAGAAGCAGTATATTGGCCTAAATTGAAAGAATGGGTCACGCAATATGTTCGAAGCTGCGACACATGTCAAAGAATAAATTATGTGAATCACAAGCCTGCAGGGTACCTCACAAACATTGCAGCGACATTTCCTAATGCTATCGTCGGAGTGGATTTATTGGGACCATATCCCAGAAGTGCCCATGGAAAGTTTAGATATTTGTTAGTGATCGCTGATCATTTTTCAAAATGGGTGGAAATTGTACCCCTGAGGCGCGCATCAGCTCAGGCAGTCACAAACGCGTTCATGCAGAAATATGTGTTTTAATATTCTGCACCAGTATAATTAATTAGTGACAATGGCCAACAATTTGTAAGTAAGATATTTGAGGATATGTGTGAAAAGTTAAACATAAAGCACTGCAAAATGGTCACATATCGAGCGCAATCTAATATTGCGGAGCGAGTAAATCGAAATATTGTGCGGATGATCGCAGCTTACATTGAGAAATACCACCAAAATTGGGATAAGTGTATTCAAGAATTTACTTATGCACTTCGCACGGCTCAGCACGACTCCACGGGGAAAACACCAGCAGAAGTTTTTTTGGGACGAAAATTAATGACACCCTTAGATCGAATGTTTTTTGTACAGCAGCGAGAGGCTGAATTTCAAATGAAAGATATAGAACAGTTATTACACGAAACGCGTAAATGGAATGATGCCGCTCTAAGCATCCAAAAGAAATACTATGATACCAAAAGGCGAGAAAATAATGTTCAAGTTGGAGATTGGGTACTCATAGCAACACACCATTTATCTAGTGCTCAAAAGCATTTTGTAAGTAAATTTGCACCAAAGTTTGAGGGCCCATATCTAGTGCAAAGTTCCCGAAATAACGTTCTGACGATTCAAAAGCACGGGAAGCAGATCGGGGTAAATGTGGATCAGTGTCGAGTGTATATTAATCGACAAACCATGGTGGATTTAGATCAGAAATTAGAACGAAAATCGAAATCTACACAAAGTTCTGAACGCCAGGGTCAAAATGAAGCAGGCCCCTCAAAATCGCAGAAACGTGTTGCAGACACATCGATTGAGAATTCCGAAAGAAACAGAATCCGCATTTTCAAAATGAAGCAGGCCCCTCAAAATCGCAAAAACGTGTTGCAGACACACCGATTGAGAATTCCGAAAAGAAACAGAATCCGCATTTTCAAAATGAACATAGCCCTCCACAGTCATGCTTGAAACGGAAACATGAAAACGGAGATCAGATAGCAAAAAAAGTCCAATTTAGAATCCCAGGGCCGCACATAAGGGGAAAACGAAAGTTTTCAAACGGTAATGCAATTCCAGAAAAAAAATACAAGAAGAAAGAGGGTCTAGCAAAACCCTATTTTTACACATCCAAATTTAATCCAAGGAATGTGCGACGAGAAACAATTGACCGGAGAATACCGACCTGCAGTTATACAGATCAAAGTTCAGGGCCCACACCAGGACCCCCTAAATCCAGCAGCCATAACACTCAGAAGCAACCGCCTCAGAAACGGCAGTTGGCAGACGGTGTATCGGGGCAATATGAAAAACAACCACGGTACGAACTCAGAAAGAGGAGGGCGAAGACGCAGAAGGGGACTTCGCAAAGGAAACAACGCATTTCAGCGGTTATTCCAAACAATAAACAACGCCGAAAAGGCAGAATGGCTTCGGGAAAGTCTAGACGGAAGCCTCAAATCAGGAAGGAACGATTTATGACACATTCTGATGTTCGATGGATAGCTTGGTTGGATACAGTGCGAGCCCAGATGTGTGGTGAGGTATCAATTCAACATTATTGATTTTCAGATTGGAGCCGGACTTCAGAGTCTTCCAAAGTCGAACTTTTTTTTTTTTTTGTGAAAATACATTAATAGTAAAATACCTTGGAACGCAGCTCTGATATTTTGAGTAATCAGTGCTATGAGTCTATAATGATATAATTGATTTTGTTATACAATCTGAATTCTGATTGGTATGTAATAACTTTAATGATGGCTTGGTAATAATTTTTGACGCGAGGTATTTTCAAAAAAGTGTCATGTGGAACTCTGGAATTGTAGTAAGTGAAACTTATGATAAGAATGTAATTTTATGGCATAAAATGTAAAATATTTGAATATATTGTGATTCCATTGCATAAAAATGTAATTTTTTTTTAGGAATATAATGTAATTTTGTATCAAAGTTTGACTTGAATGTGTAATATTGCTTGCGAAATATTTGATGTGGAATGCGTATTTCGAATTGTAATAATTAAGGTTAAACACGTGTCGTCACTAAGCTGTAATATCCCCTCTCGCAGAGCGATCAAGGTCACACAGAGGAATTTGCAATTTAACCTCGGAAGAAAACCATGGTCTCTTAAATTGTAAATCCCCAACGGCTCTCTGACACGGGCCGACACATTTAACTAATTGATCCCTAACAACACTTGCGCGCGTTACACATTCAACGCACAAACAGATTGCTTTAGTAGTATAAATAGATATATAGATTGTTTGGTTAGGTATTTGTAGATGTATTAGAACGGGTAAATATTTACATGTATTGTATTCAACTGACTGTACATAGCAGACATTTCTTTACATTTCTGACATTTGTGATGTCATGTCTGAAATATTTTTTTAAGTATCCTTAGAACTTGAAACTGAAAAAAAAAAGGCTTTTAGTGTCAGCCTTGCCTAGAGTTAAATGGCATTATATTGAGATCCCGGACAGAAATGATTAATGAACTAAATTTAGGTATCTTATATAACACAGTTTAAATTCTGAAGTATCAAGAAAGTATATGCCTAATTTTCACTTTGTTTTACTTATACAACTAATAAAATGTTAATACTATGTTTTGTTTGTACAATTGAGAAAACTAACAAGTGAAATACAATTGAAAATTGAAATGTGCAACTGTTCAGTTAGAAATGCTTAGAAATTGAAATTGTAGTTTTAGAATGTTTAAGATTGCAGGTGAATTATATATTTTGGTGCAGGAATAAGATTACTATGAAACTTGTATTTTGGATGTCTGAACGGGATTCCGGTCAGTCAGACATGAGTGCAGCTCTACGTTTAAATTAGATTTTTTTGTTTAAGTAGACGGAGGTGTACTTGCAGTGAGGGATACCAGGAGGAAGAAGTGCTGGCTACAGAATGAGATGGACGCACCAGCAATTGCCAGGGAACCGAAGGACAAGTTCCGATGAAATGCTGCCGATCACACTATACGGCAGAGAAGGGCTATTATTCATTTGAATAAAACTAATGGTTTTCTACCCTGTGGCCGGAGGGGAGTTTTTCCGGGATTCCAGCTATGGACTCCGAATTAAGAACAACCTCCCGATGATGAAGTGCAGAGACTTTTTGTAATAAACTTTGCTTCTAGGTTATGTTACTCAAGACGAACGAATGTTAAAAGGGGTAAGGAATCAGTTCAGGCAGAGAGTAGTTTCTAGGGGAGTGTAGGAAATTGCATAGACTCCCAATCGCGTGGGGAGTTTTATTAAAAATCCGCGCCCGCACCCCGTTAAAGGGGTGCGGTCTAAATTTTTTTGTTGGGTCAGGGAGAGTGTAGGGTTCGCGTGTTGCTCAGATGCAAATTTCTGGAAGCAGCGCTGTACATGCCAGCCAAAGTGAGTTCGGCGCAGGTGTTTGATCTATTTAAAGGGCACACGCTGAGTTGGCAAAAGCCCAAGACTGGAGTAGCGATACGGGAGAGAGCCGAGGCAAGCTTGATGGAAGGTGATAGCGGTGTTTAACTGATAGAGCGTGTATTGGTATTTAGCCGAGGTGGCTGCACGACTTCGAGAATTAGCTCAGAGCCGAGGTTTACGTGTATTATTAGTAAATGCCTACTCTGCCTGAAGGATTCATTGCGACCTTTAGTTTCTTAGTACCGCGGGTTGCGGTACTGTTGTGTATTATTTTGGAAGCCCCAAGTCTGTATATGTTAGTCTGCCTCTACGTAGAGAATAAATGAGTTATTCCGAAGTTAGCCCTCGGACTTTATAGTGTGCCTGGACCGTTAGAGATATAAAAAGAAAGGAAGAACCACATAATTTTAGTATCATGAATGTTCTAGACATGCATGTGCTTTGAAATAATCGTTCTAGAACTATAACATTATGTGGTTTTAACCACGGAGACATGCTTTTATGGAACTACAAAAGTTAAATTTAACTCAGAGGACTTCCCTTCGAAGAAAATTTTGTACGAGAAAAGACGGGGATATAAAGAAGAACATTTTATACATTGGGTTCCTGCGTAATAAACTATTTTTATTTAATGGGAGGAGAAAAAAATAAAATGGGTCCTTTTAAAAAATATTAGTTACAATGATGTGACTTTACCTAAATTTAAATGCTAATAAGAACTACCAATCATTATTATGTATGGAGCAGAATGAAATGTACATAAAATTAAAGAAAATATATCGTTTTTTCAATGTGCTTCATTTACCATCTTTTAAGCGTTTCAGATAAAAAATATAATAACTAATATCAATAATCGCTACAACTTAATTTGACAAAGTATAGATTGCCTCTATAAACTCTAAATTAAAGTAACAAAGACATATTTTTATAGTATTGTTTTTATAGTATTGTCAGAAATCGTTTCAAGCAGTTTCAAGTCAGTAAAGGTATTATTATTACTGAAAGTTTAGGAGTTTATGAATAATCCCCAGAGATTCATTAATAAGCTTTAAAGAGAGATTTACACTTGGACGATTGTAGTTGGTTATATGCCTCAGTAACTAATACGGGAGTAAATATTCTACTTACCTTCATCACTTACCACTTTAATCACACTAGTTTCTTTTCTTACACTGGACATGGAATGTATTGCACAAGTGTAATTTGCCGATTCTATAGCTTCCTTGAGTATAACTCTTGATCCACTAGGGAACAAGTCTTCTATTTGTTCTCTTGATTTCTCTAATGGGCCACCGTTTCTAGTCCAGAAATATGTGACGCTCCTATCTCTGTGGACTTCTTGAGATACACACGTGATAGTTAGAGGATCTTTAGCGCGAAGAGTGGAAGACAAAGGTGTCAGAAGAGGCTTTTCGAGCTGTTTCACTGTGATTTGGAAGGAAAGCCGGTCTGAACCCTTTTCATCTTCAGCTTTGCAAGTAAACGTGCCTAAAGGTGAGGAAATGGCATTGTGATGTCGTGAAGGAATTATATATATATATATATATATATATATATATATATATATATATATATATATATATATATATATATATATATATATATATATATATATATATACTGGTGAAATAAATTAAGAGAATTTGCATATTTTATCGAATTTCATCAAAAGAACTGAACTGAATGTAAAACCACTGCTTCTAGGCAAAAATGCAAATCTTGTACGTCAAATACGTAAGCGTACACGTGTGTGTAGGCGGAGCCAGTAGAGAAACAAGCTTTATAAGCGCGCGTAAGTTAAGACGCATTTCGTTCGCTAGCACACCTCGGCGAATTTCTTGGTGTTATTTTGCAGCAATCGGTTAATTTCAAATTGTAACAGTAAAATTGAGTAACCACCAACGTTTAGATGATGGAATGAGGTGGCGAATTGTGGCTAGAAGCAGGCTAATCTCAAGTCCAAATTTGTAGAGAGTTCAATTTAACGCCCAGCGTCGTGTGTAACTTATGGAAACAGTTCCAGGATACCGGATCCATAGAGAGAAAGCCTGGGCAAGATCGTCCAAGAGCCTTAACGGCCAGAGAAGATAGCTATTTGTCGATTATAGCGAGGCGTAACTGGAGTGCTACAGCTTCTCAGCTCTCTCATGACTTGTATGCAGCCACAGGAACCCGTGTATCAAGGGTGACAGTTTCCAAAAGACTTCATGGGAGAGGGTTGTTTGCAAGAAGACCTGCTGTTTGCGTCCCACTCACTTCTACGAACAGGAGAATCCGTTTATCATGGTGCATAGAGCATAGAGATTGGAGTATGGATCAATGGGCGATCGTTCTCTTCACTGATGAGTCCCGATTCAGTCTAAACACCGATTCTCGCCGTACGTTCATATGGAGAGAACCAGGGACCCGCTACCTACCCTCCAATGTCCGCGAAATCGACCATTATGGTGGAGGAGGTTTAATGGTCTGGGCAGGCATCATGTTGGATGGCCGAACACCTCTCTATGTCTTTGAAAGAGGCACTGTGACTGGTGTGAGGTATAGGGAATGAGGTCTTGGAGTCCTATGTTGGCCTTTTCAGGGGTGCAGTTGGCCCTGAGTTCATTTTAATGGACGATAACTCGAGGCCACACAGAGCTCTTCTGGTCTACGAATTTATAGAGAGTGAGGATATTCGCCGGATGGATTGGCCAGCCAGATCTCCAGACCTTAACCCTATAGAGCATGTCTGGGACGCTCTGGGGAGGGCAATTGCAACTCGCAACCCCCCTCCGAGAACCATCCAGGGAATGAAAACAGCGTTGCTGAACGAGTGGGACCAATTGCCAAAGGAAATGATAAACTGCCTTATTTCCAGTATGAAATCACTCTGCGAGACCTGTATATTTGTAAGAGGGGACCATAATTCGCCTCTAATTTTTCCTATTTCAAGACTCGCGAATTGGGAAAGGGAAATTCCCCTTTTCATTATATAATCTTGGCGCGTCTGTGGTTTAAGCGTTCGAAGAGGAAGTATTATATAAATCTCCTTGGAAAGATGTCTAGTTTGGGCTCTGAGCATGTGCAGAGAGAGTTGGCGCGCGGAATTGGCCGTGAGATCTATCAAAGCCCGAGAGAAATTCGGTGAGGACGGACGCGTGTGTTCGCCGCGTCTCTAATTTCGAAATGGCGAGCGCTCAGAGATACGATATTTTGTAACAGTGTTTGCTGGGAGAAGAAATAAACCTGATTAAACTGGATTAATGTGATTTTCTTGCGTTGAACTTCCTTCTTTTATGCCACCGGAATACCACGGACTGCAACATCATTTAATATAGCTGGAGTAGTCTTACGCTCGACATATATATATATATATATATATATATATATATATATATCTAAATTTATATATATATATATATATCTGTGTGTGTATTTTATATAGAAATGTGTGTGTATGGTATTGTTTCTGTACTGTTCCAGATTAGCGTCCCGAAAGAAGAGATTAAGGCGGCTATTTACTAACCCCATTGGATTCGCTCACCTCAATGTTAACCTATGGAAAAAATTTGTCCAACGATTGCCGACATAGATTCAAAGATTTTTTGAAAAAAAATTGTATTCTGTCATACAGAAAGAAATTTTACATTTGCGTACATTTTTCGTTTTTTAAAAAAAATGGAATTAATATTTTAAAATTTAAATTATTCGGGGGAAAAAGCTGGTATAGTGTGTTTTAAACGATCATAAATTTCTTCGGTGGACGAAATTTATAAAATGAATCCTGTAGCGCTTTGCAGAAAAGTTCAGGCTATCTGACAATACCAATTTTATTTGATTATCAGCATTTATGTACCTGTAAACAGTTGACAAAAATATATTTTAATTAAAAATTTGGGGGCAGCACTTAACCCCCCTATAGTGAGAGAGTCATTATAATCCCTCAAAATGTCAATCCTAAGGGGGATGGAATTCTCGAACTGTCAACTGGACTCCTCCCACCACAAGAGTCTGCAAGAAGAGGAAAAAGGAAATACGATTTTTTTCCTTAGTACATAGCAGCTTTAAGGACTCGATGTTCAATCTCCATTAATCGTGAACACTATGGTACTTCCGGACAACTAAAGTCTCCTAATGTCCAAGGGGGGAGGGGGGGTTGGATTTCCGGCGAGTAACTAAAAAAAGGCTCGACGATTGGGAATCGGCGGGAAACTGGTGTAAAACCGCAACGTTTAGCGTTATAATCGTAGAAAGAATGTTCCCGACCTCTAAAGAAAATTGGCAGATGATAACTCCGACAGATAGACAGAGATAGACCGACCCAGAGGCTGACGGATGATCTCCTAGTGAGACGGTACAAGAATACGAGCTGCGAGCATTTGCTCCGGAGATTCGGCTATGTATGTAGTCCTGAGACTAGCCCTCACTACTGGCATTTTGTAGTGCATATCTCTCCGCAGATGGAATATTATAAATTTGTGTAAATTGCCATATAATATAGTGGTCCAATAAAGGACTTCAATGTAATTCCAGCCTCTGTTTAACTATATGTCGGGTCTCATTTATTATATCTCATTTGAGATTTTGGCTGCTGTCAGCCACGACAAGAGAACATGAATTTAAGCAAGGGCGTAAAGAAATGGTCGATACACCCCAGCCATCATGTTGTTTAGTTTATCGATAAAAGGGGTGGCTGGAATTGTGACTTCATAAACACACACACACACACACACACACTTTACAGTTAAGCACTTTACAGTTAAGTGAATTTACTGTGCTCAGTCAAATTATTCTTTGAATGTATGTCGTACATATGTATGGTATGCACATATATAAAAGCAGTTTCAGTTCTACATACACCACTGAGGACATTTGTGAGCTATTTATTAAACCTATTGATATAAATTTAAAATAACTGTTGGGGTTGTAAATATTTGCAATTGCAACTACTCCCACAAAGGCATTTTTTCCTTTTTCCCCCCGTGCATTGTTTTCATTTTGTTCTGCAATTAATGACAGACCATGATTATTTCCGATATTGGCTGGACGACTGACAAAATGCAGTTATCCAGACCAACGAAAATTAGGTTACGAAACCCAGGTTCAAGACTGCTGGGGTATGCTGGAGGTGTGAAAATATTTGTACAGCTACAGTATTTTCCATAATTTTAGTTTCACGTATGTAGAGCTTAGAACTAGAGACGTCCCACAGAATCAGATAAAATATTTAAAAACTCCCTTTGGGCACCGAAAGCGGCAATTTAAAGACGAATTAAGAAGAAAAGTTTCAAGAAAGATGAATTTTAAAAAAAATTTCTTAGAATATCAATATTTGAGAAAAGTTGCAATTTTTGAAATAAATACCTTTTAATGAAGCATCATCGTTGGAATTTGACCTTATAAACTTCTGCCATTTCCAAGTCAACAAGAATGCCATATACTTCAGTGGACGTCAAGGAGGGTCCAGTGAAAGCAAAAACAAAATAAAAATGTCATCCTTTTAAATACTCTTGTAATTAACAGACTGCAGTCTGCGTCCGGTAGATCGTTCATCCCGTCACCTTTTTTAAACCTAATTCTTAAACAAAATGTGACTGTCATAATCCCAAATCCTAAGGCGATTCATAAGGGAGCAAGTTCTATAATTAAATTAAAATAAAATATTCCCACAAATTATGACTTTTACTAATTTAAAAAAAAAAATTTCTATCCAAATATTTTATTGCCATCATGTGTCCTGATACAGTTTAGAAAACTTTAAATCGGCAAAATATATTTATTTCACATCACTGATTTCTTATCAAATAATACGACTGAAAGGAACTAATATCTAGTGAATAACGCGTGTTTTCTAGTCATCCTTTAAAGGTATGTTTATATCTAAAAAGACATAAAAATACAAATAAATATTTTTCTATATGTCACGCAATCTTTTACTGTTACGTTTTTTAAACGTTATAACGGGGAGAGTTAAATTAAAATAATTTAATACGATTGTTAAAGCTTAGATACGCTCTTAGAGGTGTTTAAAAATATTACATGAAACCCATTAATTCACTTGAGTCGTGGTTAGTACCTTTTAAAGATGCGGGTTGTGATAAGCAATAACCCATTAAAATACAATATCTGGTTGACAGTTGATGCCCCTGCTGTAGAGGGCTGAATCATGAAAATTATTTTAAATTAACTTGAAAATAGTTCACTGAAAAGAAAGCTGAAATAAAAATTATCTAAAAGGAACGAAGAAAACTACGAGGCAACTGAACGACATGACAAAATTTATACCTAAAATTAACATAATTTATTTGAACGTCGTTCGAACATATATTTTACACTGGCTATAGGCAGAGTACACTCTGAGGATTTACTCTCCTCTAATTTTCATCAACATCACCTTTCACAATATAATTTAATTTAAACAAGTTCGCGTAAGTGGCTGGTAACCAAAACTTTTAAATTATTGATAATTAAGTTAATTAAAATAAAAAAAATTTAAGGAAAAACAACATTAATGCTGCAGCGAATAAATAAAAAAAAGGGGGACGGTACCGTCTTCAATAGCAGAATTTAAAAGGGAATGGGCCAGCAGGTCTTTCTTCCCTTCCTCAGACATCTAGGGCACGCTCGGGCTAAAATCGAATGATCTCCAGATCCATCTTGCATCTTTCGGCTAGTAGAGTTGAAGGCTCCCCACTTTTCAAAGTCGCCGGTCGAGAGAGAGAGCCTGCCGAAAAACTCACTCCCCCCTCCAAAACCTCCATTCGATGACCCTCTCACCCCTTTGTATGGATACTCGTGGGTGAAAATGAGTGCGTCTTCGCTCCTTGATTTTAACAGGGAAATTCGGACCAACAGAATTTGAGGGGCTTGAATTATAATTTGATAGGCAGTATAGTATTTTATTTTCAAACTTTGATCTTGCATCAAATCAGGATTTATTTTTTTTTCTAAACTCTGGGACTAACTCGGCGTTTGGCGATCTCAGGCGTATCCATGCGCCTACCCCTCATCAAAACGGTTGTTTCGCTTATCTCTTGGCCAGCTGCAAAAAGGGGTTGTTTCTTGAAATGGATACTTCTGTTAATCCCTTTATCCGGTGTAGTCCTGGGTATGTGCTGTGAAAATACTGTGAAAATGGAGGAGATCTCGTTACATTGCCTACCAGCCCAGCTTACACAAGGGTTTGGGTTCGTAATCCAAAATTTACTATTAATTGAAAAAACAAAAATAAAACACTCTAAAATTAATAATTAACTATGTTGAATACATACCAGCCACCAAAAAAAACTAATAAAAAACAATATACCAGCCACTTCAACAAGTAACAGAATATAATGCACATAAATGTTACAGTCATATTTAGTTATTTAATTATAAATTATTAGTAAAGTTAAGGAATCAAATATTAGTGCTAGCCGTGATCCAATATTTTAATATACTCTCATGCTACCTCCCATTATCAAAAAAATTGCGCACCTTTTTCTAATAATCTTCAGTAATAATCAAGCAATTAAAAAATTGGATCGCCGCTAGTTGGAACAAGTTGAGTAGAGGCTTACAGAGTTTCAACAATGCAAATATATTTAACACAGACATTACCACGCGCGTTATGTATTAATTATATGCTATCATCTTAATTATTAAGTGTATTTTACCTACATCACATTACTTCTTGAAATGCAATTAATTCCCAGATATAGAGAGCTTTTAGAAAGGAAAAAACTAAAATATTTCATGAAGGATTTTCAAAAAGTCAATTTTAAAAAAAATATTTTTTGAGATTAGAATGTATCAATAAAGATAATTTAATAGAAAAAGGAAATAAATATTTATCAATGGATTTTATATCTCTCAATCTCAGAGCGATGTTTCATAACTGAAAAATATTTTGCAAAGAAGCATAATCTTCCATTTCGGGCTTAGATCAATATGTTTCCATTTTGTTACTATTATTAAGTTATTTAACTTGCTTATTAAGAAAAAGAAGTTTTGAAGTATAGGATATATGACTGTAAGTACTAGATCGACCTTTAACCAGGACAAGGGATCGTGCCTATTCTTCCTAACCTCGTGTCTATGTTCAACCAGCCAAATTATTTTGACTTTAAAAAGATATCTTATTTTTTAATTTAGCTTCTCGTATATTTTACGATTAACTTTCGAGACCAACTACATGAGATGATGGCTTATAATATTTATTTACAAATATTTTTTATTTATTCAGCAACACAGAGGTCCATGGTTGCCCAACTTGGTCGGCAGATCTGTACTGTCTGTCCGGCGCCCAGGCCTATAAAAATGAACTGCTCCGAACTTGGGAAATTAGCCCTCGTCTACGTATACAGCTCCGGTCTTCAGTCTGACAGGGCGTATAGGCGAGAGCCGTGGTAGCCGCAATTTTCGAAGTTATTCATCAACCTCTGAATATTTTCATTATTGACATTTTGGGATATGTCTAACCAACAATCCATTATCCTTTTATTTCAACAGTCGTTTGACTCTCTAACGACGGTCTGCCAATACCTGGAATCGAAACTGTGTCTCAAGGCATTCTTTCACTAGCTGAAGTTTCTGAATTCCCTTTCTCATAAAGTATGCTATCAAAAGTCGTGAAACAATTCATCATTGACAAAGCTTCCTCCTTTTTTAATTTGAAGAATACTGTAAAGCTAAAAATTTTCTGATAACTAAATTCACTCTAATCATTTTGGATGCCACCTCCCTTTAGAGAACAACCGGGCCCGCGGTGGCCCGGTTGGCAAAGGCGTCGAGCCAGTGACTTGCAAGTTGCTGGTTCGATACTGGTCGCAGACAAATCAACCGCCGTGCACACTAATGGCGGCTGATGCATGAAAATTCTATGGTGGCCGCAATGTCCTCCAAGTTCTCAAATTTACCTCTGGAGGTGCTGGGTGAAGTATTCCGGTACCGTCACTTGACTGGGTTCAAAATTAGCGGACCAACGTTCAGAAGTCCAACCTCTCTTGAGGCAAAGGCACCCTCTCTTCTGAGGATAGTGCTTCCCACTATTCGCAGACACGACACCAACCAACCAAACAACCTCCCTTTTAGAACAATAAGACTTCTTTCTATATTTTTCCTTTCGAAAACTATACTTCATAACGGCTCAAACTATAGTTCCTAAAAAGCTTAGAAAACTATACTTCATAAAAAGCTCAGTGGTTCTCAAACTTTTTAGAATCTCGGCCTCTTGATTTACAGATCATTTTCGGCGGCGTCCTTATTATGAACCAACCATTGTACAGTGCAGAAAATTTTTAATTACGTTTCTAACTAGATTACTTTTCACTTATAGTTTTCTTTAAGTATGAGATCTTAGAGGTAAAAAAATAAAGATAAAAAAATTGCAGTTAGTGTAAAGGGCTTTATTGTTACAAAAATGCATATTATATTTAAATTTCACAATTGCTGTATACATTGAGTTCATACATGTTCTCAGAAGAATAAGAATATTAAACTTTTTTTTATGTCGCCGAAGATAGAAATTCCCATTTGAAAAATCAGTCTCAGTATCTAAAACAGTGATTCTCAACCATTTTTTCGTCACGGTATACTTTTAATAATTTAAAAATTTGGCGTTACACTAACCATAAGATAAATTTAAAATAATTTTACTTCGATAATTGATTGATGTACTTATAATATACTAGCTGAATACCCGTACTTCGCTACGGAATACATTCAAATTAAATACAACGATGATTGTATGCAATTGGTGTAAAAAAACCAAAAAAATATTTATAAAAAAATCGTAACGGATATTTTTATAGACAAAATAATGTAGAAGAAAATATTCAAATTAAATCTAATAGAACATATTAAAGAATATAGCACAGTTAATATAGTACAGTTTGAGGAGCATATCTTTTACTGTATTTTAATATTTTTTTGGATAATGTCCAATCGCCTACCACATTAGCAAGAAAAAATATTTTTTTAAATCTATTCCATTGCTATGCACGTGACGATAAATTAATTCAAAGTACCAGAAAAAGAAATCCCGTGATCAGAATTTAATAAATTAAATTCTAAAAATTAATCTTTAAACATTCTCCAAAAATCAGAAAATGGAGGTAAAGATTCAAAAAAGATTTCATTTTAAAGGTATTTTTATGATCTTTCTCGTGATATAAATT
Source organism: Dolomedes plantarius (assembly GCA_907164885.2). NCBI lineage: Eukaryota > Metazoa > Arthropoda > Arachnida > Araneae > Dolomedidae > Dolomedes > Dolomedes plantarius. The sequence continues at coordinate 117,365,169 of OU015493.1, read as the reverse complement.
TTATAACTCTCAGATTATTATTTAAATGTAAACTTGAAAAAGTTACTAAAACAACTTAAAAATTTAATTTGAAAAAATCTAAGAAGAATTTTTCAAAAATCTTTCTTAGTGCACCCCTACACTATAAGAAGAATTGCCATACAAAATTGCAGCAATTTAGGTCCAGTGGTTTGGTCTGTGCGTTCTCTGTCAGTCAGTCAATCAGTCAGTCAATTACGGATGTGTTTTATATATAAAAATTTTGTAAAAATAGCAGACGAAATGATTCGCAGTAGCGGCACAGTTAAAGAATCTAGCGGCACACCAAAGTGCCGCGAAACAGTGTTTGAGAATCACTGAACTAAAAATTAAACATCAGTTCCATATTGGTATGGCGTATGGAGCGGCGCACACTTGGAGAACCCCTGCTTTAGATTAATACCAATTCTACTATGTTGCAAAACTAAAATTGTTTGAAAATTCAGTGTATTTTGCATTAATCAAGCTTGATATTTCAAAGAAATTCAAGTGTTTGTAACACTTTAATTTTAATTTCTTGCACAATATTTTGGTCAATTTAACAGTTATCTAAATTTTTATAACCTAAACTATTTTCTAATTTAACTAAATGTATCGTCTTTTATAGCAAGTTGCAACAATGCAAAGGTTGGTATATTCAGTCTATTGCTTGTTTATAATTGAACCTAACCGTTTAAATTTTTTAAACTTAGTCTAGAAGTTTTGGTTTTGCACTCGTTCCTTTTTGCTCCTATATTTAACTCCTATACATTTTTTGCTGCATTTCGTAGTTTAAATGCATGATTTCATAACGTGTAAAGTTTCATGCAAAATAATGCAATCGTGAGTTTCGGGAAACTTATGGAAAACTCCCACGTAATCACCACTTCTTCAATAAATTGAAAACAAACATGTTGCTATCTTTTTAAACTTATTGTTGAACTGAAAGAAGTTTTTATTACGCAGGTTTGGTTTGGTGCGCTACGGTCAACTTTTGCTACGCGAGGGCTAATTAGACTGGAACCTAATGATTGCCGATTCCGGACGGCTACAAACGTCCATGCCAGGAGTGGGATTCGAACCCACAGACTTCAGTACCGAATGTCAGCGCCGCCATCGTCCGGCTTAAGGTGACGTAGATGATTACGTAGTACTTTGATTGACGTACATGATTTCGTACTTTGATTATGTAGGAATAATGCAATTGGTAGTGCTTGGGGTTATTATTATAATTATTTACTCATTCATATATTAGATTTAACCATACACAGTACTTCAACTCTTTGGATAAATTCACTCACAATAATCCTCTTTGAAAAATTACTGGCATGTATTCACATAAAACTCACAGAAACAAATCTAAAAAATACCATCACATTTTTGGGAAACTAGACCTTTTTATAAAAGAATTTGTATTCTTTTATAAAGATAGCTACTCCATAGCAATACGAAATTTGCAATTTAGATTCGATTCCATGGCTAAGCTACGCAACAAAAGGGACAGCTGTGTGAAAGGAAAACTTTATTTATTAAATAAATCAGTAGAAAAATAACAGCGCTCAAAATCAAACAGTTAAGATGACAAGCGTTCATTTGACAATGACAAGAGGAAATATATTGCTATTAAAAAATCGCTTATGATTCGAAGGCATACTAAAATCACAAAATCGCTTGAATGACGAGGAAAAGAATAAAGGAGTATTATTTGCAAACATATGTCTAAATTACGGCACAATATGAAAGCTTAAAAATATGCCAAAGTCTCATTTGAGTTGAACTCACGCACGTGTAAAACTTTTCACATAAATTCTGAACGAAAACGCAATGTACAGCAACAAAAATATAGGATGTGAGGTTAATGATGAACAAAGGAGGAAAATAGTTGTTCTGCGGGGTTCTGAACAGCTATAGACATTGTTATTGATTTTCAACGGGACAGATACCTAAGTAGTCAAAATATTGGCCTGGAATACCAAGAATAATGGGCTCAATTTCTGCCCTAATCCTGTTTCTATTTTAGCGTAAAAAAATATTTCAGATAATCTGTTTTGACGAAACTACCACGGGTTATTAACGTAGGATTACTTATAATCGCTTACCTCTTTTGTATGTATACATGTATGTATGTATTATGTATATATGTATCTATATATATGTACGTATATATATATATATATATATATATATATATATATATATATATATATATATATATATATATATATATATATATATATATGTGTGTGTGTGTGTGTGTGTGTATGTCAAAATTTTCATGCATTTGTTACTTTTCTTTTTAACTGTTTACTGCTTACCCAAGCGATATAAACTGGGTTTGGCGTGCTGTCAAAATTATAACTCGCGACGCAGGACATCTGAAATTTTGCTATCCGGAGGATGGTTATGGAGGAACGTAATCGTACGTTAAAATACAGATTAGTTCTATACTTTTCCTATAATGCTGTGCGACATTAGACATTATAAAAAGGAAATGTTACAAAATCCAAGCTATCTATGGTCAGAAGAATTTTCACTTTACGAATATATCTTTGCAAAAGTACAACAATAGCTAAGCTTAGATTTGATGCTTGGATTAAACGCCCTGTGCAAATATCTCAATAATTCCTCCTTGGCGTCCACTAGAACGTATGAAAGAAAGATTGAACGAACTTCGCTTATTTCAGTTTTTTGCGATCTCTATAAGCAAGTAAGTGCCTTTCCCCAAAACTCTTCGTCACATCACTGTCAAAGTTGAGTAATATCTGCCTTGAGCTTCGGAAACTCGGGTCCCATACCTTCAAGCTATCATTAAAGTGGTATCTGGCCGTATATTAAACAAAATAAGGAGGGACATGAAAAGTAATCAAAGCGGTAAAAAATCGATTGAAACGGATGGAAATGCTGTGATGCCTATATCTTGAGTCATTGCCTTAAAAATGATACATCGGAGAGTGAAACAGAAAGCTAATCTGGGAATCTTCAATTTATCTCTTTGAAAGATAATTTCCCCATTTCGTCAGAAAACCACCATTTGTGCGAATCTTATTCGGAACTTATGTAATGACCATGAGCCTCCATCTGTACCCTCGAAAGTTTTGTGAATATGAGTATAAAAATCTTTAAGTTTACAAAAGTCAGTTCCACGATTTCTGATGGCTAACGCATTTTGTTAAGCTTGTACCCAAGCTATAAAATAGTTCCCCCAAAAAGGTATTATTCATAAAGGAGAGTTTGAGCTCACCTGAGTCCAAAATATGTATTTTATCAAATCCAAGAAGGAATGTAAAGGAATCAAGAGAATTCTTTGGAATAGTTGAGTTCCATAGCCTTCCATGAACTGCGGGAATCACAATCGGCGAATCGTCCTTAAGCCATTTTACTTTTACTTCGGGTCCTCCTCTAACGATGCATGCTATAATAAGAGGAAAACCTTCCACTATTGGCATTTTTTCGGATATTTCCATTCTTTCGATCAATAACCCTTGGAGAAATAAATAAATATGCATGCTGTTATTGCAGCATTTACAGATCTATTGAAATTGCAGGGTGTCCGGGCTAAAAGTATCCAAAAGTTATGACTTATTTTTACTGAACTACACATTAGAATTTTTAAAAAAATATTTAAATAGAAAGAACATCTCATCAAGTTTTAATATCAATCATAGATTTCGATCATAGTATCATAGATTTCGACGTGTGCACTCTTTTTAACACGACAAAAGTCTAAATGGTAATCCAGTTCTCTCCAAGTGATTAGTAGCATATCAGGAGTTATTAGACTTTTTGCTTGGGGATTCATTAAATCCGTTGTATATAAACAAAAAATTGAAACTGTAGATGAGTTGAAGAAGCGTATCATTCAAGCAATTCATGTAATAACTCCTGATATGCTACAAAACCCTTGGAGAGAACTGGATTAGCATTTAGACGTTAGTCGTGCTGCAAAAGGTACACACATCGAAATCTATGATACTATGATCGAAATCTATGATTGATATTAAAACTTTGTGAGATGTTGTATCTATTTAAACATTTTTTTAAATTCTAATTGGTAGTTCCGTAAAAAAGCCATACCTTTTGGATACTTTTTGCCCGGACACCCAGTAAAATATACCGATGAGAAATCAATAAAGACAGAACAAGAATGTTAATTAGTACGAAGAAAGTGTTCTCTCGTAACATATAATTATTTAATGATTTTAGAGGATGGTACTTAATGTCTGAATTTTTTCACCTTTCAATCATTTCTGCCAATTTTGTTGTTTTCCGACCATATTTAGATATTTTTGGTTGCGTATCGATATAAATAATTGCTATTTAGATGATGGGTGTAAATACAATGTTTTCAGTAGTAGTTTAGACCTTATGTAAATGATTTTGACAAAAATTTTATTTTTTTTAGATAAAATAAAATTCTGTGCCAAAAATCACCCTATGGATGGCTCAGCGGAATATTCAGATTCCAAGTATTATTTGCTAAAGACCGTTTTGTCACTAAAACTGAAGAATTAAGACCAAAGAAATTAGAAAAAAAATTATTTATAGGATGATGTAAATACATTTTGTTTTTGGTGTTTGAATTTGAGAAGCAGAAGATCTCTGATAATATAACAATATTGAAAAATATCTCGCTTTTTACATTAAGAGTATCCCATTATTTTTTCATTCTTAGGTAAATTAGTTCTGTCTTAAAATGTTTTAACACTAGAAAGACTGCTGCCGTCATTTTGACGGTTTCGGGCATACTATTGAGCGCTGTGTCTGCATTTATGTCCCCGGGCTTCTAAAATTTTAGGACTTTTTCTAATTTTACGCGAAATATGCACACACATTTATAAAATTATATTCGATAGTAAAGAGGGAGAGAAAATGTGTTGTACTTCGAAAACAAATAACCTACTAAGACTGAAAGCCGTCAATTTGACAGAAATGTTGAAAACAGGAAGAAATACTTAAAATAATAAAGGGAAAATGTTAGTTACTTTTCGTCTCTTCCCCCTTTTGCAAATAACAGAAATATTGGCTCTTCGGAAATATTGGTGTTGCAAAAAAAGGACTGCACAAACCATGCATATATTTTTACGGATAAACTATACCAGGTTGTCAGATCGGCATACCTGCTTAAAAATATACCTAAATATATAGTATTTTATTATATATTGGTATAAAATATTTCAAAATGTAAAGTATGTAACCATTTATAAAAAAAAATTTAAATGTTTTAAAGTCTTGATTTCATTTTTAACCGTCAAAATGACGGCATTCAGTTTTTTTAGTAAGAAAAAAATTCTCGTCTCTCTAGTGTAAAAAACTGACTAAAAATGTTAAGTATTAAATTTAGTTTTGAAATTCTAGTTTTTCTTTTTAGTATTTAATTCATAACTATGCATATAAATTACGTCTAGTAAAAAGTATATATTTTTTACTTGATTGTACTTGTAGATCTATATTCAGCATTTGTATGGAAAAATTATCATTTTCTATGAGCATCAGCCGTTTTTTAAGAGTCTGTCGGGTCTCTTGGTTTCCATTCTCAGCAAGGAATTTAATCTCTATGGCATTTCCACTCCTGAAAAAACTCATATAACATTAGCATATGAATAAATGACATTTCATTAAAATTTAAGACATATTTATTATTATGTGCTTAAGGAACGTGAATTAACTTATTAACTACACAGGTTAAAACATTTTAGTGGCATTAAATTTTGTGCATTGTTGCATAATGTTCGTGCTATACTCTTTTGTGAGGTACAATTTAAGAATTTCTGTAAAAATTGTAAAACACCAAAATAAGAATTCATTCTTTAAAGAATTATACGGACGATATTATATAAAATTCTAATGAATATTATATAGACAAATTTACATGAATACTATTAGTTTTATAAAAATTTGAAATTATACATATGCATGCAAAATATCAGAAAAAAAATAGTATAAAATGTATTTTCCCAACGAGTATTTATTACACGATTTATTTTTTAAAGAAAAAAAATCCAATACAATCATTATAAACATTTAAATAAGCACAGTAAAACATATCCTAACAATTAGAGAACAAATAATATATAATAAATTATTTAATAGACTGTTTTATTAAACTCTGTAAAACCTTTATTCAAGAGTGTGAAAAAAATTGGAATGCATAACAGAATTAATACGTGATAATCTTGAACGCAGCTTAAAGTAAGATAAAAAATCAGTTAATAAGATGAAATTCTCATAATTACAAGGTATATTGTTATTACAACCTGCGTTATATTAATCAAGCTTTTGTAAACAAATATTTCGAAAAAAATGGCATTTAAATTTTTTGATAATTATTAGATTTAAACGGTTAAAAAATAATTTTTTATTTCTTGAAATCATAACGTATGAGTGGTGTACGATGAAAACTAACAATCGCCTTTCATATTCAGTATTGAGTTAAAGATGCTTTCTTACAGTATTCCAATCAGTTAAAAACAAAACCTTTTTAAAAAATGACCTTCTAATAAAAAATAACGTGGAAATTTTTCTAAAGGTAATTTCAAATTTATATGTTTAAAAATGCATAAGATATAGTTCTTAGCCCTTTACTGGAAAAACAAAAAGGCTGATGGATATCACGAGTTTGGATCTTAAACGACTCGTCTTAAGGCTCGGTGCACACGAGCGATCCGGTGTCGTTGCGGCACCGCAGTTGCGATCAAGCAGTACATAGAGTTGAACTAACCGACACCGGATCGCTCGTGTGCACCGAACCTAAGTGTTCACAGAGATTTTTTTACTAATAACAATTTTTCTGATATGTCCTAGATCAGAGTTTCTGAACCAGGCGGCCCTCCATTACGGCCCTCAAGGAGGGGGGGGGGGGGTCCCGAAGGCATCGCTATCAAAGCAACTTAATAGTATGAACTAATCGCTCGCAAAGTGATTTATTATTAATGTTATTAAATTTTGATCATCCAATTGATCGCGAAGTGTTTATTTTATTTTTCTCACGTTTTGGAGAGTGGGGGGTGGGAGGTGGGGGTGAGGCTAAAAGGGCTGAAAACCGCTGTTCTAGATCATTGGTTTTTTACTAAAAATAATGAACACAACTTAATTTGATTAAAAAAGCATTACTAAAAACCTTTTTAATATTGTCAATTAAAATATTTATACTGACAAATAACTTCTTGAAAGAATTAAATTTTTAGAGTACACAATCTATGAAATTGCAGTATTTATAAAAATACTATTATTCTTATAGTTTATTAGATTCACTTTCACACTTATTTCTTGCTTACATGAAAACTGTAAGCTTGTTTCGCAAAATGTTCCCTCATAGAACTAAATTTAATAAAGGAAAATTCAATATACTTAAATGACTTGCAATTTTTCTATTTATCTGAAATCAATAATCGGAAAAGTTCAACGGGGATTAAGGAAATATTTCGAAAAGATAATTAAACGTTTCAAAATAAAGTATCAATTTACTGTTTTAAAAATAACTTTAAAAGCGATCCAGTACCCAAATTATACAAGATCATCAGCGATAATTTACTCGATATTTTTCAATACACATCCAAAAAAAGGGGATTCATTTACAAAGAAATTATGAAATATAGGAAAATGCTAAATTTTCATGAAACATCATCATTGCACAGCTAAAAATTATTTTGAACAAATAATGAGCTCTAAAAATATGTAATTAAGTTAACGAGACAAGGCACAAACATTTAATTATGGGTCAATTTTTTGTATTATAATACATATATCAAGAATACAGTAACGAGACTTAAAAATGATTTAAATTTAAGTAAAAATTACATTGTTAATATTTTATTGTGCTTTCGGTTTGAAAATAAATATTAATTGAGCCCATTCTACCTAATTCCAAGGAGAGAACCAAGAAATTGTGTGAGAGCGGGAAGAAATCCTCATTGCTGATTGCTTTATCAATCGTTATTCGATAAGCCGCCATCAGTTCTTTGTTGGGAAAAATGTTTTTATTTTTAGCATAGCTTAGTTTCACATTTCAGGAAATCAGCTTTCATGTAAAAGAATTTTAATAGTTCTGTTCGTAATGCTGCGTAAGCAAGCAGTAGAATTTACATTTTTCCATTTAAATTCGGTTAACTACTGTAAAACATGTATCAATTGGAATTTTTTTCACTGAATAATTTCATAATGTTCCAAATCCTACATCTCTAATATTCAAAAATATCTTATAAGTGGTAATTAGAAAAAAAAAATCATAGTAACGTCTAGAGTAGCCATAACAGTTGTAACAACTTTCAAACCGGGATTCGAACTCTCGTGTCTAAAGATTTATGCCGGTGTTTTACCAATGAAAACATCGCTCATCCATGTGAGGGTATTTCTAATTATGGCCCCGTTTAATGTAGGCCATCCTTTGTACTGAATACTGGGCGGTTAGTCTACAACTTGCGTATACTTGGGTAACACTTATTTACAATCATCGCTTATCAAGAAAAGCCTTCTCTTATCAAATTACAACTTGATACTAGGCAGAACTGAACTAGAAATGTCGTGATAAAATAATTACGAATAAGTAAAGCACTTAAAAAATGACGGATATCACTTGGAAATTAAACTACAATATGCTTACAAATCTGTGATATCTTTTTTAATAGTATCAGTACAATTACAATTAGATCAATCATTTAAAAATTTCTTTACTTATCAAGAAGTAAACAATACGCTACAATGCCTAACAGTTCGTAATAGTTTATTCTAAAGGTCTGCCACCACTGAAACCAATAGTATCTGGTGTTGGATTCGTGTCGCTTAAAAATCTAAGCCCTTTTGCCGATGTCAAAAATATTTTGAAATATTTTTAATTCTGTTAATCACAAAGGACTTTTACTTTCTAAATAATCATGCATGATATTATCAAGCGTTATCACCTTAGTGTTTTCTAAAATGTAATGTTTAACTATATAGTTATGGGAAATTTTTGAAAAAATAACTTGAATTCATGAATTTTTATCGAATTAACACTTTATGTTCCAAGAAATTGCCCCTAATTCATTGGTTCGATCGCATTGGACACTTGTTTGTTTCTCTATAGACAGCCTACATCAGAAATTCAAAAATTCCAGAATCAAGCTAGAAGCATCAAGTTCTATGTAAAGCATCCCTGTGAAAAGGGCACGGTTTCCAGTGATTCTAGTATGGAGCCGTTAGCTTGTGTTCTCTGAGAATGACTTTACAGTGCTTGAATATAACGTTTGTAAAGGAAAAATAATTGATGTCTGTCACTGTGAAAATTTTTATATTGAAACTGAAATTTAGCATTAGAGGTTTGTATGCGCTTCATATTTTTATGGATGTCGTCAGTACTTATTTAGTATTTTCCACATCGACCAAATCTCTCGTTTGTATTTCAGAAAAATGGTAAATATTAACAGCGTAGCACAGACGCACTTAAAGTATAACGACATGTTTAACTGCCAAAGGAATGTATAAACCAAATTTTTTGTCTGGTATTTCGGTTTTATTAATTACAGTTCTACTTAAATTCGGGATGATTTATTCTCATGTGAGCTGTAAAAATATAAAATGACGTAAGCCGTGTTATTATCATTGTGTGATTTGGTTATAAACTTTGTAGAATATTTATGCAATTTAATTTTTTTTATTATGGGGAAAATATTGTTTTTCTGCACAGTATTGCTACAATACACAAAATGCTGCAATAATAAGTCGGTATAACTTTTACGTTCAACATAGGTAGCATTTTTATTTTGTCTACTCCTTTAAAACATATTCATAATCTCCTGCGTTTAGTTCTTATAACGAAACAAACTATGATAAACTAATGTAATTATGCAATAAATGGAAAATTTCAATGAAGTGGAGGGTTTTGAAATCCGTTCAAATAAATTTAGGATTAAAGAAAAGCCTAAAGTATAAACGTAGCTTTCGCTCTCTCTTTAGAATCCAAAAATTATTTTTTGTATATTTCCAAGGTCTGATTAGATTTATATATATATATATATATATATATATATATGTACAGTGGAATCTCGAACTATTGTTTTTCAAGGGACCGACTGAACTAAACGATAAATGCGGGAACATAACAAAGCAATATGATCGTCGGAACTGGGTGAAATAAACGATACATACGGAAAAACGATTATTTGGGGAACGATCGATCGAGAATCCACTGTGTGTATATATACATATATATATATATACAGTTCTGTGACTGACTGACAGATAGTGCACAGAGCAAACCGCTGGACCTAAAGGGCTAAACTTTTACATGGTGATTCTTCTTATAGTGCAGGGGTGCACTAAGAGACATCTTTAAAAAAATTCTTCTTAGATTTTTTTATTTATTTTTTAAGCTGTTTTTGTAACTTTTTTTAAAGTTTGCATTTAAAATAAAAATAAATCTGGGGTTTATAAAATTCATATCACGAGAAAGATTATGGAAATTCTTTTAAAATGAAATCTTTTTGGAATCTTTGCATCAGTTTTCTGATTTTTGATGAATTTTTAAATATTGATTTATAGAATTTAATTTATTAAATGCTGATCACGTGGTTTCTTTTCTTTTTGTGATACTTTAAAATATAAATTAATATACACACACACACACACACACACATATATATATATATATATATATATATATATATATATATATATATATAAATTAATTTTGCATCACGTGCATAACAACGAAATAAATTCACATAGAAAATATAAAAATACAGGAACCACTAAACTAATTGTGATTGAAGTTTTTTAAGAATTTAGTTCAAATTAGTATGTTTTATGTATATTAAATTAAACCTATATATAAAACTACAATTTCCCTTCAAAGTATACTTCACCATGACGATAAATAAATCTCAAGGCCAAACTTTAAAATACGCTGGCGTATATTTAAGAGAAAATTGTTTCTCCCACCGTCAGTTTTACGTAGCTTGCTTAAGCGTAAGTTCGCGCAAATTATATTTTTTCTTGAGTAGTTATACAAGTAAATATATTGAATTGTATTTCCCTTGCATGAATGCTATATATATCTCGTACGAGTAGTACGTATGCTTTATGTTGAAAAGCAAAATTTACAATTGCAAATATTTAAATAAGCAAATATTTAATTATGCAAGAACTGTGTTTTAATAAAATTATTTAGAGTTCCACTTCAAGATATACATACCCAAAGGTAGGGTGAAGTGCAAATTATCGATAACTTTATATGATAAAATTAAATATTATGTGAAAATTCGCCAACCGGACAATTCACAGGTCAATACCCTTGCAGGTAAAAGAAAAACTGATAAAATAGTTTCTAAGGGGAGCCGAATTGGTAAGTTGAATAGATCTGTTAACTTTTATGTTTTTGAAACGAATTTAAAGTATGCAATTTTACTGTAAGAAATTATTAATCTGTTTAAAATGAATTTGGATTTTTAAAATGTTTGTGTATATCAAGGAAAAAAATCTGTGATGATTAAGACTACCCAACTGTGACTTAAATAACTACCTGACTATGACTCCGATAATTTTACGATATTTTGATGACTTAATGAAGATTGTTGACGCATGTTGAAGATATCCTAATTTTGATGGATTTAGATATCTACCTAAATTTTATAGTTAATTATATTTATTTAGAGAACTTTTGATGCTAGTTTGCCTTCCACAAATTACCATCTGAATTATTTTAAAAGAATATTTGTTAAAAGGAATATTTATTAAAAGGAATGTTGATGTGCTAAGTTAAAGAAAATTTTGTCAAGGTTGGGGCTAACATGATATGTCACTGGTCACCCCGAATTTTTTCAAGTGTGTTTATGATCTGAGTTTTTATTATTTTGTTGACACCGGAGAACCCTTTTGCCGGCACAAGGGATAGTTCCTCCCGCAGAGGGATGAGCCTCTTGCTGTCTTTGCATCACAGCACCCTCTTGATCACTAACAATCTTTCCCGTTAGAGATCACTGAGAATAGCCCATTTCACCTCCAGGTTGTCACTTAGGTCATGACTGGTACCAATGATTTTAGAATTTGAATATTTTGAATTGAAACTAGTGACAATGTTAAAGCACAAAATGTTTTTTAATATTACCTAATATGAAAATGATGTCCATTTACTTAATTAAGGATTTATAACATGTTGTTTTTAGTTGTCTAATTTATGCTCTGATGTATTGTTAAAAAACTGGATAGGTATCTAAATTCTATGCTGTAACTGAAGTGAAGTTTTTAGAGTAATATAAGAAATCAAGTTTGTAATAATATTGTCTAAAGTAATATTGTCTTGAAATTATTGAAATATCTTCTGAATTATACATTGTGAATTATTTTAAAATGTATGTAAGAATAAGAGATTAGGAATATGGAAAATGGAGATCGATGAATGATAATTCATGTAAATCATGAAGTTTTGAAATTATGTGACTGATATGTAGACACTGAATATAAACAACATACAATGCGGACTTATTTGATAAACCATGTATAACGATTTGAATTTAAACTGAATTTAAGGACTCCACGAATTATACGTTATTTTAGGACTCATTATTGAATGAAGAACTTTGATTTGTTTAAAAAGTTATTTAGATTATATTGACCAATAATATTTCTGTTATTTGAATTTCATTGCACATTGTATTAAAAATTATAAATTTTATTGCGCATTATACACTGCTGGCCACCCAAATTGCAACACCAAGAAAGACAAGAGATATCACAACAAAATTTATTTTGTAGATAACATGTTGACCAAGTATCAAATGATTAAATTTATAGACTTCTGTGAAGTGTGGTTCCTGCCAAAATCAGTAGCCAGAATAGCCGCCATTGTTGGAGATCCCCGCTGCCACACGCCTCGGCATTGATTCAAAGAGACTTTGGGTGATTTCTTGGGGTACAGCAGACCAAGCAGCTTCCACACGTTGCCAAAGTTGATCTGCTGTGGCAGCTGGGGATGGAATATGGGTCAATCGTAGAGCAACCATGGACCACATGTTTTCTATCGGCGAAAGATCCGGAGAGCGAGGCGGCCAGGGAAGCAATTCAATCTGGCGATTGACGAAGAACCGTTGGACAATGCGTGCCACGTGTGGTCGCGCATTATCCTGTTGAAATATGGCTGTGGGCAAGCCCTGAAGGTAAGGAAGGACAACTGGCTCCAACACCTCGGATATGTAGCGCTGGCTGTTTAAAGTATCGGCAATGCGTACTAGAGGTGTGCGAGAGTGATATCCAATACCGCCCCATACCATAATACCCGGTGCAGGACCAGTGTGGCGGTGCATAACGCAGCTGATCAGCATCATTTCTTCACGGTGTCTCCAGACTCGAATGCGACCATCGTGGTGTTGCAGACAGAAGCTTGACTCGTCAGTAAAGACAATTTCATTCCATTCTGCCGTCCACATCCTTCTGTCATCGCACCATTGGCGGCGGAGACGTCTGTGGTTCTTCGTCAAGGGTAGACAAAGCAATGGACGTCTTGCGGACAGACCACTCTGCTGTAAACGGCGTCGAATGGTACGCGCAGACACTGGATGATGCGTTACAGACTGCATGTGCTGTGCTATGGTTCGTGATGTGACTGAGCGATCCGTCACTGCCATGCACACAATTTGCCTGTCATCACGTGAAGTGGTGCGCTGAGGTGGATGCGATCGAACACGCCGGTCCGTCGTACTCTCCTGCATTCAACGATCACATATCCGCATTACAGTTGTTTGGTTTCGTCCAACACGACTACCGATTTCCCTGAAAGATAATCCACAATCTCGGTAGGCCACTATCCTTCCTCTGTCGTACTCGGATACTTGATCAAAAGATGATCGCTGTTTTCGACGAGGCATAATTGATCGTTTTTTTATAAAAACCACAAGAAAAACACAATTGCCGAACTTGAAATCGTCGAAATCTCCAAGCCTTAAATAGCGCTTTGAAGTGGCGCCACAGGCGCGCGTGATGTGCGTCTGCGCTGAAATCATAATCATTTGCATATCTCACCTTCGCTAATGCATGTTGTAAATTTCATGTTATTTGCATGTTTTCTTCAGGGTGTTGCATTTACAGTGGCCAGCAGTGTATTAATTCCATGTATCTTGAGTGTTCATTATAGATTTCATTGTATATTGTCTTTATCTTCATATATTTTGTGTGAGGGTGCCACGAAGTCATAAGAGTGATCTTAGTTTTATAATGAAGATTCAAAAGATTTAGCTTTGGTTTTGTTTCCGTGGAGTTAATTTATGATGGGTTATGTACAAAGATCTTGACTCTGTAACCCTGATGTGTTCTAATTCTCACTACATTGCTGTTTCTCGGGACTTCTTTCCACCAATGTTGCATTCGAGACATGTAATTTTATGATGTAATTAATTTTGATTACGTTGATTTTAATTGTACACACTTTTATTACCGAGCGTATTGTGCTGGAGGTGATCCTGAACATTCTTATCGAACAGGGATATAATTGGTTATTATTGTGAGCGTGTGATATTCATAGTTCTCTCTGGATTATTATAATTTTCATCCAAGGTAGGATATTTGTTGAATCCTGTTTTTCGGTTCAGTTATTTATTGATGCTGCATGTTATAAGTTGCTAAGTAGTGAACAGTTAATGCTTTGCTTCTGATGTTTGATATATTGTTTGTGCATCAAACGGGCTGTCTTATGGATAAATAGCTTTATACTTGGCTTTTGAGGTGGGTTTTTGTTTTGTTATCTTGAGTCAAGATGGATCCTTTGAAATTAGATCTAAAAAGTCAGGATGTTGTAAAGCAGTTGGAAGAGGTCACAAATAAGGCTAGATATAAGGCTACGCAAATATCTCAAGCTATACATGCTGGAAAGAGTAAATTGTCGGCGCAAAGCATAAAGACCCTTAATCAGGATGTAATGTCGTTAATGGGAGTTATAAATGACCAAAACATATATATACAGACACTATTAGAGCGATTGAGAGTAAGCGAGGAAAGGTTGAGGGAAAGTGAGGAAAGTAGAGGAACTTATGCAGACATAGCTAGTAGAGGAAGAGAAAGAAGCCGCTCCAGATCCAGGAAAAGCGCGGAAGGACAGTGATACCGAGCATGTAATGACAAGTATAATGTAATGACGAAGCATGTAATGACAGTGATACCGAGAGAGGAACAGGATTCAGATTTGACGAAAATAAAGATACAGAATGGGATAGATCCCATACGATTAAAAGTTGGTATTGATGTGTTTAGAAAAATTGGAAGGGGAGGAGTTATCATAGGGACGGGAAAAGAGGAAGAACTTGAGATTCTTATGGAAGAATTTAAAAGAATAGACGCTCTAAGAGAGAATTTTAAGATAGAAAAACCTAGAAAACGTAAGCCTCAGGTTATTATTTATGGCGTCATGGATGAAAAGGGAGATGAAGAATTAAGAAAAATGATAGTATCACAGAATGAAGAGCTAAAGGACGGAGATGTTCAGATGATAACAAAATTTAAAGCAAGACAGGGAGAGAATATTATAATTAGTATGAATGGAGAAGCGTTTAAAAATATAATGAAAATTAAGAAAGTAAAAATTGGTTGGAATCGGTATTCAATAAATGAATATGTAAAACCAAAAGTGTGTTTTAAATGCTGGAGAATAGGACATTTGGCGAAGTTCTGTAAGAACGAAAAGATATGTAGAAATTATGGAGGAAAATATCATGGGGACACCTGTAACGAACCTTCAAAATGCTCGAATTGTTGTTTCATGAATGTAAGAAATAAAGTACAAGTTGAAACTCAACATGTGCCTACCGATAATACGTGCAGTGTCTTTCGCACGGAGGTAGAGCGGATTAAAAGCAGGACTGATTATGGATAGCTCTTCTGTCCCTTCTTTTAAATGTCTCCATTTAAATTTAAACAATTCGATTGCAGCAGTCAGGGAGTTCGCAAGTAAGGTGGACTCTGATTTTATTTCAATCAACGAACCGTATTTTAAAAGAGGTGAAAACCACGAGATGGTCGGCTTTCCAAATAGGTACCAGTGCATATATAAAAAGCAAGAGCCAAAAGCGGCTTTGGTTATCAAAAGAAGTTATAAGTATATTAACATATTAACGACGGAATATATTGTAGCGATAAAAGTCATAATAATGGGTGAAACTATTATTTTTATCTCTATATATTTGCCTCCCTCAGATGGTAACCTTGAAAGAATGGAACCCCAGTGGAGCCAGCTGGGTAGCATTTTAGAAAAGTATAAAGATGGCAAAATAATTATTATGGGGGACTTCAACGCTAGGTCTACAGTCTGGGGGCAGCGCCAAACTAATATAAGGGGACTTGCTGTCATTGAGATGGCAATTCATTACAACGGCATCATTAGAAATGATCCGAACAGTATCCCGACGTATGTTGGGCCGTTTGGTATTGGCTGGCCTGATGTAACCGTTACAGTCGGAATTAAGGAAGAGCATGTCAAGGATTGGAAAGTCATAGATGATTATACTTGCACAGATCATAACGCAATTAGCTTTGAAGTAGAATTGAGAGATATTACAGAGCGGAAAATTGACAACCCCAGGTGGGAGATTAAAAATTTGAGATGGATTCCATTTAGAGTGGAGTTAAGAGAGAGATTAAAGGAGTTTAAAAGTAAAATGGCAGACTGGGATATTGATGAAAGCATTGGGAAACTAAATACAGTTATAATAGACTTATGTAAGAAGTACAGTAAAAAGAATATTAGGAAAAGAGATCGCATGGCCTGTTGGTGGACAGAGGAACTGACGATAGAAAGGAGGAAAACCAGGGCGTATAGAAGACGATATCAAAAAGAAGTAGATCCTATAGAAAGAAATAAATTAAGATTGAAATTTAAGGAAATCAGAGCTAAATATAGAAAGCTGATGAGTAAGGCTAAAAAGAGTAAGTTTGAGGAATTCTTGAATAGCTTAACAGTTAAGAACACCTCTGGCTTAATAAAAAACATTATAAAGGAGAAAAGGCAAAATGCGCTGGAAATGATCATGGGGGAAGATGGTGTTTTAAGAGAAGAGGAAGAAGATATTGAGAAGGAGTTGGCTAGGTATCACTTTATTAGCGAAGAAGAGATCGAATTGGAGGAGAGAGCTGAAGAAAGTGGGGAAATTACTGAGATAACTAAAATGGAGATCGAATATAATATAGAAAATACGGCCACTAACAAGACGCCGGGTCATGATGGGATTACGCTTAGTATTATAAAGGAGGTACATGGAGCTGATGATGACATCTTATATAGCATCTATAATAGGTGCCTCGACGCTGGTTATTTTCCTAGAGAATGGAAGCGGTCCAGAGTATTGTACTTCCCAAAGGAAGGAAAAGGTCTGAAGCGCCCGAACGCATATCGGCCGATTTGCTTGTTGCCCGTAATGGGTAAGCTATTTGACAAGATACTAACCAATAGACTAGTGATTTATCTGGAAAAGGAAAATAAGCTATCGAATGAACAGTATGGTTTTAGGAGAGGGAGGAGCACAATTAGTGCGCTGAACAGTATTATGAAGATTGTGAAGGAGAATAAAAATAATGGTCAACATACTTGTTTAATTTCGCTGGACTTTAAAAATGCTTTTAACTCCATTAGGAAAAAGAGTATAAAGGATGCCCTTAAGAATTTGAAGATAAATACGTCTTTGAGAAAGATCATAATTAGTTTTTTAGATGAAAGAAAGGTGATTATGAAGAAGGGAGATCATGCCTATAATGTTGGTGTGCCACAGGGTTCGTCCATGGGGCCTGTGCTGTGGCTGATCACTATTAACGAGCTGTTAGAAATGCGAAAAGAGCAAAACCATTACCATATACAGGCCTATGCTGACGATGTGATGATACTGATCAAGAGCACAGTTGCGTATAAGTTCACTGAATTGTCTAAAGTAGTGCTTGATAAGTGTGAAGAGTGGGCAAGGAAACACAAGCTGCAGTACAGCATAGATAAGTGCTGCTATACGATCGTAGTATGTAAAGGGAATATTAGCAGGAACCCGCCTATTAGGCTAAAGAATGAAAGCATTAAATATAAAAAGGAAATAAAATATCTAGGTGTCATCTTAGACTATAAATTAAATTTTCTTCAACATCTTGAGGCGGTCAAAGAGAAGTCAACTAAAATTCTGTATAAACTGGTGCACTTGGTGAAAAAGACGTGGGGATTGAAACCTGAAAACATTAAGGAAATTTACAGAATAGTCATAGAAAAAATATTATTGTATGCCTCAGAAGTGTGGTTCAGAGACCAAGAGAAATTTAAAATTAAGATCAGGCAAGCGCAGAGACCCTCATTGATAGCTATTACAAAGTGCTACTCTACGGTTGCAACCGATGCCTTAAACGTACTGGCGGGCTGTGTCCCACTCGATATTAAGGCTAAAGAAAATAAGCAGCTGAATGAGCTATTTGAAGAAAGTAAAGAGATCATGGTTGGAAATGGGGTATTTAATAGTGCCAATTGTGATATCAGTGTTAAACAGATAAAGAATATAGAAGACATAATGAAAATTAAATGGACGTTAGATGCTAAGCCAATTTCGGACCATGTTTTTTACACAGACGGATCGAAAATTCATGACAGAATAGGCTCGGGCGTCGTTTACTATTTTAAAGAAGATCTGATAGAAGTCTATAGAGAAAGAGTTATTGGCGGTAACTCGTATTTAGCGGAGGTGCGGGCTATTCAGAAAGTGCTGAAGATTATGAAGGACAGAAGTTTGAGGGAAAGTGACGTGTATACTGATTCTAGAAGCGCCCTGGAGGCATTAGGCACTTGTAATTATAAAGGGGCTGAGGTGGAAAAAATTAAAAATATCATTAGTAGAGAAAATTTAAAATTAAACTTTCATTGGGTCAAAGCGCACGTCGGTATAAAGGGAAATGAAGAGGCAGATAAAGCCGCCAAAGGGGCTACGGAGTTGGAAGAGGCTGAAACCAATTATAAGTATAATCGGAAGTTTGTAAAAAGAAAGATAGAACACCAAGAGAAATTGGAATGGCAAGCTAACTGGGATAATTCGAGTAAGGGAAGAAGTGTATATAACATCTTTAAATATGTTAGTGAAAGCAGACTATATGGAGATTTTGGGATCAATCAAGCCATCACTGAACATGGGTGTTTTGGCGCTTACCAAAAGCGCTTCCATGGGAAGGACGATAAATGCCCATGCGGGGCCATTCAAACGGTCAAGCATTGTTTATTCGAATGTGACAATTATAAAAGCATTAAAAGAAATTTACCAAGAGGATTCGAGAATTGGGATCTGTATAAGATCTTCTGTGACTATTATTGTAAGAAAGCCATTAAGTATATTGTGAGGGATCTTATGGACCAGCATATGCCATCTTCGCACGTGGTTTCTTAGCCTCTTGTTGTGCTGTTTTGTCTTGTCTTTATCTGGACATTTTTTTTTTGCATATTATTTTGTAAACAGTATTTGTAACTAGCTGCATGTATTTGTTATAGGTATTTAAAAAAAAAATCTGCATTAAGTGCGGATCACCTTTTAACTGTGAAAATAATCACATAGGTAATTGTATGTATTGGTAAAATGGTCTGTTTCGATGCCAATGTTATGAACATGTACCTTGATCAGCTTTGTACATATTTGCTTAAATAAGTTTGTATCAATGCATATTGTTTTATAAGTTTTTTGTGAATTTAATTTCGTATTATAGCTAAGAAAATGGTATTGCATTTTTGTTTTCTATCTCGATCTTGGAAATGTGTCTATTTTTCGAACAGAATTATGTTTATGTTTAATAATTATGCGACAGCAATATGTGTAACTTGTATAATAATGTAATTTAAAATAATATTAAGTGTTGTAAAGCCGGTATAAAATATGTGAATATATAAACCGCCGTATAAGCTTTTCGCTGAGGTCGGTGTAACTTTCGAACTTGTACACACTTTCATTGTATAAGAGTTTTTGTTGTATGATGTTTGTGAAAATGTCACCTTTCAATGTGACGATTTTCCCTTTTTTCGGGGGGGGGAGGATTTGTAATATATTAAATATTATGCCCTCCATTCTAGCATTTAAATTCCCTTTCCTAAATCCAATCATCAGTAACATTACTTTAGCGCTACAAAACCCTTAGCAACAGAACTTCCCATGAATCGCATGCCTTTGCATTTCTACACGTGTATGCGTCTGGAGAAAGGCGTGGATTCGCCTTTCTTATATATATATATATATATATATATATATATATATATATATATATATATATATATATAAAGACAGACAGAGAGAGATAATATCGGTCTTGGGTTTGAAGTCATTTTCACCTTTATTTTGGAAAGTTCTTTGTGGTGAAAATGTGAGTTTGTCACGCTGACAATGAAGCTTCTTTGGGAGACAAAGGATGAAAATACACATCAGTTTTTCTTTAGTTAACACAAAAGAAAAGCTGTTAGAATTTCCAATTTAAAAGAAATTTCCCTGCTTTTGTTCTTATAATAGAACAAATATTTGATATTCAATTAAAATGTGCGATGTTCACTTCGCTGAGTAATCCCAGTAGAAAAAGAATCTATTATCAACCAACTGGCTTCAAATATATAAAATGAAAGAAGTTACTTCTTCTCTACTGTAAAAAAAATCATAGAAAACTTTTTTTTTCTAATTACTGAAAGGAGATAGTACGAGAAAACGGTTACAGATGTAAAAAAGAAAGTTGTCATGCTTCAAAATATGAGATCCCTGGAAAACTTCATAATATCTAGAAAATATTTATTTAATAGTTAATTGACTATCACCGATTATTTTATATGAGAAACTGAGAGATCATATAAAAATAAAATCAAAATTAAGTGCATGAGATTTCCTGTGGCGTCATTCTGTATAATTTAAACCTTTATTGTCAAATCCCGATTATAGCAAACACTAATATTCTTTAACACTTTGCACACTGCATTCCTTAACACTTTGTATCGATACACCTGGCTGATTTTCAATTTTAAGGTTAAACTTTGAGAATTTTTTTCAGAGTTTTAATATCATAGATTAGAAAATAATACATGTTTTTGGATTCTGATTTTGCATATAATAATACACTTTAAAATAAAGAAGTTTTTAGTTTTCCAGCACATAAAATTTTACAAGGCATGAAATTATTAACGTCTATGGCTACAGCAGAATGATTCCTTTGAAAAAATAAAATAAAGATATGTTAGAAAAAAACAAATGCAATGCATATTCAGATTTTTTTAATTGCTGAAAACAGAATTTAAAATATGAATTTGCGATTTGTGGTGAGAAAATAAGACAGGAGAATTTCCCATAGATTAACATTAAAACTGTAATTAAAGTATTAAATCCGTACGTAATTTACAAATTAAATGATAATGTACATGTAATGTTCGAGCAACTGTATTTTTTCCCCATAAAATTAATAATCAGAGGATTATATCAGTTTGGTTTCTGAATTTATGCATGAGTGCAAATGGGTGCGTTCATATTAGACTGATGTATGCATCATTACTTTATTGGCTTAATCTCCATAGGGATACATTTTAATAATTTATCATTGTTGTATTAACATTAATGGGGATTTTAAGGAGTGTGCGCTATATAATCTATTTTTCTCCTCTGTAGATCATATAGCAAAAATAAAATAACAACTTACTTACTCATATAAAAATGTAGCATTAATTTCTTTGGAAAAGAAGAGGTTCAATTGTTTAAAAATCTGAAACATAATAGAAAGAAAAATACATTTTCAGCAAAATACATCAACATAAAATTATCAATAACAAAATGAACACGAAAAATCAGTTTAAAAATAGAGCTTAAGAAACGTTTTCCCAAATAATTGATATTTTACCTTTAAAAGGACAACGGATGATTAAATTTACTTTTTTTTGTTTGTAAATATGAATTTATACTTATTTTCAAACAAACATATTTTAACCATATAATTACACTATCGCATCCGAATAATAGAATCCTACATGTTAATTAACTTTTGAAATCTTATTAGGTAAATATTTTGAAAGATGCAGACAGATGTAACATTTTTAAAATATTAATTGAAAATTGCAAAGAATTTTTCAGAGACCTAGAGTTAATTTGCACTTTCTTTTATAACATTGTGTGTTTAAGGGGACAGTGGACCTTCAAACGTAACTTTTTTTCTTTTTAATGGATTTGCTTGAAATTTGAATATGTGATTAGTACCATAGGTATGTAAAAGTGATTAAAATTTAATGATGAAATATTAATAATTTATGAATTATGAATTATTAATTATATCAAAAATTGGCCTAGTTAAAAATGTTCCATGCGCATTTCTTTTGCATATAATAAGGTAATTTCTATTTATAGGATACCTTATAGAACTAACAATGAAACTTATTGCTTATTTTAAGCATTCATTAAAAATATAAAGAGAAAAAAATAATAATATTGAAAACACCCTTTTTATGACGCAAAATACCTATAAATCATCTTTTCAAGTAGAAAATTTAGAAATTCTGAGCTACGAGGCATATTTTTTTTCAATACGATTTATTTGATATACAGTTAAGTACATAAAACTTAAATTTCAAAGCAATACGGCTATTAGAAATGCGCCTGGAGCAGTTTGAATATTCGTATGACACGAAAATTTTTATTTTGAGAAAAACATATTTAATGTTATTGCTATTAGTAACCACATAATATCTAAATTAAATACAAATGCCTATAACTAGGAAAGTAATCACAGAAATTAAAAATTCTGTTTGCAACACATTCCTACTCGTCCGTGGTTTCACAATTCAATAAAATAAAAAATCGAATTTTTGGACAAATTTCGCAATTTTGAAAGTCCACTGTTCCCTTAAAGAAACAATCTAATTTACATTTTCAATGCTACTAGATAAGTTGGTATTAAGAAACCATAATTATTTTTCCACCAAAAACTCTATCTCGTGTAATCATATAATATCCTTTTTTTATATTTTATAATCAATAAAAAGTCAATTATAATCAATAAATAAGTCAAGAAAAAGTTCAAGAATAAAAAGACATGCTCAGCTGCTTCCTAGGAAAAGGGTTTCTGTAATGACAAGGGTATTTTTTGTATATATTTAAAAAACTACTAAAGCCTCCTTCCATATATATATATATATGCAGGTGGTTAACAAAATAATGGAAACATCAAGGAATAACATGAAATACTTTATTAATATGGAGTACGAATGTTTTTGGCATGTAATACAGCCTGAATTCGCCTAGGAACAGATTTGTACAAGACATGAATAGTGGTTAAGGGAGTATTATACCACCCATCATGGAGAAATCGTGAAAGTTAATGTAGAGTTGGTGTTGGTGAATATCGATACTTGGATCTATTCTCTAAAACAATTCACAGTGTTTCGATGATATTTAAGTCGGGGGACTTTGGCGGTTAGGTAACATGTTTGGCTCTATTTTCATGTTTCTGAAGCCACAATATGGCAGGTTTGGCTGTATGGACAGGAGCTTTATCATCCTAGGAAACACCCTCTCCAACGGGAAACAATGTTTGCATCATAGGATGAACATGGTTGGCAAAAAGTTCGACATAGGCCTTCCAAGTGTATCTCCTATTTAGGGTTACATTGCGACTTGCTGTAAACCATGAGATAGCAGCCCAAACCTTGTCAGATCCGTCTCCATGATTGATAGTTTGCACGAAACAGTCAGGATAACATATTTATTTGGTTGTTTTCCAGTAGTGCGCACGTTGTCTTGTGGGGACAATGGGACCGATGATTATTCTGACCACGCGACATTCTTTCACATATCACTTGACCAGGATTTGTGCTCGTGGCACTATCGTGGACGACGTTTTCCATTCACTTCTGTTACAAGTGGCTTGGGTATTGTTACTCATCCGTAAATGTTTTGTTTGTGAAGTTCCCTCCTACTTCTAATGGCTAATACGGGAACCTGTAGATGCAGATCGAGCTCTATGGTCAATTTGGTTGCAGTTGTTTTATTTTTACAAGTCACAATCTGCTTCAATACTTGTCCGTCTCTTTCACTCAGTTCTCCCTTTCTTCCACTATTCTGTTTCGCAGACGATGTTTATCCGTGCATTCTTTATCCTGGCATGACATTCGATGCCATAGTTCTAGAAGTACCCCAAACCCTGGTGAGCGCCGCAAGAGACATTCCCATTTGACGCGCTCCAACAATTTGGCCTCTTTGCAAGGTCTGCAAGGTTTAACAACTTTCGTTACACCCCTAAAACCCCGATGCCCATAGCTTCATTACTGCTACCTGACGGTACAATAATATATATACTATATTCTATAGAAAATACCGGGGACCATACTTGTATTTTAAGGAATACGAAGCACTTTCCTGAACACCACTAATATTTATAGGTGTTTCCATTATTTTGATAACCGCCTGTATACATACATAGATACATATATATATATATATATATATATATATATATATATATATATATAATAGGAATGTGTCATATGCATTTTATCGAAGGTGATGAATTACGAAATTTTTCGACTGGGAACTATAAAGAATTTATCAGATGGACATTACGTTTCAGTAAACATACTTTATTCTGTAGCTCTAGACATCTAAATTTCATCCTCAACTAATCTTCATACATCTTCATTCTAATATTATCTTAAACGACTAAGAAAAATATTGCAATTTGTTTTTCTGTAAATAATTTCTTTGGTCGTGAGTCGCAAGAGAGAAAAATTCTCACCTTGTGAAAAATTCATTTAAACTACTGTACATACACAGTGCAGCAGAATGGACTCCCACATTTCATAGATTAATAAAAAACGAAAGAAACAATTTATAGAAAAAAGTTTTACATTTTCTTAATTTCAAACAATCTAGTTTTTTTTTTCCCACTAGGTTTTGAAAATAACATTTTTCAGGTGGTGGCCGTTGTTTGCAATGCACTGTCGATAAGCTTCTCTAAAGTTTTCCACCACTCTCTTGGTCATCTCCGGCTACTCTGATTACAAGAATAGTGGACTCACTGACTCGTTGCAGATTTTCAGATGTTTTTATGTAATGCCCTTGGTAATGCAGACTCCCTTGCTCTCATTTTTAAAACGCATCGCAGTAATGTTTTTCTATTAGGAACGGCATGATTTGATTAAAGTCCGAAGCGCGTAATCTGTGTAGCGGTTACATATAATCTTTGCTTTCAAATAACGCCTCGATAACGAAACTGCGAAGTTCACCATAACTACTCATGGTGTCTATTGACAACTAGAAAATCCGTCTGCAATGTTGCATTTCTCCGAGCTGCCCTTCCCTCCACTCCTTTACAAGTAACCTTCATAAATGTGGGAGTCCATTCTGCCGCGCCACTGTATATTGCAAACCAAATGAAACCTTAAACCGTGTTCATAAAGTTAAGTCCAAAAATCGAATATCACTGAAGCAAGACTTTCTAAGATTTTTGTACTTTCATGATTGATTAACATTTTTAAAACTTACCGCCTGTTCCATTGCGTTCCTCAGGTTGACAGTTTGAGATTTGGGGCTTTGAGAAATTGTAAAATCGGCTTTGATAACATAAAAATCCTCTCCTAAAGTAGGAGATAAAAAAATTGCAAATAATATGATTTAACAGTCATGTATCTTGATCTTAATATCAACATTCATTCTGAAATTCAAACCCAAACAATACAATAAGATTTTGCACTAATAGATAATAAAGACAAAATTGCTTCTCGTAAACATACTTTACTTTATCAATCTACTCACAAAATTAAAATAGTCAATGCAGGGGAAAAATAGATTTGAAAATGAGAAGGAAAGGAATATAATAGATTATACCAAAAGCAATTAAATACTGTTTTATCTTGTGGAAAAAGATATGTGTAAATATTCACGCCAAACACCTTGTTTTATTGAGTAATTATGGTAGAATAATTTTCCACTTTGAAAAAATTTCTAATGAAAAACAGAAAAAAACGGGTAGTATAACTTATTCAACCAAACTTTTAATCATACTAAATTTTAGTTAGTTAGGTTGCGTTCATATGCCTATACTCAAATTTTAGCTCTTAAATATTGAGTTAGAGAAATGGTATAGATAAAAAACTGTTAATATTCTTACATTACCTTACTAACCTAATTAAACCTAATCTAAATAACCTAACTAAAGTAGACGTTTAACCTAACTAAAATAGGCGTTTAATATATAAAATGCCTTAAAAGATTAAAAACTGGTATTTATTTAAGAATAGACTGGCGAAAATAGAAATTATAAGTTTATATTTTACAGTTACGCAAAATTATGCCATACGTTTTAAAGAACAACTGAGTGCACTTTTTTTGTGTATTTTAATACAAAATTGTAAGGCTAGGGATATCTTGAAAACAATTTCAGAGAATTGTCAATTCTTGTAGTCTTTAAATTTATCTGATATATATTGAACTACATGTCATCCCTCTTTCAGGTCACTATTAAATTTAATTCAAAATTTACTTTTGACTGCAACAGATGCAATAGAAATAATGTATTATATTCATGAGGACAGTTAAGAACGATCACGTCATGGTACATGGTGCAATGGTTTACAAAGCTATGCAGGTAATCTGGATTGCCAAGCTCGATTTCGAAGCTGGCAGATTGTTTTTTATGTGGAAAAAATTTCCGAATCTGTGGTAGAGGTTGAGATTTTTGTAATAGAGATTCCTTCTCCTTGGAACAAGTGTTGCATTTTATTACGACAAATTGCCCCGGTAGAGTCACGAACCATGGAACTTCTAATCCTTACGTAATACAGTAAAACCTCATTTATCTGGATCTCCGGATAATCTAGATCAGATTTGTAGGTATTATTTTTATTTAATGTTCACATTAGGTAATAATTTTTATCTATGATAGCAAGAACGTAACTACAGGTGCGTCAAATATTCACTTTTTGGTTTGATTCAAAGTACAGTTCCTGTATAGATTGTACAATAAAATATGGTAATAAAATGCTTTTTGTTCAGTATAAGAAATATTTATTAAACTTACCAATTCTTTGTTAAGGAATGATGTGAAAGGTTTTTTTTAATATTTTTAATGTCTTGTAAACAATACTATGTAATTTTGTTACAAAATATAAGTTTTTATCGTAATAAACGGTAAGTCTGCTTAGTGAAAGATTTTGTTTTGCTTATTACCCATATTACCAGGATTATCTGCATTTCCTATGGTCCCAGTTAGTCCGGATTAACGGGGTTTTACTGTAATTGAAATGTAAATAAGGAAATCAGCAACGTTTCCTCACAAGTATAGCACAGTTTAAAATACTTCTCTATTGAAATTCATTCCATTAAACTGCCTGGTACCTTGATAAAAAAATCGATTTTACTCAAGTTTTTGTCGATAGTATTCTTGTTATAGTGCCATAGAATGAATACTGTATTCTTGCACTGTATTCTTGCACTGAAAAATCAAACATTATTATTTTATTGTAAAAATATAGACCAATGTAAATTTAGCTTTAGCGAAATAATTTTACTCGGGTGTCTGAACTCTCTTGAGAGATTAATAGGAAATTTCTTTTCTAACATGATAGATAAGACCATGTTCAAGACAAATAAATTCCTTCTGTTACAGCGGGAAATTTTAAGCCTTCATGTATTCATTAAAGTGCAGTTTTCAACTCTTCTATCGTAAAAACATATTTGTAATATAATCTCATTTTTAAAGCTAAAATAGTCAATGTGTAATGAATTAGACTTAAAATTTTCTAAAAGGAATAATGGATTTTAATCAAGAAACTGGTAAAATTTGCTTTCAATGTTGAAGCTGTGCACGCTTTCTTGTATAATTTGCGTTTATATGCCTATACTCAAGTTTTAGCTCTTAAATATTGAGTTAGAGAAATGGTATGGATAAAATACTGTTAATATTCTTACACTTTGTTGTTTCACTAGGTTTAACTGGAAACATATTAAATATTCAGAATAAGAATAATTAAAAAACAACTTCAGTTTTCATGTAGTGCGTTTCCATGTATTGAATCAAAAGCTTGTGTTTTTGATGTATTGAACCTAAAATTTAAGCTTTTGTTTCAATACATTAAAAAGCACTGCAACACTCATAAACTATCAGAGGAACACCTTTATTGGATGTTAATTCTTGTAGATTTTTTTAGGGGGGGGGGGGGCTTTTTTCAAACGGGGTGAAATTTTAGCCAAATAATACAAAATTGAAGTAAAACTGAGACCCAAATGATCCTCATATCTTTTTATACAAAATCTTACAAAAATAGAAATCTCTCCAAGAAAAATATTTTCCCGTAAGGTAGATTTTATCGATATTATACCGGAGTAAAATTCTAATGGAAGAAACGTAACTTTACAGACGTTTTGAACCTTGTGGGTTGGATCAATGAATTAAACACGTGAGAATAGAGGAAACAATCAAACATGGGGTTTTGTCTGAATGCAATTAAATTTTTTCTTGTTTAATTGTTACTGACACCCGACGTCTAAACATCGAACCGTGGAGATGTATATCGGAATGTAACTACGTTTCTCAAATGTGCTCTTCGGTCGAATGTAATTAACGTGACCTTATACAGTGATGCAGAGATCGTCGCTTCAGTTCTCCTACCACAGTGAGCCAACTACGAGTTGATGAGTAAGAGTGAAGCGTGGATATGTTGTGAGTGGGTATCATTGTAACATACTGTCAATTGTAAGATAGTTAAGTTGTTGTTGTTGTTGTTCTTGTTTTGTGTGTGACGAACCTGTCTCTGATAAGTTAGCTACTGGCACCACATCGCGGGGAAATCAGAAGGTACGGTCTCTTGCCTGCTCAAGCATAAGGCTGATATACGGCAGGTACTAAAACCTTGAAAACAAAAATAATAAAGGCTTCAGGCTAAGGAAATTAATTTTGCCTATTATAGCAATACAGAAAAAATTTTAGTTGTTTTTATTTTCAATGCTCATATTCTTGTGTCAACATACTGTATAGGAGAAACAAGTTGACTGACTTTCGTAACATGTCTTGAGAATAGTAAAAAGTGACGCTAGCTTTTTGTACAATAACACTAAAACACAACAGACCAAAGTGGAATGAAAAAATACAAAATTATGTTTGCAAGGCAATAATAATATTATATACTGACGAATGCACTACCTTTCGGAGGACATTTTTTTTCTCCTGGATATATAGCGAAGTAGCATGGATGAGATGTGTGTTGCGTTCCTTCACATTTATCATCAATTTCATCAGCTGCTAAAGAAAAACTAGAAATAAATGCTAGGAAAACAACTTTCAGTATATTGTTGGAATAATAAATGATGCAAAAATACGTTTTACAATGCGTTTAAACAACGAAAAAGCCTAATTACAAAACATGTGTAAAACAGGTTCCACTTAAGGAGGATTTGTTAAAATACATTTCATCATTAGTAAAATATGCGAAAAGTGTAAGATTTAAAATATCAGTTAAATAAAATAAAGGAAAATGTTTATGAAGATGCTTTGAAAATTCCAGATTTAACTAGCGATTTTCTAGCACTATAATTTCTTTAAATGAAATCAAACAAAACTATAATTTTACTAGTTATAAGTAACATCGTGATATAAGGAATATATATATATATATATATATATATATATATATATATATATATATATATATATATATATATATATATATATATATATATATATATAAAGAATAGCCAGAAAATATGATTATTGCTTTGAAATTAATGTTCATTTCACGTTAGCAGAAACGCGTTATAATATTTTGAGTAGTTTTAGTTTTCCCATTGAAAGTAAAAGGTATTAGTTTTTCTGTATATCATGATTCATAGTTTTTTTAAAGAAAGTACTTTACATGAGAGATAAAAGTTTGAAATAGGCACAATTTTTCTAAAAAATGTTTAAAGGAATGTAAAATCAAGATATAATAAAATAGAAGAAGCAAATATATTTTACAGACTATCATCATATTAAGTCATTTTCATATAAAAAAGCTATTAGGTTAAAATGAAATAATTAGTTCCAAACTGCAGATGGATCTTAAGTCAATTAAGCTAGCTTGGCGGCAGGAAACATTCTGATTTTAATACTTTCCAAACATGGTATCCCTGTTTTCTTTCTACAGACAAGCAACGAATGATGTTTGCATGAACTGTCTACCAGCAAACCCATCATACAGAAAAACGCATTTACAGGTTTAAACACAGATTGGCTACTATTAGAACGTTGAAATACAAATTAATTTCTCCTATTCTAATTAAGATAGAAACATGATTTAAACGTCATTTTAAGTGGAAAAAAATACAAAATGTTTTAATGCAATTAAAAAAAATTTTAAAAATTTGAAGAATTTTGTTTTCTGAACCCACTTAACTAGGTACTAATTTTTGGATGGAAAGTAAGTGCATGATGGATCTAAATACAGTTTTGCGGAATTTTCCTGTTGCTTATATTTTATTAATTTTATACCTTTTTTTATTCAATTTTCCGGTAAACTTTTTTAAAACGATATAAATGAAAGTTGATATCATGAAAAGGTTCTAATAAGATATGAAAGATAAATAATAGCACGGAAAAAGAGGTCAAACATTGATGTAGTGACATTGTTAAATCCTCAAGATACAGCTGGCGCGATCTTTTGACATGTCAAATAGATGCGCGGCTGTCAGAGGGATAATGAAGATCTGCATAAGTAGGTTACCATTTTTCAGTTGACTTTGTTTTTCACATTTAGCTCCTTCATAACCATCAGGGCACTCGCATGTTCGAACCGAAGATCCAATGTAGTACCTGAAACAGGAACCACGTTAAAGTAAAGTGACCGTGATACTAGGAATCGAAATTGAATGCTCATCTTAAATGTTTAAAGGACAAATTTTACACAGACGTATGATGACTCTAGGCTAGTTTTTGAGCCCGCGCATAGATCAGGATCTTCTGACGGAGCCTTGAAATTAAATTGGATATTCAATCCAGCTCAGTTTGGTCCTCATATATACCAGAGCCTTAAGGCTGCTGTGTACTAACCCTATTGGATTCGCTCACCTCAATGTTAACCTACGGAGAAAATTTGTCTACTATTTACAGCTACATAAATGCTGATAATTCAACAAAAAAATGATATTTTCAGATAGCCTGAACTTTTCTGCACCTTGCATTAGGATCCATTTTATTAATTTAATCCACCAAAAGAATTTATGAGCTTTCAAAACACACCATACCAGATTTTTTCAAGAATAATTTAAATTTTAAAATATCATTTACATTAAAAATACAAACGAAAAATTCCCCAAGGTCTAAACTTTCTCTCACTATTATTGAGTACAGTTATTATTTTTTTAATCTTTAAATCCAAGTCTTCAATCCTTCGACACATTTTCTCCATAGGTTAACATTCAAGTGAGCGAATCCAATAGGGTTAGTACACAGCAGTCTTAAGTACTTTGCCTTCTAATTGCAACATTAAATTGAAAAAGAGTTTTAATACGCCCTCATTTTTTAACTGCTGTGAATATATCCTTATTTAGATTTGATGTAAAAAATAGTAGTTTTACGACTGATTGTATTTACCTCGCAGCGTAATCTTGACTTTAGTATTTTAGCGATTATCCTTTTAAGATTTATTTTACTTTCTCTTCATATATACCGTAAAATCTCGAGTATAATACTCACTTTTTTTCACATTTTAATCCGCAAAAATGAGGGTGCGTATTATACTCGCGTAACAAAAAAAAGCATTGTTTTAAACATTGGATAAGCGAACGTACAGCAGCTGTAAGACATTATCGCAACACGGGTGCGTGCGCATCTGTACTCCGTGATTCATCCGCCCGTTTACTAAGCAGGTATTCCTTTTAAACAAACGGAACTCACAGTTCGTATCGCACACCCGTCCGTTTAATAACAGGTCCCTTGAAATAGTGATAGTTTCCGGTTGTTGCAAGTGCAAAAAAATTATTATTTTATTTTATTTATCTCCCTCAAATTTTCTTCAAGACGGTCCTATAAGGCAGCAGAAAAATTATCGATTGTTAAATGCGAGACGGCAGTGAGAACTACATGTTATGGGAGGATGGGCAGTTGTCATCAAATGACGATGATGATGGTGATATACCCTGAAGTGGCACTGAATTAGGGATACCTACCTAGTAACGAGTTGAGCCTACTCTGGCCTTGATAACGGCTGCCACACGACGAGGCATAGATTCAACAAGTTTCTGTAAACGTTCCACGAAAATGGCTTGCCAAATATTGGCTAAAACTGTTCATAATTCAGTAAGGTTCTTTGGTGCTGTGTGATGGCCTTTCACGCCTTGTTCCAAAACATCCCAAAGATGCTCAATAGGATTTAAGTCTGGGCTTCTAGGTGACCAATTCATGACAGAGATGTCAGAGGAATGCTCATCCAACCAGCCAGTAGCCAACCGGGACTTGTGAGAGTTACAGTTGTCTTGCTGGAAAACTCCATTACCGTGCGGATAACAGAACAGCATAAACGGATGGAGGTGATCACCCAGCAACTCTACGTACCGAATTGCATTGGGGGAGGTTGGTACACACACCAAAGATCCCAAACTGTGCCACGAAAAAACACCCCAGACCATGATTGAGCCTAAATGCCCTTTTACAGTTCCAGCCAGGCATGCAGGATCCATGGCTTCATGAGCCTGACGCCATATTCTCAGCCTCCCGTCGGCGTTAAGTAGCGAGCGTTGCACAGTCCGTTTACTGACTGTACGACTGGCACCGTCATTAAACTGGGTGGTAATTTGAGCTAATGTTTGGCTTCGCTGGCTACGTACAATACGCCTGAGCCGTCTCTCACCACGCACTGTCAAAGCTAATTGTCCTTTGCAGTTTGCCCGATCGATAGTTTTTTTTCCACCATCCATGTATTCTTGATATACTCTTGACACTGTCGACCTTGAAAATCCTAGCTGTCTGACGATTTCGGAAATTGAATGGCCCGTGCGTCGCGCACCTACGATTTGTCCGCGATCGAAGGCGTCTAAATCAGGCAGTTTACCCATACTGGCAATTCCAACAACTAATTCAGAACAACCACAGTACGCGCTATATATGCAGTTACCACAGCGCCCTCACTTGCGCATACATGATGCAAAGCGCTACACAATTTGCGTAGGCTTTGCTATCCCTAATTCAGTGGCACTTCAGTGTATATTACGTCGGCACCAATGCATATAACATGGATGCAACAGCAATAGATGAGCTGTACTCTAGTGAAAGTGATTAAGACTGATAATTTGGCAGTATTGTTTGTTTTGAATAACAAATTAAGTTTTTCTTTCTACTGAACTTAATGTTTTCGTTTCTTTTTATTACAAATTTTTATTTCTCCTAATAAATATTTAATTTTTTAAATAAAATATTGAAAAGTTATGGCTGCGTATTATAGTCGAATTTTAATTTTTTGAAAATTTCACGCAAAATCAAGCAGTTGTATTATACTCGGGTGCATATTATAGTCGAGATTTTACGGTAGTTGAAAAAAAATTGTTTATCAATCTCTAAACGGAATGTCTACGTAATAACTTAGCAAAATAAAAACATATTAAGTTTTATACATAAGACCATGTTACTCACTCTGAGGAAAAGAGGGGAAATATTTGATTCGTCTAATACAATTCAATGCAACAATTCTATTAATTTAAAGTAATTAATTTTAAGCCAGGAATGCATAAATAATTTACTTTACGATATACAACAGTTAACAGCTAATTACGTTTCAAGCAAATTTCCGATAAAAGAGTTTTCGTAAGCAAGGCTGAAATGTTTTTAGTCAACAAAAGTCTGGCACTGTTGCACGTACCGAATTGAAAATCAATGAGAAATATTTACGTACATATTGCTAATTAATACTTTTCCTCAAAAAATATATGTGCAGATCGCTCTTGATATATGCAAAACGAATTTAACAAAGTACAAAAAAATTATAAATAAATTATGTTGATGTCCAATGTATATGTCAAATTAGTAAATATGATAAGTTTATAAGGGACAGGGATGTAATGTAAATTCTCAATAACGAATTCTCTTTGATGTTGTGTTTAAAGAATATTGCCTACGGAGGATAATTTAATAAACGTATATTCAACTCAAATGTACTATAAGAAACTATTATTACAAAGTACACTTTCTTGTCAAAATTACTATTCCATTGTTTTTTGTTTTTATAATTTTAGGTGCAAGCAGAAGAAGTATACATTTTTTAGACTTTTTAAAATTTGTTTTATTTATTTTTAAACTAATTTATATTTAAATTATCTTATATTTATTATTTAATAGTAATTGTGACTTTCAGAAAAGGAATGATAAATTTCGAATGTATTCATACATACTCACACACAAATGTGTATATATACACACACACACACACATACATATATATATATATCAAATAACATTCAGCTATGCAAATGATGACGTAATCTAAGAACAATGGAAATTAATTCGTAATTGGCTCGTCTTTTTTTCTCGGTTTTAGTATATCTATCTGCATAAATATTCTCTTTTCTCTCTAAATGTATGTATCTATGTTTATATATATGTCATAAAATATTAGAACTCCGAATTCATTATTGAATATAGAAATTTAGTTACTTATTAAAACAACATGACATCAAAGGTCTTCTAATGTATTCTAGCGTCGTATTGAGTTTGAACTTTGTTGGCGGTATATATATATATATATATATATATATATATATATATATATATATATATATATATATATATATATATATATATATATATATCTATATTTATATATATATATATATATATATATATATATATATATATATATATATATATATATATATATATATATATATATATTTATATATATATATATATATATAGAGAGAGAGAGAGATAGATGTAGATAGATGTAGATATAGATTCGACAGAGATCACACACACATATCTAGGTAATGATGGATCAATGCTTCATTGTTTACACATACCTTAACGTAACACGAGTAAACAGTCTGCGCAAATGATTGGACAACATCACCTAAAATTGCCTTACTAGTTCAGTTTCAATAACATTTCTATTTCAGTGGTTTCTATGAATGTACTCTCGCAGATAATGGAGAAGATCTTAATGAAGTTAGATTATATTTCTTGATAACTTCAGTTTGGCAAAAGAAATAATTCTAAATGGTCCCAGTAGTATTCATTTAAGTATTATTTTAACAGAATTAACAGTTTGTTTTCATTTTTAAACTACATAACGGTAAAAAAAATTGACGAATAAATTATATAAATTAATCACTCGTTACAAGGCTAATTAACTGTAGGAGTTAATTGATATAAATTAATAAAATTAATTTGTGTGTAATACCCCAAAATCACAGTTCCAATCAAATTGAGAAAAATATCCTTTTTTTTTAAGCTTTAATGATCTTTTACCCTTTTAAGAATTAAGATCTATCCATTTTGCTTCATTTTTATTAGCACGACAACGTCTCATTGTGGGCCCTGGAAAACTACGGGCGTGTCCTCTATTCAACTCGTCATGATGCCTTGGCTCTCTAGTTCTTTACTTAAATGATGTCAAAATCTTTTTGAGCTTCATCAGAAAAACGAGGGGGTAGTTTTTCCCTTGACCTTTTTTTAATTTGGATTTTTTTTTTGTTATTGTTGTTGATGTTGCGGTTATTTTAGAGTTACTCGTTCTTTACAGGTATCCTGCCCATTTCATTCTGTATACCTTTATGAAATTTATAATATCTCGATCGCTATATCTCTATATATAAAACAGCTCCACAACTGACAGAACTGACTTATTGACTGATTGACTGACTGACATACAACGCGCAGACCAAACCGATGGACCTAAACGTCTGAAATTTTGTATGGCGATTCTTCTTATAGTGTAGGGGTGCACTAAGAAAGATTTTTGAAAAATTCTTCTTAGATTTTTTTAAATTAAATTTTTAAGCTGTTTTAGTAACTTTTTTTAAGTTTGCATTTAAAATAATAATTTGAGGGTTATAAAATTTATATCACGAGAAAGATCATAAAATTCCTTTAAAATGAATTCTTTTTCGAATCTTTACCTCCATTTTCTGATTTTTGGAAAATTTTTAAAGGATAATTTTTAGAATATAATTTATTAAATGTTGATCATGGGATTTCTTTTTCTGGTACTTTAAATTAATTTGTCGTTGCGTGCATGACAACGAAATAGACAAAAAAAAATTTTATTCATGCTAATGCGACAGACGATTGAACATTCTCCAATAAAATATTAAAATACAGTAAAAGAAAAGTTCCTCAAACTGTACTACATTAACTGTACTATATTCTTTAGCATGTTTTATTCGATTTAATTTGAATATTTTTTTCTACATTATTTTGTATATAAAAATATCCCTTACGATTTTTTATAAATATATATATATATATATTTTTTTTGCATCAATTGCATACATTGATCGTTGTATTTATTATAAATAAATATATATATATATATATATATATATATATATATATATATATATATATATATATATATATATATATATATATATATGTATATATATTTATTTATTTATTTTGGCATTAATTGCATACATTGACCGTTGTATTGAATTTGAATGTACTCCGTTGCGAAGTGCGGGTTTTCAGCTAGTAGTCTATAAATTTCATGACTGAACCCTTTCCTACAAATTTTCCGAACCTGTATAACCCCCTAGAATACCTCTCAAAAGCCTCCAGAGTAGCTTCCTATCTAGAAGTGGTTGTTCAGATCTCCAATTCTTAAATTAGTATTGGTTTCAATAGCCCTTTTTAGAGGGTAAATTTAGTGCTTTTTATGATAACCTTTACTTCTATTTGATACAAATGAAGTTTATGCGAGTTGTTCTGAAAAATCCGTTGTATTTCTGGGAAATTTAATCTTCTTTAATTCATCCATCGGCTTTCATTGTGAAAATCTGAATCTTCTCACAGTAAATTCGTAACAACTACGTACATAAAGTTTAGAACTCAGCGGAAACAGAACTGGGCTTTATGTCCAAACAGAATCACATTATAAAAATTTGTCAACATTTAAGTAAAGTTCTGAGAGTATTCTACAGAATTTATCGCAAGAACTGCAACATTTTAAGTTACCAGGAATATTTAAATCACAGAAATCAGCTGCGAAAATTAACATGAAAGATAACTTCAGTACATGTTTTCAAAAGTTCTTGCATTCTTATGTAAATAGGATAAGTATTAAGACTTTAAAAGATTTTGGAAGATAAACTAATGTGTGTTAACTTATCTGTGTAAACTTATCTGTAATTAGCAAATAAAATAAAAACATTTTATACTTTGCCAGTTTTCTTTTTGGAACTCCATAGGATATCTAGGCAATGTGTAAGATATTAAGCGCTTCATACTTTGACGTCCCATTTTTGGCATTCTATACAATGTCTGATTTCACACATTGACGGTAACATAAAATACTGCACTTGGATACCATAAATTCGAGTCACTGCAAGGTGTTGTAGCATTTCTTATTGCTTATAATAAATCATATGTGTCTCAGTATTTTTAACTTATCATCAAATATTCTAACGAAAACATGAAAACACGTATTTTTTTTTCCTGACTTGATAATTTTCGCTTGTACTTTCACTACTCACTAAGACGTGTCAATTTTCGCACAATTCCAGCAATTGATTTAAGAATATATTTACAAGTATATTGATTATATTTAACTTTTGGACACTTGTATGACTTGTGATATTAGTTGGTTATAATTTTTCCTTGCGGCTTTATTTTTAATTCTAGATAGAAATGGGCTAAATCATTTGCCTTCAGAATGAAACATACTCAACGAATTCCATGGGTATAATTTAACGAAAGAACTATTTGCACTACTACAGATCTACTATAACAGATATTTGAGAGAAATGATATTTATAATAATAAAAAGATTGTATGACTGTAATGGTTCGATAACAGCACCAAGCACAGACGAATTTATCATCAATCAGATCTATTATTAATTTTTATATTACACTAAAACTCTGAGTTTCCATACAACATATACAGCATAAACGACGCCCGATAGCGTCTTATATATGAGAATAAAACACCACTGATACAAACAGAAAAATATTAAAATAAATTTCCTCGCAAAGAAAAGCAAATGTTGACCTCAAAATTGGGCCAAGGGTTAAAAAGTTGCAGGGATTTTTCATCGTACTTAATGTGGTATACCTTATTAGGTTCAGAAGAAAGATGGCGGATTGAATTTCAAACTTTGTCACTGCTATCTATCAAATAAAACAGTAATTTTTTATGGCAATAATATTTTATTTTTAGAAAATGACTTCTTACTGCGAAATGTGTTTGTATGGAGCTTTATGCCAAAGAAAAATAAAGGAGAATGCTCGAGTATTTGGATCGATGACAAATCAAAGAAAAATATCCTCAAAGATCAATTTTACGACTTACACAGAAGTCATTTATCAAAAAAAATAATAACGGTTAAATTAGATTTTTGAATAAGGAATAACAAGAACGAAGTGAAAGATTGCATTTAATTACCTCAATTTTTCATTTCGGATCATGATGGAATGAGTTGGCAATCTTCCTAACCTAGGATTAGCAAGGTACCCAGTGACGGGTAATTCATTTCTATTTAAAAGCTGAAATCTACCAAAGTCGTAACTATACAAATTCTCTTGTGTGTTTGGCAAAATAATAAAGTAATATTTTAATCATCAATGAAGGATTACAGTTGCGGCAAAATAGAATTTTTACTGATTTCTCTAAAATGTATTGGTATTTCATATTTTAATATGAATTCATACGAATGATTTCGTGAATAAAAAATGTTTTGAAATGGAGATAAGTAACAAAAGATAGATTATTTCATAGATTTTAAATGAAAAAAAGTCATTTTTCTTGGAAATGTTTTAGTAAGGAAAGTAAAAAATTCCTGCTCTAAATGTGTAAATATTTCTACCCATAACTTTATAAACACATACTTCAGAGCTTATTACAGACATGGATTACACCAAATGTCTTAAATAATAAATTCTATTGAAATAAAAAATACCATCGAACTGAGTTGACTTAATGGCTGCTTGACTAAATGATAATGATTAGATTACACAGGTCTGCGACAAAAAAAATTGTCTCAAATGTAGTCAGTGCTTTTTATAGTATTTTTGGTGCTGATTATGGGAAAATTATTGAAAAAATTCCATCACGTATAGTTTTGTTACAATCAGCATGTCTAGTTTTGTCGAATTTGTGTATTTTTTAAAGTAAGGTAGCACTCTGAGTTTAGACAAAATTTCAAATATTTCCAAAGAAACTGTTATATTTTGCGTACAAACACTTTTAAAAAGTAATGTGAGAAAGTTTTAAGGCGTTTTCAATGAAATAGACATTCTTATATATACTGGTCAGGCATACTCAAACTAGTGTAATACGGTTAAAACTGCATCACTTTCTTATTAGTGTCTGTCTGTCGACCTTCCCTCCCATCCTTTACTATCTCCCTCCACTGACATTTTTCGTGTGAGTGTCTGTCTGTCCCCACCATCCTTCTTCCCACCACCTTCCACTGAACCACATCTAAAATAAAGTTTTGAAAATCTTGAGCTGGTCTTAAACAAAATTTGTTAATTCAGATCATAAATGGACGATTTGTGGCAATTTAAAAGTGATTTCAATGTTGCTTGGTCAACAGAGTGGCTAACACAAAGCTCCCTTGCTTTCTCTGCAAATGGGACGGTCGTGACAGGAAGCAAAACTATAAAAAGAAAGAATGGCTGCTGAGAAAATCCTTGCAGGTTGGAGTTAAAAATGTTAAGAGGTAGAGTCTTGTAGATCCCAAAAAGGTATTACTTCCACCACTACACTTTAAATTGGGTTTGATAAAACAATTTGTCAACGCATTGTCAAAAGAAGGAGAATGCTTTAAAGCCTTTGTGAGCAGTTTCCTGGGTTATCCGAGGCAAAGATAACAGAAGGATTGTTTG
Source organism: Dolomedes plantarius (assembly GCA_907164885.2). Taxonomy (NCBI): domain Eukaryota; kingdom Metazoa; phylum Arthropoda; class Arachnida; order Araneae; family Dolomedidae; genus Dolomedes; species Dolomedes plantarius. The sequence continues at coordinate 117,325,195 of OU015493.1, read as the reverse complement.
TCAGGCCTGACATCAGAAAACTAATGAGGGATGCCAGCTTTGAGAAGAAAAAAATGGAAACAAAAGAAAAAGCAGCATGGGTATCATTTAAACTAGTTGTAGTCAGTTTTCTGGGAAACGAAAAGGACCCAAACTACAAGTCAATCTTCGCTGACATGCTAGACAACTTCATGAAGCTGGGTTGTAATATAAGCATAAAAGTTCATTTTCTCCACTCACACCTTGACTTCTTCCTTGCAAATCTTGGTGATGTCAGTGACGAGCAGGGCGAAAGGTTCCATCAAGACATTAAGAAAACGGGGAAAAGGAACCAAAGAAGATGGAACATTAACATGATAGCGTATTACAGCTGAATATTAAAAAGGGACGATCCTCAAGCTGTCCACATTAGAAGAGCACTAAAAGAAGTTTTAATGTGAAGCAAAAGCGCTTCTACAAGGACTTTTGACTCTATAGTTATGCACTTTTCTTCAATGTTCTTATGTGTAAATGTAAACCAAGGCATCTTTTTTTTGTTTATTAAAATTTAGAACATTTAGAAAAAGTGTACAAAATTGCGTTAAATTGAGTTTTTCCCCCAAAATGCACACCCTTTTTGTTAGATAACCTGACGTGATGGAAAAAAATAGATTTCATTTTTGAAATCAGCACTGAAAAATTCATAGAAATCAGTTATCGAACTATAAACAACTTTAAAAAAAATTTTTGCAGACCTGTTTAATTAAAGGATTAAAAATCATCCATATAACTGACTAAAACAACTCTAGAGAAAAAATGGACATAAAATTCAAAATATTAGAGTTTAGAAGTAATGGTCAATACTTACTTACCTAAAATTAAATGGAGTGAGTCAATCAGGAGTGAAATAATCGGGAGTGAAATAATTTTGATTTCCTTGGACTAGGAATACGCAAGGAAAATGTGGTAACTAAACTTACATGAAGTAATTGGATTATTTAAAATAGACTAATTTCAATATGGATAGCTTTGGGTATTTTAAAGGAATATTATTTAAATTAAGTTCCCGGTGTAAAATGTACTTCATGTGTCAATAAAATATAATAAATATATACATATTGTAGTGAACAATATCAAAACTAATTGGCTCCATGTAGAGATTCGACTCCATACTTGGCCTTCTGAATATTTGCTCTAAATTCATACGTCATATAATGGAGGGGAAATGCAAATACTAACGAATAAATACATCTCAACCCTACTCACATATTCACGGTTCTTTCTGGAGAAAATCAACAGAAATATCAATGAAATTTTTTTGTATGAGTAAGAATAAAATAGAAAATTCACTGACCAATATACTGTTAATTTAATATGCACTTCTAAAACACGTCTAACACATGTCTAAAATACAGGGCCATCGAAAAAGATGTCCGTGATTTCAGTTGTGCAAACCGGGAACAACAATCGACCGATCGGATTTTGCCTAGAAGCATATGGTATGTATAGTCTAGGATTTTTATTTATCCACGTCATGGTGACCGTGACTGCGCTGGGGGCATGCGCCGACGCTGTGACGTCGCGCTTCCTCCACCATGAGTTTTGACGTTGGATAGGAAGGGACAGTCCAATTTTTTAGCCATAAGAATGACAACTTTTTTGACAACTAGACTTTTTTTCTATGGGGTTACCTGAAAAACAGTGTGTACGCTGAGAAGATCCCGGGCCTACGCCATTTATCGGACTGCTACAATAGTGACTGTGACTCCTGCTATGATCGCTATCTGGATGGAGATCGATTATCGCCTAGATGTGTGTCAAGTGACGAGGGGGGCTCATATCCAAACCTATTAGGTAATGTCCAAAACTTGATTCTTTTCTATATCTTTTGGTGAAAAATTAAACACCATGAGTTCTGTTATATGGTTCCCTATTCCTCGTTGCAATCACGGACAACTTTCTCGGTGACCCTGTATTTCTAAGATATGTAAGTCTAGGTTAAATTTTAGATGACTCCAAAATAACCTTAACTGTTAACTGTTTACGGAGCTATTATTGATATTTTAATAACATGTAAACGTTAATTTGAACGTTTAACTGAGGAATTTCAAATTGAATTAGTGTTTTAATTTCCGGAAATACTGACTAAAAAAAATCATGAGGAAAGGGAATTATAAGTAGAATTCCATGCCAGATATAAATAAGGGATAGTCCCCGCACATACATCAGGAACACTCATTATCATAATAACACGAGAATAACACTCACCTGCATGTGCCGCCATTGTGGCAAACTTTTGGAGTTGCCGTAGGGCCGCAATCATTATCATACTGACATTCTTCCCCAAAATATCCACTTACACATTCACATTGATATTCCTGCAGATCTTCGGAAGCTAAGCATAAACCCGTAAAGGAACAATGATGGTAGATGCAGCCATCTTGTCTAACACTTTCATCCTTTCGCAGCACTTCGTAAGTTATGTTGAAACCATATGTCTCCAATAAGTGCTCTGTGACTCTCAGATGAACATTGTCCAATGAATACACGTGAAGATCTAGCACAAGGATTCTCTGGTTTGACACCAAGTAAGTTGGCTCATCTCTTGAGCTTATGACACCAAAATCCGATTTCCTGACACCGATTCCGATGTCTGCCGTATAATAATCAAACTCAGAAGCCCTAAATCCAGCTTTTAAATAAAACTGCGTGAAATATACGGCTATTCTGCAGTTAGGTGGAGCTTCTAAAACCCATTGGCAGGAAATAGGAACTGGATATGGTTTGGGGAAGTTAGGAGTAGATATGAAGCCTCGTTCATTCTTGCCGTGGTAACCACAGCGATGGGGAGATAATAAGAGATGAGACAATGAGAACGTTGTGAAGAGTGTAAATGAGATGAATGATGATTTCATTGCTGTTTGATGATGTAAAGACATGAGATTTCATGAGTTCAAATTCCATGAAGCATGTTCTGAATAAAACAAAAATCAAAATACATGTACAAGTTGTTATTTAAAAAAAAATTAAAGAAAATTCTCATGTAACAGGTCAAATATTCCAATTTGTAAGAAACATTTGAAAAATAATTTGTAAGAAACATTTGAATAATAAGGGCAAAGCAATTCCTTTTTCATCGAATTACAAATGTAAAGTAAAATTTATTGTTAAATTGGGTGGAATTAAGATTACATAACAACGAAGAAAATTAGGGAATTCCTGCACAGAAATCATTATAATAATAGATATTTCTTACAATGAAGTAATATTTTAAGTTTTTTGGAGATTAATGTAAGTTACAGCAGTTTGAATCTAAAATTGTTGAATTAAATAGCTAAAATTAATGCAGTTTGAAGTAACATACAACAATATCAGTAAGAATACATAGTTATGTTAAATGAATGATATTTCCTTACTATAATTTATCTAAAAAATAGTTCAATTTATTTTAGTTATTTCTGTTGATCTAAATGAAAAAGTTGTTATATTTTCAGACTGTTGATTTAACAATTTATTTATTGTTGATTTAACAAGTATCATGAGCTTGAAACACTTTAAACTTTATACACTCATTGACAAAAAAATTAGCGCTCCAAGAAATAATTGCGGGATTGTAACGAAACTTGAAATGAAGGTACATGTCGGGGAGATATGCAAATGATTAGAAATGCAGCGTGATTGCGCATTACATATAGCCGGTAGAGGGCGTTGAACATCGTACTCTGTGGAGTATAAAACTGGTAACCAAAGCTTGTTTGAGTGTGCTGAATCATTTACAAAGGAAGAGCTGAGATAGACATGCCATTACGCCGTGTTCGAAGACAATATAAGCAGTTGTCGCAGTTTGAGAGGGGGAGAATCGTCGGGATGATGGAAGCTGGGTGGTCAGCTAGGCGAGTAGCTCGTCAATTAGGCCGCTCTGATTGTGTTGTGAGGAGGTGTTGGGACCAGTGGACCCGAGAGATGTCATGTACACGAAGACCAGGCTCAGGACGCCCTCGACAGACTAGTCGTCGAGAAGACCGCCACATCGTAAGAAATGCACGCGTACAGCCAACTGCTTCATCGGCCGCCATCCAGGCACAGGTAGCACCTTCACTAGGGGCATCTGTGTCTTCTCGAGCCATACGAAGGCGCCTGGCTGAAGGACAGTTGGTATCGCGGCGCCCATTACGTGTGCTGCCCTTGACGCCTACCCGTCGACGCCTCCGTTTGGAGTTTTGCCGCGCACGAGGAAACTGGACTGCAGCGGAATGAAACCAGGTCGTCTTTAGCGACGAATCCGGATTCAATCTCGGCAGTGATGACAATCGTGTTCGTGTGTGGAGAGCCCGTGGTGAACGCTTCAATCCTGCCTTTGGTGCGCTAATTTTTTTGTCCATGAGTGTATATTGTCTCATTATTTTTAACAAAAAGTTTCAGTCAATTATAAAAGTAAATTTTGTTGAAAAGAATAATTAAATAAATACAGAAATGTTATTAATAAATACACATTCTTAATAAAATGTTTAAAAATTTGGGAAAGCTTTTAAAAATTTTCCACGCATACCTTGTCGTAAAAAGTGTTTTGACAACCTGTCCTTTAAATAAAAGTTTTCGGACGTTAGAATATAAAACGTTAAATTATTAAATAATGTGGATTTCTTATAAAAGTTTATTGAAAATTCATAAAACTTATCCTGCAAACAACTGACAAATAGTGTAATATATGAAAATTTTCTGGTCATCTGCGAAATTAACTACTCATTCCCAGCATTTCTCCTCCGACATTTTTTTTTTTTGCTGTGAGACAATTTCATCCCTATCCCTTTGTTATACTGAAAATATCTTTCAAAAAAGAATTTTTTATATTTCTAATGTATACAAATTTCACCTTATATTATTGATAGTTTGAATTTATACTCAAAACATCATTTCCATTCACGACGACAGTTTTTCTATCACGTAAAAGATAGTTCGATCAAACTTTTTAAAGACCTTTTAAGATATTAACTCTTTTTTTTTTGTTTAGCTCTGAATTTACGCTAATTGATTAAATGCTTCATTATTTAAGTTTGAGTTAAAATAAGAAAAAAAATCTAAATATGTTATACATGGAAAAACAATCCTCTTTATATCCCATTTTCATGAAATTTTCTGTAAAGCAACATATTTTTCAATATAAAATTATTCGAGACAAGTTTTATCTGTATTCTCATCAACTTACTCAAATTTGATTTCTTTTGTATTCTTTATTTCTTCTTGAAGGGAATTTTAACATTTTATCTTAGATTTCTTCTTTATGAATGTCTTCAATCATGAAGTTGCCCTAAAAGAAAAAAAATGAATGCAATTTTTATTAAATATTCAAAGTTAATACTACCTGCACTGAAAGCAATAAATACCTTATAAGTTACACACACGGATATATATATATATATATATATATATATACAGGGGGATTTTTTTTTAAACTGACACTATTCAGAGCCACCTGTAGCTCGATCTAACATCCGAAATGGCACCAAACTTGGTACAGAGACTAAATATGAGATGGGAAATAGGATTCCGTGAAAAAAGTTCCAAAGGTCGCCGATAGGGGATGATATGGCTCTGTTGTTATCGGCGCACCCGATAATTTGCATGAAACGTTGTGGAAAATATTCCCTAAAGACTGTAGAGGGCGCTGCGAGTGTTGAGCGCATATGAGTGTATGACGTAGTAGAGAGCGGTTGTATTACGAGACAGAGTACTCAAATTAATATGACTTTCGAAGTATAATGTATATAGCTGTACAAATTATGTATATAATTAAATAATCAAGATTTAGAGAGAGTGTTTATTATCTGGAGTGTGATGTCAATTACTAAACAAGAACCACCGATAGAGATACTGAGTGAGTGCTACATATATGGTATGATTTCCATATAAAGTTTTTGGTGCAGATCACGCCGCGAAGTTTGGATTACGATTAAAAAAAGAATCTGTGTGAAGCGGTAAGATTACTTGTTCTTCAAAACGGGGTGAGTTATTTTGTTTCCATTTTGCAAGTTACTCGTGAATATTAAAAATGAGTACTGAAGATACTATTCAGAAGAATTGAAAAGTGCGAAAATCAATTAGAGTTAGTATAACTAAAATAATTAAGAAAATTGATGAAGAGTTGGCCAATGAATTGGCTAATGTTGACAATTTGCAAGAATCACTTGCTGTCTTGATTGAGAGAGAACAAAAGTTACTGAAACTTGACGATGTTATAGTTTCTCAGTGTCCAGAAAAAGGTTTGGAAGCAGAAGTAGAGAATTCACTTGAGTATAATGAAACCATTATTCGATATAAATCACGAGTTAAGAGATATTTACATGATTCAGTTAAATCTAAACCCGAAACTGTTCCTGTGGAAATTAATGAAACCAAAACCAATTGCAATACGAAACTTCCCCGCATTACTTTAGAGAAATTTAATGTTGATATATCAAAATTTCAAGAGTTTTGGCCCCAATTCACAGCTGCTATCCATGAAAATAATACATTAAAAGAAATAGAAAAATTAAATTTCTTGCGATCGTTGTTAACAGATTCAGCAGCTAAAGCGATAAGCGGGTTACCGATAACAGAGGATAACTATAAAAAGGCGATTGAAATCTCAAATAATAGAATCGGAAAGAGATAATTATTAATTAGTAACTATACGAATAAGCTCCTCTCATTAGAGCCAGTTCTGAGATCTAGTGAGGTATCTGCCTTAAGAAAACTGCACGACGAGATTACAGTTCAAATTCGAAGTCTTGAAACGTTAAAAGTTGATTTTAATACATATAGAAATTTATTGCTACCTATTCTATACAATTGTATCCCAAATGATTTAGTGTTAAATTTTAATAGACAAAACACCAAAAATGAGACATCAGTCACAGACTTGTTGTTATTTATAGAGAACGAAATAGAAGCGAGAGAAAAGTCATTATGTGTTAATTTAAATAAATCCAGGGTGTCAAAAACCGAAGAGAAAACCTTTGGGAACTACAGTAAACGCTATAGTCCAAATACGTTCAAAATATCTTCAGCAGCAACGCTTAGTACAACAGCAAAGAAATACATGTGTGATTTTTGTGATAAACCACATTCATCTAAAAATTGTAGCTTAACTATTCCAGAGAAATACAAAGCTTTGTATGACCAGTTTAAGTGCAAACGTTGTTTGAAAAAGGGACACAAAAAAGTTTTCTGCAAAGGTAAATGGGTGAGATGTAATTTATTTCAATCACAGTCACATTTAGAATATTTGTGTGAATTATCTGAAAAGCCGAAAGATGAAAGCAGAAACGACAAACAAGAAACGTCGTCAGAAACTAGGGTACTTACGTATTATAGCTGAAACTTTGCCGCTTGGCTAGAAAACGGCAATAAAGCGCCAATTATGCGTGTCTTTCTTGTTTCTAATATCGTTCCCGCTATTCATTGCTTTTTGCTGTCGGGACTAATTGTTGGAAGTTTCATTTTGAGCTTTTTATTTATTTATTTTTTCGATTATGAAAAAGTAGCTGTATACCCGTTTTCGCAACGGAATACATTCCTACCATTCATTATCTAATTTGGTTAATTTAAATTAACTTTAGCAGTAAAGTGCAGTCGTTCCTCAGAAAAGTTCACCCTATAATTGAACGACAGTCATTCGACATTAAATACGGGTTTTAGATTTTTAAAAAAAGTTAAGAGATTTAAGCCCCTATTTTAACACCCATAGAGGTTGAATTTATTTTTAAAAATCTTTCTGAGAACCTGGGGCATTAGCGGAACCAAAAAGCAAAATTTCAGCTTCCTTAGGCCTTCTGGTTACAAAAATAAAGTGATCAGTCAGTTAGTGTTTTTGGAGGACTTTAAACCCCGTAAATTTTGTGTTCTTAGAGAGATTTGTAAGTAAACTTAGGGTCTTATAGGAACCACCGTGCAAAATTTCGATGTTTTAATATAGAGCCTATCATTTTGAAAACATGTTCCTGTTTTTAAATTCAAATTCTTGTTAATTTTTACCTCAATGCAATACAAATACATATTAGTATTTCATTATGAAGTTTTCGTCACATGAGAATTGGCAGAAGCAAGTGTAGACATTTATTTTATTATGCAAAGTTAATATAAACCCATAATCCACGGTTCATTGATTTTAAAAGTAGTTTGCCAAAATTTTCTCCTTTTTTTCTGTATCTTTTGTGAATATTTTCCCAATTTTTAAAAAATTTTGCTATGGTCAAAACAGGTTCATAAGGGGTCGAGTGACTTTTCATTTAAAGATTGTGGGTTGCGGTGGAAAAATGTTTGCGCACCACTGATCCAACGCCGAAGAGCAATGCCATAGAAAATTTTAACTTTCTAGAAAGTATGGTTCCAGGGATAGTTTTTTTTGGGGGGGCGGAAGAGGGGTCAAACCCCCTTATTATTTGTATTTTTTTTAAATGTCTTCATTAGCACCTAGAGCTTAAGAAAAACCACTATTCAAAATTTAAGCTATCTACACCTTATGGTTCTAGAAATGCAGTGGTTTTTATTTTTGAGGACTGGGTGGGGAATTAAACCCCTTACAATTTGTATTTTTAAAAAAGATTTATTTTTTGCATTTAGGGCTTCAAAGGAACTACCATTCAAAATTTCATCTTCCTAGACCTTATAGTTTGAAAAATATAGTACTTTTTTCGGAGGGGGGATTAATCCCCTTTTGAACCCCTTAAAATTTGTATTTTAAAAAACGATTTCTTAGTAAGAACCTAGTTCTTAGGAAGAATCCCCAATCACCATTTCAGCTTCCTAGGACTTATAGTTCTATAAATGCAGTTTTTTTCAGGGGGAGGTGATTAAGCCATTTTTAACCCTCTTAAAATTTGTAATAAGAAAAAAATTACTCTGTGTGCACTTGGGCTTTAAGAGGAACCACCACTCAAAATTTCAGCTTTCTTGGCCTTATGATTCCAGAAATATAGTATTTTTTCGGAGGGCGTAATTTATTAATCCCCTTTTAACCCCTTTAAAATTTGTAATAAAAATTTGTAATTCTTCGTGTGCATCCAGGGCTTAAGAAGAACCACTATTCAAAATTTCAGCTTCCTAGGCCTCATGGTTCCAAAGATATAGTGTGTTTTTTGGAGTGGGTGGGAGAGAGAATTAGGCTCCTATTAAGACCCTTAAAATTCGAATTTTTAAAAAAGATTTCTTAACGAGCACCTAGGGTTTAAGAGCAACCACCATGCAAAATTTCAGCATCCTAAAACTTATGGTTCCAAAGATTTGTGTTTCTTTTAAAATACTCATTGATTTATTTTTGCGTATGTGCTTTGTCATAAATACGCAATTTTTAATTAGATCTAAAATTATTCATAATCAAAATCTTCTTCATCTGCCAATTTTTAAAAATATTTTATCATTCCATGTGTTTTCCACACTTTTGTACATTTTTTAACATGCTGTTTCTCTGAACGTTCTTGGCAACTTTCGGTTAGAAAATAGGTTGCCAGCGAGAAATTAGTCATTGGCGATCTAATATTATGCCAAGTGCAAACAGCCGCCAAGTTTCAGCTATAATACGTAAGTACCGAAACTAGTGTAAGTTCGCTTTTCACCAAAATCAGAAGTAAGAATATTCCAAGAGAATTAATTTATTACCAAAAGTTGAGGGCTGAATTAATAAATAATAATTCTACGTTTAATTTACGTATTCTTTGCGATTCAGCATCAGAAAGGAGTTATGTTTGCCAGTCTTTAGCTGAGAAAGCTGAATTACAAACTGTCGGTACAGAAAAATTTAAAATCTTCACTTTTGCGTCTACTTACCCTCGAATATCTGAGTTAAAAGGAAAAAAAAATGTTTTGAAGAACTGTAATAGTGAAACGTATTTAAAAATCGAAGCGTTAGAAACTGAAACTATTTGTGCTGGTTCCATTGCAACGTCGCCTAAGAAATTGATTCAAGTGTTAAAAGAGTCGGGATATACTTTGTCTGATTCCAGAAGTGGCGCCAATCAAGCAATAAATATTCTGTTAGGAAACGACTTTCTGCATGCAGTGCTAACTGGAAAGACGCACTGCTTGACAGATTGTTTATTGCTATACGAAACAGATTCGGTTGGACTTAAAGTAGTAGGGAAGGTCCAGGGTTTGAAGAGTCGAAAGTTGGCCAGAATTCCACCGGATTGTTTATTCAAACTCATTCTTTAGAGGAAGAAAGTTTGTCGGATCAGCTGCGTGCCATGTGGGAGATTGAGAGCTTAGGAATGAGAAATGATGTTTATGAAAAAAGTGTGATAAACAGATTATTCAGCAGTTTGAAAGGGACCTGAAATTCATTAAATGGAGATACGAGGCGCGTTTATTGTGGAAGAAAGATCCAGACCAGTTAGAAAATAATTTTGAATTAGCAAAAAGGCAATTTGATAGGGTGTGAAAAGAATTAAAAAACAATACTTTTGTGAGAGAGCAATTTCAGGAAATAGTTAAATATCAGGGTGAAAATAACATTATCCAAGAGTGTTATGAAAGGGAAAACGGTTATTTCATGCCATTTAGAGCAGTAGTTTGCAAAGATAAACAAAGTACTCAAGTACGAATGGTTTTTAATTGTAGCAGTTGCACAAAGGGAAATTTGTCGTTAAATGACTGCTTGGAACAAGGGCCTAATTTAAACCCTAATGTTTTAGACCTAATTCTTGCCTTTCGAAAATTTAAAGTAGTATTTTGCGGTGATATCGAGAAAGAATTCTTAATGATTGGGATCGCAGAGGAGGATAGGAAATATTTGAAATTTTTGTGGTATCCCGATGATGATAGTGAGGACTTTAAAATTATGCAAATGAATAGAGTAGTGTTTGGGTGTATTTGTTCACCATTTTTGCTGAGTGCCACGATTAAATATCACATAGAAAAATATTCAGAAACTAACAAAGACTGTTTTGAGATGCTCAATAGTTCATTATACGCTGACGATTTGTGTTATGGAGCGGGTAGTGTAGAATCAGCATTAAGTCTTACTTCAGAAGCGGTGTCAATTTTGAGTGATGCAAAATTTAATTTAAGGAAGTTATATACTAATTCTAAAAAATTGCACGATTTGTGGATTGAGAAGGGGTTGTATGTAGAAAATAGTTTTGAGAGAGATAGTAAGTTAAAGGTGTTAGGGTTGATTTGGCATTTGAATGAGGATATATTGAGAGTTTATGTTACGCCATTGTTGAACAGTTTGAGGTGTTTACGAAATACTAAGAGGTCTGTGTTGAGTACGGCAGCTAAGGTATTTGATCCAGTAGGATTTATTTCACCGTATGTTGTGCGTATTAAGAGGCTTATGCAAGAAATATGGGAGAAGGGGATAGACTGGGACTTAGAGTTGCCTGAGGACTTACAATCGACATGGAAAAAATGGTGCACGGAGGTTAAGGAATTAGATGAGGTGAAGATAGAAAGGTTCTATTTCTCAGATAGTATGGATGAGAGTGATTCGGTAGAGATTCATATTTTCTGTGACTCTTCTACTATAGCTTACGGAGTGGTAGCATATTTTAGATATGAGAATAAGAATGGAGAGATAACGACATCATTTTTAATGTCAAAAAGTAGAATCGCACCGTTAAGAAAGTTGTCACTCCCGAGGTTGGAACTGATGGGAGCCTTGATTGCAGCGAGGTTGTGTAAGTATTTGTCGAAGGTGTTCAAAGGTTTGATAGGTAGGGTATTCCTGTGGACGGATTCAGAAATTTGTTTATGTTGGATTAAAGGGTCAGCACGTGATTGGAAACAATTTGTTTCAAACCGAGTGTTGGAAATTCAGACTGTACTTCACCTAACAAATGGAACTATTGTCCGGGGTTAGAGAACCCTGCAGATAAATTAACTCGCGGTGAAACTGTACATACATTGTTAAATAATAATGTTTGGTGGCGCGGTCCATCATGGTTAAGGTGTCCTAAAGATCAGTGGCCACGGCAAAAGTTCAAAACAGTAGCCGATGATAAAAAAATAGAGAAACTAAAAACAGTAGTTCATGCAATTATTCCCGTTACAGAAGTTGTGTTATATGACTCAAAATTTAGTAGTCTTGGAAAGTTGCTTCGAGTTACAGCTTGGGTGATTCGATTTGTTCACAAGCTGAAGAAGAAGACCCATGAGAGAGGACCACTAACTGTTTCAGAGATTCAAGAAGCTGGAGAATACTGGGTAAAAGAGTACAAAGAGATAATTACTTCTCCGAGATTCAGCTGTTAGACAAAAATAAACCAGTTCCTCCCCTTTCAAAGCTTTACAGTTTAGCGCCATATATTGACAACAGAGGTATTCTACGTGTCAGAGGACGTTTAGTTCAAGCTGAACTATTGCACGATGAAAAACATCGAATAATACTACCAAAATCAAAGTTTTCCTTATCTAGTGGTGATGAAAGAGCATATAAAATCTTTCCACGCTGGAGTTTCGTCAACATTATCTAGAGTCAGGAACAAATATTGGATAACCAAAGGAAGGCAAATAGTGAAAAGAATAATTAATACGTGCCTTATATGTAAAAAGTACGCACTGAAACCCGCAAAACAGATAACGGGTCAATTACCTAGAGATCGTGTCATTGAAAGTGCTCCTTTCACAGCGGTAGGTACTTATTTAACCGGAGCTATAACTATTAGAACAGAAGCGGGAACCTATAAGAAAGTGTACATAATTTTGTTTACTTGCGCCGTTACTCGCGCTGTACATATTGACGTTATCTCAGACATGTCAGTGAAGAGTTTTATTCTCTCACTTCGACGTTTTTTATCCAGAAGAGGGAGCTGCAAAGTGATTTATTCGGATAACGCAAAAGGGTTTCGCAGCTCATGTGAGATAATCAAAGGGTTTAAGAAGATCATCGTTGATCCAACTGTACAAGTGTTCATAACATCCGAGAGCGTCGTGTGGAAGTTCATTCCCGAACGTTCCCCATGGTGGGGAGGCTTTTGTGAGCGCTTGATGAGAAGCATCAAGGAACCCCTAAAGAAAATACTAGGCAAAGATCTAGTGAATCTTGAAGAGCTTACAACGATATTAACGGAAATAGAGTGTGTCTTAAACAATAGACCCTTAACTTGTAAAACAAATGAGTTGGGTGAACCCCGCCCGCTCACACCTTCACAGTTTTTACTGCCAGGTCGTAATATAATCAGCTTTCCTGAGCATTTTTTAGAAGTCTTCAACCAAGTGTCCAATAAAGAGACTTTGACCAGACGTAAATTATACCAGTCAAGACTTTTAAAGCAAATATGGACCAAGTGGAAAGAGCAATATTTGTTGCAGTTGAGAAACGCTCAGAATTTTGTTAATCCTTCGACTGAGCGTAATCTTAAAACTGGAGACATTGTTTTAGTAGAAGGACCAAAGAAATCTAAACTTTTATGGGACGTGAGTGTTGTTGAAAATTTAATAATGGGAAGAGATGGATATGTTCGAGCGTGCATTGTTCGTACATCTAAAGGACAATTCAGAAGAGCCAATCAATTACTGTATCCTTTTGAAATTTGAGTTGAACTTTAAACATTTTGAACTTTAATATTGAAATATTAATATCATGCTGTTATTTCACTTAAATTGTATTGAGTTTCATGTATTGATAGAAATATTATGAGTGTGTTGTTTAATTAATATTCATTTAGTTTCAATTTGTGATTTATAAGTAATTATTGTACTGTTTTTTGCATTATTGATGTATAATTTTTGTTTGTAAATGTGTTTGTGTGTACTCTTTGACAAGAGTACAGGTGGGGAGAATGTGAAAAATATTCCCTATAGACTGCAGAGGGCGCTGCGAGTGTTGAGCGCAGATGAGTGTTTGACGTCGTAGAGAGAGGTTGTATTACCAGAGGGTACTCAAATTAATATGATTTTCGAAGTGTAATGTATATAGCTGTACAAATTATGTATATAATTAATTAATCAAGATTTAGAGAGAATGTTTATTATCTGGAGAGTGATGTCAATTACTAAACAAGAACCACCGATAGAGATACTGAGTGAGTGCTACATATATGGTATGATTTCCATAAACGTAAGTAAAACATCAAAATTCCTGACTATGTAGTCGAGAGCAGCGCCAGTATTTCGGGATATAAAGGGCTGAATACCGAAAAAGTTGTAATAAGCAGACACATGAATAACAAAAAAATTTCGCTGACACCGCTTTATGCAGCAAATTCACTTTTTCCTCCTTCAATATGACCACATTCCTAGTGGTCGACACATTGCATCCTGAACACTACGTTCTCAAAGGCCGAGCGTAACATGTCACCAGGAATGTTCATCACTATCCGGGATATGTTTTCCTTTGGGGCCGCCAAGTTAGATACTCCACCAAGACACACCTTGGACTTCAAATAACCCATAGAAAGAAATCACATAGGTCTGTGGAGGAAGGTGGCCATGCAAGTGGAAAAAAGCGACTCATGACCATTTCTTCTGTAAAGCGATGGCGCATTTTAGAGCCCAAAGTACTGGCGTTGCTGTCGACTACGTAGTCGTAAATTTGCATTTTGATGTTTTACTTGCGTTTTATGCAAATTATTCGGTGCGTCGACAACAACATCGCCATATCTTCCCCTATTGGTGACTTTAGGAACTATTTTTTTTTTCGTGGAAACTCTTTCCCATGTCGTCTTAAGTCCCTCTATCAATTTTGGTTGAATTCCGTATGATAGATCGTGCTACAAGTGGCTCTGAATAGTGTCAGTTTATAAAAAATCAACCTATATATATATAATATATATATATATATATATATATATATATATATATATATATATATATATGTGTGTGTGTGTGTGTGTGTGTGTGTGATAATAACGGCCCACCATTATATAACGCGTATTCTAAATTATCCTTGCTTCTTCTCAATAAAGTATTGTCTCTTTCTTCTAATTGTGACCTAGGAATTGACCAACTAACCATCCAGATTACCCCCTAGTGCACGCGCGTTAAAGATAGTTGTAAACATGATTCAGCACCACGTGATGTTTTCGCCGAGCGCTTTTCGGTCCTTATGTAATCAAGTCACATGCTCAATTTTAGCCAATAACATTATATCCCCGCTGTCAGTACCCCTACACTTTATAACCTTCTGAAAAAGTTTCGGTGTGCTTTTTACTGTCTGTCGATGTCTTGTGCTGTTTACGCGCTGCTCCGCTGCTGTCCGATATGATTAAAATCTGCGTTCTGAATGCGCCCCGGCAGGGAACGGAGGCGTTGCTATTATGTGAGTCCAATTGTCAAGATACCTGTGTTTTTCTGAAAAATGTTTGTCTACATTAGAATACGGAATAAATTATTATACGTCGCATATTTGTTGTGTGCATCCTTCCAATGCCTCTGCAGTGTGTGGTTTTCCTCCCCGATGTGTCAACGGCTCTTGTGAAATGGTCTTCATCTCCTGACCCTCTGCCTACGTCTACAACATGTTTGTGTTTCATCTTCTCTATATAATTTAAGTTAAAGTTTACCGTGAGCGTTAGCCGATATCATCATATATATATATATATATATATATATATATATATATATATATATATATATATATATATATATATATATATATATATATATATATATATATATATATATATATATATATATAAACACCTGGTGTCCAAAACTTAAAGAGTGACAGTATTCCGCTTGTATAATCCAAAAAATGAAACTCAAAAGCTAGAGGTGACTTACATAAGGATACCTGATAAGTGGAAAGATGACGCATATGTAAATTTCCAAATAGTCCCATTGCATGGCACGTGACAAGGCTGAACTTGATAAAAGCATCTTTTAGGAGAAAATTTAGGGAATAGAAAGCTAATGGGCTTGTTGTTGTAAGAAGTTAAAGTGAATTGTAATTGTATTACAGGTGATACAAATGTCTAGCAGGATACAATTAGAGGACTTTTCGCGTAGTAGGATAATTGGTAATCTTGAAGAATGACGCAGGGGGAATAGTGAAGCCGAAGACTTTGGTATTGCCCACAGCTTTGTTTCACGTGTGTGAAAGACTTTCAAAACAACAGGGGCAGCTGTTTGAAAGATTATTGTTGGTGGTCTAAAGAAAACGACACCAAAGAATGACCAATATAACTACAGGCCAAAAGAAACAGACGGCAATATTTCAAAGCAACTGCAGATGGCCACAGGACTCAAAATGTCGCAGTTCACTGTAGCCAGATGTTTGCATAAAGGTGGTCTATTCGCCCGACAGTCAGAACGTTGCATCCTGATAACGACTTCACATAGTATACACTATCTAAAAGGGTATAAAGACCATAAATATTCGACTGCCCAGCACTTGGGTGCTTTTTACTGATGAGAGTCGCTTCAATCTAACCAGCGATTTTGAACATCAGCTAATCTGGAGCGAGGTGGGAGCATGCTATAATCCAGAAGACATTATGTGATATAGCATGCCGAAATAGATCGGTATGGAAGCGCAGGTGTCATGGTCAAAGAAGGCATCATGCTAATTGGTTGTACTGAGCTCCACATTTTCGAACGTAGTTCAGTAACAGGAAACCGCTAGTTCAGTGAGGTAATCATTTCTCACGTACGTCTTTTCCGAGGTGCCATTGGTTCTCAGTTCCTTTTAATGGACTATCATGCTAGACCTCATGGTACGTGTGCTGTGGATGAAGTGTTGAAAAGTGAGGATATAACTCGTATGGATTGGCCTGAGAAATCCCCACACCCTAATCCGATAGAACATGTGTGAGAAGCTCTGAGAAGACGTCTCATGCCCTGCACTTGTGATATTTCATTCTTGCAGGTTTCCATTGCGAAGAAACTGGTAAAAAAAACCATATGATCCTTAAGTTTAACACGTCAGTATATATATATATATATATATATATATATATATATATATATATATATATATATATATATATATATATATATATATATATATATGTGTGTGTGTGTGTGTGTGTGTGTGTATGTATGTATTTATATGTGTGTGTGTGTATATACAGTGGTACCTCGACTTACGAGTTTAATTCGTTCCATGACTTAGCTCGTAACTCGAAATGCTCGTATCTCGAATCAATTTTCCCCATTGAAATGAATGGAAATGCCATTAATTCTTTCCGAGCTCCCCCCAAACACCGCAATTTTTTGTTACATGTTTTTAAATAAGAAAAATGTGCTTATAAATGACGAACATTGTATAAAACCGCAATACAATAGAATGTACTGCGATAAATTTGTTTTGTTAGGTGTAATGCACAGCATTTACATTGGAGATCAGACTTGAAGATGCTGATGGAAGAGGAGGAGAAAGGCTGAACTGAAAAATTAAATCTTATTCGTTGATTTTTTATCTTTTCGTCCCGCTTTCCTCACTTTCGCTTTTATTACCAACTACTCTCTTAAAGTGAACGAGTTAGACACGCAAGTTGGGCGATTGTTGCATCATTCACTGTGGCTGTAATGTCCAGATTCTTCTTCTGAGAATCCGAAGAACGTTTTCTCAGAATCCGTAGAAGGGGGAGAGTTTGCGATTCTAGGACCAGGGCCATCCCATCTCCTAGACCCCATGGGGAGTTCCAGTGTGGAAGGGAATTGAAGCTATCTTGTGCGAGAGAGGTTGGGCGCTGTTCGGTTTCAGAGGGCGACTCAAGTTTAGGCAGAGCAAGTTGTCCCGGGTGGTAATTTCTCGGTTTAAGACTGGATAGTAGTCTCAGAATAATATGTATACAATTGTATAATAATTGTACACAAAGGTTGTAAATATTATATGCTTCTTGTGTTCTCATTTGATGAGACGTAACATGGCATTCGCTGCTCAAACTAGCGGTGGGATATCTGAAGTTTGCTCGTAACCCGAATTTTAGCTCGTAACTCGATGCAAAAAATACACCTAGAGAATGCTCGTATCTCGAAAAACTCGTAAGTCGAGGTACCACTGTATATGTATATATATATATATATGTATATATAAATACATAAATATATACATATATATACATATATATACATGTATATATATATAGATAGATAGATAGATAGATAGATAGATAGATAGATAAATAAATAGAGAGAAAGAGAAAGAGAGAGAGATCATACAGGATGTCACTATTCTGAAAATTTTAAAATTATATCCCAAAAGTAGGAGTGTCATAAAAATAAAGAGGTAAAATTATTTGCCTGAAAGAGCGAATAAAATTAAGCGTTGGCATTTAAGACTTCAAAAATTTTCATGAACAAATTAAATTTTTTACGACTTTCAAACCCAGTTTCAAACCCAGATGATTGTTCATAAGTGATATATTTCGGTACCGGATTATGCTCATACAGTTCTTTAAAAAACTTATATTTTCAAACCAGGAATAGAATAAAAGGTTGAATAATTACTCTAATAAACCTAATAAAGGAAATTAACCAATTGGCTGATTATGATGCACTCTTTTCCTTGCACAGTTAAAAAAGATATAAACCTCCAACAAGACGCCTCTATAATAAGGCTGAAAACTTTCCTTCAAAGTTTAAATATCACAGATTAGACTTTGAGCAACGTAAAGTACTAGAATGCCATAAGTGAACTTCAAAATCGCCACGAAATATGTCCACATTTAATAAGAAGACAGCTCAGAATTAAGCTTAGAACTGATTCCCACTTTGCCGCAGGTATTCCATATGAAATGGCAAATAATCTAACCATTCCATTCATCTCGCCGCAGGATCTTGGGAACCGAAAGAATTTGCTTGCCCGTAAATTAACTATCAATTATCGGCGCTTGGCTATTACTCTGGTTGCCGGAATCAGTAATTTGGAAGAGAGTTGGAAGAGCTTTCAGGTGATTACGATTGATCAGTTTAAGATTCAGCGATTCTTGGCAGTATGAAAATTAGTTGCCGTAGTAGGAAATTGTAGATGACACTTTAACTCTATTATTAGTAACTAGAAGGTAACCCGTCATTTTGACGTCATAATACTAATAATGACGTCATAATGGAAAAAGTATATGAAAGTTAAAAAATATCCCGAATTATCTAACAATATTGCATTTAATCCACACCTTGTAAAAGCAAACCCTTTCATTATTTTTTATTTATTTAGTTTTTCATGCGATTGGAGTAGTAGACTGCCATCCAGTTTTTTACAGCTTACTACGCGATATGAATACTTGAGCTACTTGATTCATTCACATTAAAGTTTGTTTAATTTAAGAATTCATTGCAAAAGTAAACATATTTTTAAAAACTGTTAAATATACAGCTAAAAGCATCCATTTTTTTTAGTTCTGAATGTTTTATAGAAAAATTGGCTGGACAAACGTGATTTAATGGAGATACTAGTTTTTAGGTAAGAAAAAATTCTGATCCACATCTGAAATTGAAATTAAGCCGAACCAGCTGTTTGTTTACTGAGGGCTTCAATTGAAAGATGAGTACAGCCCGGAAGTGTTATACAGAGACAACGGCTATTATATATGTAATGATTAAATGATTATCCCTTATAAGTTCCTCTAAATATTTAAATTTCCGTGATAAACTTATAATCGTAACTTAGTATTTGCTATATAATGAAGCAAATATAAATAAACATTACAAGGAAAACATTTTATTGTAGTATATATCTTGCCAATGACTAAATAGTTAGACCCTGATCAACAAAACCGTAGTTTTCCATAAAGCATTCCTACCATCCACATGTGGGTGTCCTCGAAGGGTTGAGACAGTTCATGTGCAAGAAGTTGGGCTCATAATTCCTTAGAGAAAACTGTTAAGTTGATCCCAAATATACATACGCCAATTCATTCTAAACTGAGCAAATAAATGAAAAATAATATGTGACTATCCAAAGTATTTAGCATTTGTCATTTCGATTTTGGTTTTACCATAATTATAGGCCCTTCATAGTATAGAGGCCGAATATATTTCAGAGATCAGTTGAATTATATTCGGCTATTCGGCTATTCGCGAATTATAGTCGAGATAACACGAGCTCAAATTTATTTGGAATTGTATATAATAAAAGGAATATAGAATTGAACACTTTCTATTTTAAAGTTTATGTAGGCACATCATTCATTTCTTAAGGTTTTGAAGCTTAGGTAAACAGCATTAAATCAAATCATATTTAAATGTATATCCCTTGAGCGACATTACCTTTGAGGGTTTTGCGATGTTATAAAGAAACGGGTGAAATATTGCATTATTACACTTACTCGAAATATCATATACGTGTCTGATAGTTAAACAAAAATTGGAAAACAATTCTTTAAAATATAATTTTAAATTGTTCTGTTCACTAAATCTTTTCCTTTCACCTCTCTTCTATCTGTAAAAATAGGCATATCCCAATTTGCACTGTAATTTAAAACTATGACCTTTAAATGGAAACGTATTTAGGGATATTAAACATGAGTTTATTGCAGGGGATATTAAACATGAGTTTGAAGTGTTTAATATTTAAAACTCCGATATTAATACTTTAATATGTTGCACAAGAAAATAGTGTAGCATTCAAAAGAAAATTCTAAGCGGGTAAAGAAAGAATTAAATTTGCATAAAAATGTTTTTCCGGTCCATCTAGCCGCTCTATGACATTAAGTTTTTTATTAATTTCTTATGTAAGTTTCAGTAACACTAGAAAAAAAATGTATTTCCCCAGAAAAATTAATTATATGTATATGTATATATATATATATATATATATATATATACACTGAAGTGCCACTGAATTAGGGATACCTACCTTGTAACGAGTTGGGCCTACTCTGGCCTTGATAACGGCTGCCACACGACGAGGCATAGATTCAACGAGTTTCTGGAAACGTTCCACGGGAATGGCTTGCCAAATATTGGCTAAAGCTGTCCATAATTCAGTAAGGTTCTTTGGTGCTGTGTGATGGCCTTTCACGCCTTGTTCCAAAACATCCCAAAGATGCTCAATATGATTTAAGTCTGGGCTTCTAGGTGGCCAATTCATGACAGAGAAGTCAGAGGAATGCTCATCCAACCAGCCAGTAGCCAACCGGGACTTGTGAGAGGTACAGTTGTCTTGCTGGAAAACTCCATTACCGTGCGGATAACAGAACAGCAAAAACGGATGGAGGTGATCACCCAGCAACTCTACGTACGGAATTGCATTGAGGGAGGTTGGTACACGCAACAAAGATCCCAAACTGTGCCACGAAAAAACACCCAGACCATGATTGAGCCACCATGCCCTTGTAGAGTTCCAGCCAGGCATGCAGGATCCATGGCTTTATGAGCCTGACGCCATATTCTCAGCCTCCCGTCGGCGTTATGTAGTCGGAATCGAGACTCATCACTCCATGCTACTCGTTTCCAGTCCTCTACACTCCAGTCTCTGTGCTCTCTTGCCCAGGCATGACGTGTAGCCCGATGGCGAGTATAGAGCAATGGTACTCTCGTAGGTCGACGGATCCAGAAACCCATACGGTGAAGCGAGCGTTGCACAGTCCGTTTACTGACTTTACGACTGGCACCGTCATTAAACTGGGTGGTAATTTGAGCTAATGTTTGGCTTCGCTGGCTACGTACAATACGCCTGAGCCGTCTCTCACCATGCACTGTCAAGGCTAATTGTCCTTTGCAGTTTTCCCGATGGCTAGTTTTTTTTCCACCATCTATGTATTCTTGGTATACTCTTGACACTGTCCACCTTGAAAATCCTAGCTGTCTGACGATTTCAGAAATTGAATGTCCCATGCGTCGCGCACCTACGATTTGTCCGCGATCGAAGGCGTCTAAATCAGGCAGTTTACCCATACTGGCAATTCCAACTACTAATTCAGAACATCCACAGTACGCGCTATATATTCAGTTACCACAGCGCCCTCACTTGCGCATACATGATGCGCAGCGCTACACAATTTGCATAGGCTTTGCTATCCCTAATTCAGTGGCACTTCAGTGTATATATATATATATATACTAGCTGAAAACCCGCACTTCGCTACGGAGTACATTCAAAGTAAAAACATCGGTGAATGTATGCAATTAATGCCAATATATATATAATAAATACGACGATCAATGTATATAATTGATGTAAAAAATATATATATTTATAAAAAAATCGTAAGGGATATTTTTATAGACAAAATAATGTAGAAGAAGATATTCAAATTAAATCTAATATAAAGAATACCAAAGAATATAGTACAGTTAATATAGTACAGTTTCTAGAACATTTCTTTTACTGTATTTTAATATTTTTTTGGATAATGTCCAATCGTCTGCCGCATTAGCAAGAAAAAATAAATTATTTTTTGTCTATTTAGTTTTTATGCACGTGACGATAAATTTATTTAAAGTACCCGAAAAAGAAGTCACGTGATCAGCATTTAATAAATTAAATTCTAAAAATTAATCTTTAAAAATTCACCAAAAATCAGGAAATGAAGGTAAAGATTCGAAAAAGATCTCATTTTAAAGGAATTTTTATGATCTTTCTCGTGATATAAATTTTATAACCCTCAAATTATTATTTTAAATGCAAACTTTAAAAAAGTAAAAAAAGCAGCTTAAAAATTTAATTTAAAAAAATCTAAGAAGAATTTTTGAAAAATCTCTCTTAGTGCACCCCTACACCATAAGAAGAATCGCCATGCAAAATTTCAGCCCTTTAGGTCCAGCGGTTTGGTCTGTGCGTTGTATGTCAGTCAGTCAGTGAATGAATGAATGAATGAATGAATGAATGAATGAATGAGTCAGTTACGGAACTGTTTTATATATATAGATATATATATATATATATATATATATATATATATATAGTTTTCTTGATTACTTCTTAATAAAAATCCAGACATAGCTCCTGCGCTATTTTATTTTTTTTTTCCTGCAAAACATTTTGAACTGATTTTAATAACGCTTTATAAACAGCCGTTTGAAGAATTTTAATAATTGAATTTTTCCCTTCATTTTGCATATCTTTAAGGAAAAGAAAAACTCTCTAAAGCCCTTAACTTGCTGCTATTTTGAACTTTCGTGTGTAAAATTTGACTCTGTTTTTATGATAACGTTTTCGTGGAGCTCATTATCTTTAAATTTTGCAATAAATTGAAATTTGATTGAAAAATATTTTGATTTATTTTCCAAAATGGGAAAACGTATTATTCATATAATGCAAGCCAATGATAAACAAAAGCGGTAAGATTCCATTTTTCCAAAATGTAGCTATGTACTGTAGAGCTGTAAAGATTTAATATATTCACTTCATTAATTTGTAAACAAAGAGATTGGGAAAACTAAAAGGAAATTTTTCCCAAAAATAATTGAATATAGTTTACGTCTGTATTTATTCCTGCAATAAGGATTTGTAAGGTTTACATAAGATTCGATTCACAATAATCGAACTTTTAGCTGAATAATTCTAAAGAAGCCGCTTAAGATATGCTAATTGCGGCATACGCGGTTAGTTTAAATACCAAGCAGTTAGATTAAAGAGTGGAAGTGAGAGGAAAGGTCGAGAGAGCGAACGAAGTGAGAGGAAGGAGGAGTAAAGCTGAAGAAACGAAGTATCGAGCTAGAGCTAGGCCTAGAGTCTGGTTTAATAATAGTCGAGGTTTGCGAGCAGCCGCTGGAGGTATAGCTATGTTGCTTCAAACCTAGTTCTTGTTAGGGCCAAAGTTTACGTGGCAGTACTGATGGTTGTCTTTCAAAGTATCTGTGAGTATTGCAAAGTGTATTTTTCTTGAATGTGTAGTTATACAAGTGAATACGTTGAATGGTATTTCCCTTGCATGAATGCTATATATATCTCTTACTAGTAGTACGTATGCTTTATGTTGAAAAGCAAATTGACATATGGAAGTATTTAAATAAACGTTGTTATGTAAGAACTGTGTTTGAATGAAACTATTTAGAGTGCCACTTCAAGATATACATACCCAAAGTTAGGGTAGAACTAGCTATTATCTATAGGTTTTAAATATAAACAAAATAAATGAAGTTTATTATTTCGTTTATACTTTCTAATAAAGCAGTTGTTTTAGACCTCTTTTTGGGTTTAATATTCCAGCTTGACTTTATCCTATAAAAACAAAAATTCTAATCCTCTTGTCTCAATGATACATACGTCTCTGTATTGAAACATTACAAACTTAAATTTCTCACCCACAATCGTGAACATACTTATTTATTTCTATTTTTGAAAAGTGTTCGACTTTCAGATGGAATTAATTTTTTAAAAATTGCAATAACATTTAATAAATCCTTTTTGTTTATAGATGACTGCACTGTTACTTCGTATAACGCATTACACGGGTAAAATAATAATATTTGGCAGCACAAAAGCATAAAACATAAATGAAATAAGTGAAGTTTATTATATTACAATAAAGCAGTTGTTTTAGAGCCTTTTGTTTTGTTTAACTTTCCATATTGATATTCAGTGATATAGCGATGATCCTATAAAATCAAAAAATCTAATCCTCTGGCCCCAGCAATACGTACGTGTCTCTATTGAAACATTATAAACTTAAATGTCACATTCACGAACGTCAACATGTTTTTTTTCTGTTTTTAAAGAGTGTTCGGCCTAGAGATGCAATTAATTGCAAAAAAGATGTACAATAAAATTTAATAAATACACTTTTTTGCAGATAACTGTAATGAAATTTCATCTAACGCACAACACTGGTAAATTAACAATATTTAGCGGCACAAAAGCATAAAACATCAAAATTACCATCACAACACAAGACCTTGGAGATTCTTAATTATACCAACAGGGCTGTTTATGAAAATTAAGCATCGGGTTACCCCGTCCCAAAGAAATTGTTGATTTAAAATGAGGCAAAAGAAAAAACACCAATATCGAATTTATTAATCCCTCTATTGTTATGTTACTTTTCTTTGCTGAAAAAGATACTTTTGATTTTCTTTTTTGTTGATTTGTTTTCAACATTTTTCAAAAATACTCGAATATTTTTCCTTTTGTTTTCCAAGTCTAAGATCCACTTCACCGACCTGGTGCAATGTTTTTAAAAATTAAAATAATTTTGCTGTGAACAAAATAATCGTCTTGCAGTGGCCTGTAAATCACAACGAAATTCAATAACAAAAAAAAATTCTCATACCGCAAAGAATACTTAGCATATTTTTGTAAATTTCAATAACTTATTCAAGCGGCATAGGTATTTCTGTATAAATAAATTTTAATCAAAACAAGGATATTAAAATCTCTTTACGAACAATCTCTCGAATATTTCATGTAATATATTTAAAAAAATGTTAAGAATGCATCGGTCTCAAATATCAGAGTGAATAGATTGTTTTTACATAACTTGAATGTAACAAACAGTTATAATTTTTGTTATTTCAGACACATACGTTATTATTTAATTAAACGATAAAATATTTAATACCTTTGGGACCATTCTGATAGAAATTATATTGAAAACAAAAAGATATATGAATTGTATATTATTTATTGTTACATAGAATAATTAATCATATTTATAAGATATATATATATATAAAGTAACAAAGATTCTAAACATGGTTATTCTGACATAAGAATACACATTTAAATTCTTCTGTTGCATTTTCCTACGTTATTTAAAATAAAATTACTTTGAAGACCTGGAAATTTTATACGGGTTAATTTGATTGTATATTTCTAAATAAAACATTGCATTTTATAAACAAACATTTTTAATAATAGACGAAGGGAAGCATTTATTTCTTGCTATGATAACAAAAGGTTATTTTGATATTCAAAGATTAAATGGGGCCTAGGGTATCCCAGTAGTAGCGTGTCGGATTTCGGTACTGAGGGTGGTTGAATCGAATCTTAATAAGCACTATTAAATACCTCCGTATCTAGACCGGCTATGGGTACTGTAAATACGGAAACCGGAAGGCCTACGGATCGCACGTTAAATCCATAGGAACTTCTATGATGTCAAAGAAGGTAGGATAAGGTAAGATACCCCCAGACGTCACCCCTGGAGTTGTTCGGTCAAAATTGACACCTGGCTAAGTCAGATTTCGACCCTTGTGGTGTCGTTATAAAACGGAGCCGTACCTCTCAGCCCCCAAACCTATATAGACCTGGTCTGGAATACTTCCGCCAGGGGGCATGAGCAACTACAACAACAACAAAGATTAAATGACATCAGAAATAAATTGAGTTAATCAATGTCTCTGAATTTACAAATGTTGATTATCTGAAATTCAAACCAGTAGTTAAATAAATGCTGCATAGTATGGGTATAGATCTAGAAGAATCAAGTTTTAAAATAATAAATAACTGATTAATGGGTATATTTCTTATGAATGGGTATTTTTTTTATTATTAACGTGAAATTTTTGAGGAAAAATCTCGTAAAAAAAGATGATTATTAATCATTAAATTTTCTGTAAACAAATATTAAATATTCGACCTATACTAAAGGAAAACTCAGACCATAGAAAAAATTTTCTCGTAGTAGATGTTTCTAATAAATATTATCTTAATGTTTTATACGTATAAAGATTCTCTAAGCTTTTTTAAAAAATTAAAAAATTGAAAAAGTTAAGGAATACATAAATTGTATGGTGTTAGAAAATTAAAGTAATGTGTACATGATAAAAAATTAGAAGATGCTTATTTCCTCAAAAATTTTGAAGGTTTTTCGTAGGATACATAATCAGGAGGTACATCTCGTTAAACAGATTACCACAAAACAATTTTGGAAATATGAGTCATACTTGCCTTTGGGCATTCTATCTCGTCTTTTCCGCTCCTTCCCCTGCCAAACTGAAAATTTTGGTGCAGAGGGGTTGATCTCGTTTTATTTTATCCAGAATGCCAGAAGCAAATGAAACTGTGAACCAGAAAGTAGTTAAAAAAGTAGCATAATGATCTCTAGATATTTTTTAAATTATGTAGTGAACTGTTTTATTATTTATCTAGATGGCACTGGTGAAAATTTCTTTAATTTGATATTAGTTTAAGATATATATTTTATGAATTTTAAGTATGAATTACGAAAATAGCTCTTATTCTTTTAAAATAATCAGTACAAACAATAAATCCCCAAAATACTGAAGTTGGAATCATTGTTAGAATCCTTCGAAATTTGGGCAGAAAAATGTCTTTAAAAACTCATTGCATATATTATATGCGTCGAGAAACTGCGATGAAAGTGGACAAAGATGGGAACAAAGATTGTAAAAAAATTCTTAATATTATAAGATGTTAAACTAATTTATTTCCAAACATTTTAAAGATGTAACGGCTTTAAATCTTGTGGAGTTATTCCCAGATAAATCTGCTACAAATTTATTTGTAGTCGCCTAAAACATGAGATATAAAAAATATTTACATTTTTTAGTTATTTATTGAGGTTCCAGCTCTCCAACTATTGCCCTATATCACTTATGAGGGTGATAAATCTTTTACAAAAAGGGTGAAATGACCTTTGCTAGCTTATAGCAGCTGAGTTCTTACTATTCCTTTTCAAAGCACGTAGTTTTACGAGGATTTATTTTACAATGTAGTGCTACTCCCCTCGATTTCCTACAAACTCCCATTGTACTTACAAACTCACAAAACAAGGAGATTTCTATAGTTAAATAGATAATTCGAATACTCTTTTACACATTAACTTTAAAAGGATTTAAAAGATGAAAAAAATATGTACAAAACTAATTAGAAATTATTTTAGTGTCAAGATAATCTCTTTATATAAAAGCCACTGATATACCACTGACAGACTGACTGATCCCTCCTTTCCTTTATTTAACATCGCATTCCGTGTTTTCACCGTTTAACCAGTGATAATGCTTTAAATACAATATTTAGCCTTTCAATCAGATTTTGGCCAAAAATGGCAGTAGTTGTTATCTGATTTTTTTTTAATTATATCGGTTCATTGGGGTTTTTCATTAAGCGCTCTTATTCTTGTTCATTCGCTACTTTCAAATCAGAGATGACGGACAGAAAGCATTTAGCGAGTGACAAAACATATATTCCTGATGATTTGTCTTATTGTGAAAGTGATATTAGTTATCTATAACATAGTGATAGTTGTCGTTTGGGACTATTATAATAGAATAGGTCTTTATAACAGTGGTGTTGATTTAGGCGACCAAGAAATGCCGTACTACCCAACGCTCAGAAATCAACAAGGAAAGTGTTTTTAAAATTTTTCAGACTGCGATGTGGAATTCTATTCTTTATGAAAAGCAAAATCCAACACAAAAAGTAAAGCTTTTGGAGTTTCGTTTGCAAATGATTGACAAAATGTATTCTGATGTAGATACGAGCGGTACGCCTGGAAGACCAAGTTCTACTCTCAACCCTTTGAGATTGACAGCCCATCATTTTGCAACACCAATACCTCCTAATCCCATGAAGAAAGAGCCTCGAATACAATGTGTTCTATGTTGCACAAAAAAAACTGAAAGGGGCAAAAAAAATCTTAAAGGCGAATTGCGTGCAAAGAATGGGAAGCTGGACTTTGCCTTGAACCAAGTTGAGATTTAGGATACTAAACTTAATTTTTAAGTTAATTTGTGTTAGTAAAGTACATTTTCTTTAGTAGATACATTTTACTTTTATATTTTATGTAATAAATAGGAATGTAACCACAAATTAATTCAGGTTTATTTTCAAAAGTTGGTTTTTATGTGGTAACGTCTGAAATTGATTTTTCTGAAAGTATCATTTCTCATGGTCTAAATCTATATAAAAATTCAATTTCAGAAAAAAATGTATATTTCAATTCCCAAATACAGATAGATTTGGAATATGCAATAAAAAAAACACAAATCCCCCCCCCCCCCCACAAAAAATATAAATTAACCTGCATTAAATTTGGTATGGTGTTTTGTAATGGTCTAAGTGCTCGCTAAGATATTTTTTTAAATATAAATTTTAAAGGTGTTAAAATAGGGGCTTTAATTCCCAAAATCGCAATTAAAAATACCTTAAATCCATTACTGAATACCAGAGCACAGTCGTTAAATCGCGTAATGAACTGCTCTGAGCAATGATAAGACTTTACTGCTAAGCAAACTTAACCAAATTGGGTCCTTTACACGTACGCTCTTTCGCGGGTGCTTGCGTGCGGGATTGCGTTCGGGGAAACTTGCAGACGCAATCACACGTGCTTGCGTTTTCTCCTCATGTTGCGAGTTTTTCTGACGTTCGTTCTTTCACGCGCGAATTCTCGTGTCATTTTAAAAGGAAAGGGAAAGAACGTCCGTGTAAAGGGATTCGCGCGCGATTGACCGCCTGAAACTCGCGCGTGTGAAAAACACACAGTTTTACGGGAGCGTTCAGTTGTTTCGTTGGCGTTTTAGTAACTTTGTGTTATAGAAATGGACTTTAAGAAGTAGAACCATTTCTGAAGCCAATTGAGACTTCGTAGTAAAAAAAAATACAAAGAGGCTCTTTCCGGAAGGAACTGAAGAAAGTGAGTGACAATCAGCTTGGTGGAAGAGGAGCAGATGACGTCTACACATCTTCCCTGTGGTACAACAATAATTTGCTGTTTGCAAAAGACCAGGAACTACCTACTAGTAGTTTTACTAATGATGGTGAACCAGAGGATGGAAGCTTAAACGTTGACGAAACTGACCAAACTGCTATTTTGACAAATGAAGAAGGTGTGATGGAGGGTGGTGAAACTGGGCAGTGACAAAAAGTCGTAAATTAAATTATTTTGTATTTATTTACAACTGTATATTACAGTTACATGTGAAAGCTAATAGCATAGTAACTAAATACACCAATTCTTAATGCAAGCTCTCCCCATCGCAACCATACGATCTTGCCACTCAACCTTTCCGTTGGTATTGAAATATTTTTTATACGTTTCTCTGTTTTGTTTAGCTTGTAAACTTGTATGTTCCAATACATGTATGTTCCAGACAAAAACATTCATGCGCGAAAGAACGAGCGTTTGAAAAACTCGCAACATGAAGAGAAAACGTAAGCATGCGTTGATTGCGTCAGCAAGTTTTCTCGCGCGTAATCCTGTACGCTCCAAAGCATCTTTCCCTTCCTCTCCGACACCATTACACGTGCACTCTATCACGCGGGATTGTGGTTTCACTCGGGAAAGAGCTTACGTGTAAAGGGTGCTAATGACATAATAGATGGTTCTCGCGTATTCCGTCGCGAAGCACGGGTTTTCGGCTAGTAGTTACATATGCTAAAAGTCGATTTGCACACATGTAATACATGTTCAGAAATTGCTAAATTTTGCAATAAAATAGAATAAAATAATAAAAACGTATCATTTTGAGTAGTTGTATTAACAAAGTACACTATACAGCTTTACTTGAGTGTTTTGTGTGAATTTGTTTACTCTCATCATACAGAACTTAAACAAGTGAAAATATCATTACAAAGGGTCAGGATCCATTTTGGATAAATGCAATGTGTCGCTGTATAGCGTTGTAACTTGATTTCGCTAAAAGGAATGCGGAAAGAAAATTACAGTTCGAATTTTTTTTATTAAAGAGTATGAAGTTGGAACTTTTACTGATAGGCTCCGTACTAACACTGAGAATGATGATATCAGAAATTAAAATATCCATTGACAGTAATCGCTTATAAAAAATGTGAGAATTTTATCTCTCAATCAACACAGAATGTGTAGGAACTGATTTAATACGAGAAAACAATTAACACATGGGAGAACGAATTAACACATGGGAGGAGAGCCTGCCTTATTTTCAGATATGAGGTGCGCCATATTTACTCACAAATTAGAAAAATGTATTAAAAGTACCGTGACGCCACCGCGCATGATTTCGAGTGTCTCTATTCTAACTCACCACCTCATCAATCAATATGCATGGGAACAGACCATCATAAATGTCCATAACAATTTACGGAATAGGGTACAATTTTAGGATATTCATCATAATAATGTTTTTTTATTTATTAATGTTTTTATTGCGTATGTAAACGTAGAAAGTTGTGTACGATGTAAAATGTATTCAAATAATTACATGATCGATGCCAGTTGATAACAGCCATTTGAATCCGAGGGTCTCAAGAGTTATCATGAGTAATTTATGCCTCCTGAGTGTGTGCAATAATCAGAGTACTGAGATAAAAATCTGGTGAGGCAATGATTGGCATATGATTGGTTAAAAATTTTTACGCTGACGCTGACGGATTCTATGTGAACAGGCCTTAACTCAGATCCCTTATTATTCATCAATGTGGTCTGTAATGAATTTCAACAGACTCAATTTTGAGTAGCAATACATGTATTTTCATCTCTTTCAAGACATTCATTTACAAACTCTTCATCTCAGGAATTCAACACATCTATGTACTCTCAAAGAACAATACACATACATCCATAATAGGAGTCATACAGTACACTGAACATTTTTTTGTTCTTTCAAGCCAGATGGCGCTGCTATATATTTAAGCGCCAACACTCTCTCTTTCTATATATATTTCTCTCTCTCTCTCTCTATCTATATATATATATATATATATATATATATATATATATATATATATATATATACAGGTGGTTATAAAAATGATGGAAACACCAATCAATATTAGTGGTGTTTATGTTTGGGCTTCGTATTCCTTAAAGCACAGGTCTGGCCACCGGTATTTTTTATATAATATAGTGTATGTAGTAGTCTATTGTCAGGTAGCAGTAATGAAGCTAAGGGCATCTTGCTTTTGGGGGCAATAGTCCAAAATGTCAAACTTTGCAGACCTTGCAAAAATGGCAACTTTTTGGAGCTCGTTAAAATTGGAGTATCTGTTACTGCAACCCCCAGGCTAATGGGTGTTTTTCGAGCTATGGTACAGAAATTCATGATAGAATACAGAGTGCTCGGAAAAACATCCTTTGCCACACAGAACAGTTTATGAAAGGGAGATATGAGTGAAAGAGACGGACGAGGTATTGAAGCGGATTGTGACATGAAGAAATAAAACAACTCCAACCAAAATGACCAAAGAGTTCAATCTGCATCGCCATGTTCCGGTATGAACCATTAGAGGTAGAAGGAAACTTCACAAACAAAGCATTTACGGAAGAGTAGCTATTCCCAAGCCACTTGTAATAGATGCAGATACAAAATATCATCCACAGTGGTGCCACGAGCGCAAATCCTGGTCGAAGAATTGTCGAGAAACAACATTTGGTCCGACGAATCATTGTTTACATTGTTCATCGCAACAGGACGTGCGTATGTCTTGAGATCACCTACACAAGCGTAATATTCTGGCTGTCTCATCTCAACTGTCAATCATGGAGGTAGATCTATCAGGTTTTGGGATGGAATCTCATGGTTTTCTTTAGGCCCTATTGTAATCCTAAAAGATAGATTGAATGGGTAGGACTATGTCGTAATTTTAGCTCACTAGTCCATCCTATGATGCAAACATTGTTTCTTGAAGGAGATGGCGTTCTCCAGGATGATAATCCCCCTATACATACAGCTAAATCTATCAAGTATTGGTTTGAAGAGCATGAAAAAAAGTCAAATATCATAACCTGCCCTGTACAATACCCCCGACTATACTTCATCCAACCACTGTTATCTTTATAAGCGGATAAAGCCAGGTATCGTTATCCACCACAGCATCTCTACAGGAACTTTCCTGATTTTTCCCTGAAGACTGGTATAATATATTCTTAACGACTATTCATGACTTGTATAATCCAGTTCCAAGGTTAATCAGGTGGTATTACATAACAAAGGTGATCCTGGGCTGTACTAATTAAGGTTTTCATGATGTTTCTTAGTGTTTCCAATATTTTGATAACCACCTGTATATTTATGTATATACAGGGTGTAACGAAACTCTTGGGCAAAACTTTAAGGAGTGATAGTACACATCAAGACAAACAATATTATATAAAAAACTTAGGGTCCCAAACGTCTTCCAAAGGAGATAGACGCCATTAAAGTTTAGGGTCCGAAATTTCAAATGATTATAAAAAACGGAAAAATGGGTCAATTCGTTAGCGGTTTTAGCTAAAATTATTCTTTTTGTCAGTTTTTTCTTGAAAAATAAATTTAAAGATAAAGTAAAAAAAAAATGTCGATAGTGGGCGCTTTAGACTTTGGAGTAACGAACAACTATTTTTTACCGTTATTTTTTTATCACATTAAATGCTTTCAAAAGCTTAGCCTTAAACTTAAATTTTGAGCTCAAAATCTGATTCGTTGGGGGTGGTTAAGTAGCGCAAACGGAATTGTGTTCTGGAGTTGAAATTTGAAACTCCCTCCCTCCTGAACCGAGTTCAGTTATTCCCGATCTTGGTGTCGTAGGACTTTGTGTCGTAGACCAGGCAGCAACTACTACCTCCTAGACGTAAAATAAACTAGAGAGGGATGACAAAATTAAAAAATTTATTCATAATACTAGACATGAGCAATTTCTCCTCTCGAAACAAAAAAAAACAATGTGACGTACGCATGAATGAAGGTTGAATGAATGATGACACGTAGAAAATGGTACACGCATGATTTTCTTGTGGAATCACAAAAACTGCTCGAAAGAGCGCCCACCAGCAAGGATGCAGGCCTCACGCCGCCGGCGGAGGGACTTTCGAACATTACCAAATACCCCGGTCATCTCCCGGATATCGCCTGCTACGACGGCAATTCTCGCAACCAGTTCCTCGTTGGAGTCGACAGGGCTTGCTTAAACAAGACTCTTCATATGGCCCCAGAGGAAGAAGTCTAGACAGGAGAGGTCAGGCGAGCGTGCCGGCCAATTTACCGGACCACCCCGTCCAATCCATCGCCCTGGATATTCTGTATCCAATGCACTTTTCAGATTTGTGCTGAAATGTGCAGCCGCTCCATCATGTTGGAACCACATACGAGCCTTTATGTTGGCTGGAACACTTTGCAGCAGAACTGGAAGCACCTCTTGTAGGAATACCAGGTACGTTCCGCCGTCCAGGCACCTTGGCAGAAGATATGGCCCGATCAAATGATCGTGGCTAATTCCGGCCCACACATTGACGCTGAAACGGCGTTGATATGAATGAGGTCGGGTAGCGTGTGGATTAGTGTACGCCCAGTTGTGTGCATTGTGCGCATTGAAAATGCCTTCCTGACTGAAACTACATTCATCGGTGAATAGCACGTGTGCGGCAAAGTCTCGTTGCACAGCCAATCGTTGGAAGAACCATCGTGAAAAATAGACACGTGGCTGATGGTCGGTTGCTTTCAAGGCGTGCACACGCTGCGCATGATAGGATCGAAGGCATTCTGCACTCAATACTCGCCAAACCGCCATGTGGCTCACATTTGCGGCATTGGCTACAGTCCGCGTGCTCGTCTCCGATTGCTCCTCGAATTCACGCAACACATGCTATTCAAGTTCCGGTGTCCTGGAACTCCTGGTACGCCCAGTGTCGTCCATCCCACTGAAAAACGAGCTGGTTTCTCTGAGACGCCGATGCAAGCGTTCGAAAGTTTTTCGGTTTGGCAAGCGTCTTGAAGGAAATCGTTCCCCGTACAATCGCCAGGCCTCCAGGGCATTCCCATCTGCAACACCGTAAATGATATGGATATCGGCCATTTCTTGACTAGTGTAGCTGGTCATCCTTACAGCCGTCAAAAACGAAAACACGATGAATGCAGACAACCAAAGCTTTTACAGCACTTTACATCCTTACATACAGTTAGAACCATACAGTTAAATCCTTGTGTACTACACTTTGCATGCAAATCGGGTGATTTGCATAATCGGGTATTTTGCGAGGAGAAATTGCTCATGTCTGTTATGAATAACTTTTTTTTTTATTTTTTGTCATCGCTCTCTCGTTTATTTTACGTTTAGTGGGTAATAGTTCCTGCCTGGTCTACGACCGAGCATCCAAAATCGTGAATAACTGAACTGCGTACAGGGGAGGAGGGGGGTTCAAATTTCACCTCCTGAACACTGTTGAGTTTTTGCGACATAACCACCTTCAACGATTCAGATTTTGAGCTCAAAATTTAAGTTTAAGGCTAAGCTTTTGAAAGCATTTAATCTGATACAAAAAATAACAGTAAAAAATAGTTGTTTGTTACTCCAAAGTCTAAAGCGCCCCTCTATCGGCATTTTTTTTAACTTTATCTTTAAAATTTATTTTCCAGAAAATCTTGACATAAAGAATAATTTAAGCGAAAACAGCAAACGAATCGACAAATCTTCCCGTTTTTTATGATCATTTGAAATTTCGGACCCTAAACTTTAATGGCGTCTATCTCCTTTGAAAGACGTTTGGGACCCTAAGTTTCCTATATAATATTGTTTGTCTTGATGTGTACTATCACCCCTTAAAGTTTTGCCCAAGAGTTTCGTTACACCCTGTATATATATATCATATAAAAACGCAAAACCCTTTCAAAATTCTAAATTCTTTTCAAATTTCCTTGTGCATAGATTACGTTTTTCGTTTACATTTTAAGAACAAAGAAGTCGACTTCGGCATATCCTATACGACCCCTGCAAATATTGAGATAATCCCCTTTAGTTATATAAGTTTTCAAGCCCGGAGATCCAGGCACAGCGAATCGCTGCTCGTTTGCACTCTCCTCGGCGGAGGGGGAAAACTCAAGATATTCATATTTGACCTAAAATAACGTGATTAAAAAAGTTTCCACTTTTATTTTAATTATTTCCGAATCCGGGTTATTTCCTCCCCCCCCCCCCCTGACTTCTGGCTTACATCCCTTATCCACTTAGGTTTTTGCAGTGGATTTCCCCAGAGACCGAATAAACTTCGAGACGTAACTGCATTTTGAAAATGTAAAAATACTGAGGACTTTAGTTTATAATTGGTTTGAAATTTCAATTTATAAAAATAATAGTAATAAATTAACATGTGAAATAAAGTCTCTAAAGGTAAGCTAATATTCATGAAGTATTTTTTTAAAGTGAAGTGTATTTTAATTTTGCTACATTCTGATAAAATTTATTATAAATGTGTTTTTCAGTGAAAATATTTTCAAGTTATTGATTTAGTTAAGTAAATATGATAAAAAAGAAGAAGTGAAGAAAATCAGTAACTTATAATATGTATTGTGGTTTTTGATTTTATGAAGTGTTTTATTTTGATTTGCATTTTGGTAAAGTTAGAATTGTAAGTGTATATTTTTCATATTGTAAGAGTACAAAGTCTTACGTAGTTTCTTGAAAATGAGTGTCAAGGTTGTGTTTAACGACATGTTTAATGTGAAAGGTAATGTTTAAAGATTGTTATATCCTAAATGGATGTGTCAGATTTAATGAAACAGAAAATTATGGGTTTTTGGAAATATAAGAATTTCAATTAATTAAATAGATTTTGAAATAATGAGTACTGTTGTAACTAATCCCATAAAAATTCAGAGTTTTACCCATCCAGTTTTACTAGAGAATATGAAAACTTTAGTACCAATTTGGGATTGGGCATTTAATAATAAACTGACACATTTTTCATTTTAGTTTGTGAACAGGGAAACTAACTAATTCATGTTCTCAGTAGATTCGTTTTGACTATTGAGATGAATTCGGTAGTATGGAAGTTTTTTTTTTTGATTGCCGTAATGAGATTAAAATCGCATGAAAAAAGTTTCCAGATTAAGTGACACAATATTATGATGAAAAAATTAAATCAGTTTTAAGAGTGCATTAATGATGAACATTTCTTTATATTATAAGTTCTTTTGAGTTATGAAATATGTCTTTGATTTAGAGTTTGAGGTTTTAAAAGATTTTTTGAAATTTATAAGTTGATAAGTTCACTATGAATGTTTTTAAGTGAAATTATTAAAAATATGATAATATAGTTGTAACACGATGAAAGTGTAAAAATTCTGTAAGTATCTGTTTTTCGCACCCAGTTCTAAGCCGTCGCGGAGACAATAAAGTGAGTCATTTCCGATGACGAACTCGCTATTGTAAACACGTGGTTGAAGATCACCACTCACAGCCATAAATATGCTAAGTCATCTACTTACGGTAAACATGAATCGCGTAGAAGCTGAAATTGCTTTAATTCGTTTAAACCTAGTATTTTTGTAGTTTTCGTGTTACGTTTTCTGAAGTTTCGCGTAGGATTTGAGTTTTGTGAATTTAACTCCAAAACTATCCGCACAAATAACTTTGTAAATATTTCAGACATTATAAGTGTCTTAAGAATTTAAGAATTTTGTTTATTATATTAAAATATTACATTTGGTTTTGAACCCTCGTAAATATATCTTGAGGGAACTTAGTTAAAGAATAAATAAATAGGAAAGAGAATATTGTAATGAGATATGCTTTTAAAATATTGAATACAATGAGTCAATGTCAAAGCTATACAACGGGAATTCATACCAAAATGTTATATGACAGGAAAAAATAACTTATTGATGTTTACATAAGAAATTAAGATAAGTATTGATAAAAGAACTTTGGTTATTTGTGTTAATTGATAGAATAATATTTTTGCGGATAGTATTTTGTTTTGAAAATTGAAATTTGAAAATTAAAATTCAATTACTACAATTAATGGATAAATTTGACAGTTGTTTATAAGAGATTTGTGGTGCTAATTCTGACTCCATACTTTTAAAGTCCAAATTATTTTATTATGTGTTTAATAATTTCATATATTATGTATTTTTGGTTCTATTGATTAAGATAATATGAAGTTTATGATGTGTTTATGATTTGGTAGTGTAATAATGATGCGAATTTCTTCATAAAATCATAGATCCACATTTCTTTTTATTATTTTTCGATGCCTAACATCATTGGCTTCACCTAAGGTGATTAAAACATTGCGTGTTGTCCTAATAAATAATAAATAAAATATAAAAAAATCTGTCGTGCTTAAACTTTGTTTTAAATATACTGTTATATGTGAATTTTTTTGGATCTCAAAATAATACCCGAATGTGACATTTCTACTTCTTTAATCTTTCATAAATTTCCTCCTTCTCGAAGAATCGATCCTATCACCCAACTCTACCTTCAATTTTTGGAAGCCATCCCAGTTGCCTGTAAGATTTTTTTATTCACGGAAACATTTCAGTCACACAAGGTGCTGAATTAAATAAATAATAGACTAGATAACTAAATACAGATCATGGGATGACCACTCCTGGCCCTCCCAATTCTTACTTATACTTCCACAGGTATGACATATGCCCACTTTCCTATTTCTCCATCTTTGTACTTTACAAAATTTTGTTTTGGGCTGTTATATCCTGTTGGGAGAATCACGGTTGGTCCACAGTACGACCATTTCTCTTTCTTCCTTATTAGTCGCAGAACAATATGGAGAAAGAGACCCACTTTTTACGCAAACAACTACACACACCCTCACTCCTTAGAAGTAAAATGACAAAGAATTAGAAACTGGGCAGTTCTGGGCTACACACATACAAACAGGTACCTCAAAAACAAAACATGGAATTCCACAACAAATGAAATAAATGTGCACAGTTGAATTAAGTAAAATGTTTTGAATAGAAATAAAAATTGTTAGAAGAAATATGAGTAGAAGAAACTGAATATAGAAAATGAGAGTAATAAGAAATAAAAATTGTTAAAAGTATAATAAAGAGAAGATTTTGAGATGATTGAGTATTTTGAAATAAAATGTGATAAATGTTCTGTAATATTTTTATGTCAATTATATAATATAAAAACAAATTTTTTTTGGTTGTGAAATGTTGTGATATAGTTAAATGTAAAATTATTATTTTGTCATCATACAGCTGTATTATTTTTTAAGTATTCAAGAAAAGTGAAATTTTTATTTTTGTTTGCGCTTACGAAAGTTCCTACACAGCAGAATAAGACTGTGATTTTTAAGTTAATTCCTCGTTAAAGTGATAAATCTGCCTCAGATTGCGGAAGGACAGAAAAATTATGATGGACAGATGGGTAATTCATTCAGTAAAAAAAATGGGACTCCCTCCATGAAAGTGAGATTTTGAGAGGAAAAATTCAAGTATTTATATTTTGTAATGTTGTTAAACTAGTTACTATTTTTTGTTTTTGTAATTTGTATTGGTAAACCAATCTATATTTTATAGTGTATAGTTACAATGTGTATTTACAGTGTATATTTACAATGTGTATTTACAGTCTATATTTACAATGTGTATTTGCAGTATATATTTGCAGTATAAATTTAAGTGCATTTTTCATTGAAATTTTTTTGCGTCTCGTCATATGACCCCTGCAACTAAATTATCTTTTCAAATTTTCCCTTTTTAAACCTTTGTCCAAATTTGTTGTCTATGGCCATGTTCCTCGCACTACTGGGTGGGTCTGCCCCCCAATGCAGGCATTGGAGGTCAGCCTCTTCTCAGACGGGGGGATATTCTATAACATATAAAAACACAAAACCCTTTCAAAATTCTAAATTCTTTTTAAATTTTCTTGTGCGTAGATTAATTACGTTTTTCGTTTTCCTTTTAAGAACAAGGGAGTTGATTTCGGCATATCCTATACGACCCCTGTAAATATTGAGATAATCCAGGAAGATATTTAAGCATTATGTTCCTGGAAACACTCTAGATCAGTTCGAGCCTTGTGACATGGAGCATTGTCCTGCTGGAGGACTCCACGTCCCGTTGGGAAGACATATTTTCTGTAAATAAAATAATCAAAATATGATATTTTAACAGAAAGCTTGCATATTCTAAGTATTTCTAATTTTTAGATGCCTTAATAGAACAACTGTTTTTGTGGAATTTCGTGATTTTCATATTAATTTTACAGTAGCATATTCTTATAATACACATTGAAATAAAAGAAAAACAATTTTTAATTAACGGACCTTAGTTAAAATAAACAAATCACACTTATTTTGAAAAATATTAATATAATGTCTATAAAGGCAAAACGTTATTTTGAAAAGATATTCATGCTTTTCAAAAGTCCATAGTAATCACACATCGTTTCCATTACTTATTGCACTGACACATTGAACTGTTTTATTGTTTCAAATTTTGGCATTATCTTTTGAGAATGTATTTTTGTTTTTATCAATGCATCTCTTGCAGAAGTACCATGAACGGACAAGGATGACCTGATAACTAATTTAACAATCCTTTCTACTACTTGTGTGTGACATGGAATGTTGTTGAAGTCAATAATTTGTTTCTCGTGATCAGATTCTTTTGCTTCCTTTATAAACTGCTTAAGTTTGTCATCAGAAACATGCCACGTCATAGGACGTTCTGTTACTTTAACATCATTCCATTCAATCATATCAATATAATCCTTGGCATCAAAGTTCATATGTGGAACTAAATTCTTTCTGATGCCTTCTTCATTTTCCGCCCTTGCTTTTAGAATCAGACGTAATCGAAGCTCTCTTACATGACTGCGATCGTCGAATATCATACAAAGGAGGAGATTTTCAGAAGCTGCAAAGTATGCATTTCTTTGAATGACAGGGTCAATTACATTTTTAAGAGTCTGATTGAGGTAATGTGAATATCTTAAAAGTTTCCACATATGCTTCGATCCATGGATACAAGATGGTTTCAGCTTTATGTTAAACCAAATTGGTGCATAAACTTTCAAAACGTACTCAGTTAGTATTCGGAGATTTATTGAAGGACATTGTCTTCCCACATACAAGCGAAGTATTCGGTTTGCTAATGTAAGCCATCGTGAATGACAAAATTTTCCTGGTTTTCTCATGGACAAATCAGAAGAGCACTTTCCAACAGAGATTGCATTACACATTTCTAACAAATATTTTGTGTCCACGCTTAAATCATCCTTAATTTCTAGTAATAGAATGTTATTTTCAATAGGTGAAAATTCAATCACTGGAAGTTCATAGCAGTTGTCTAGTTGTTTACCTATTTCTCCTCCAAATTCATTTGGACCTTTAGTTTGTCCATCTAGGAAACAAAATAGGTGACGTAGGGGCAGTTCATTTAAATTATTGACTTCAACAACATTCCATGTCACACACAAGTAGTAGAAAGGATTGTTAAATTAGTTACCGGGTCATCCTTGTCCGTTCATGGTACTTCTGCAAGAGATGCATTGATAAAAACAAAAATACATTCTCAAAAGATAATGCCAAAATTTTAAACAATAAAACAATTCAATGTGTCAGTGAAATAAGTAATGGAAACCATATGTGATTACTATGGACTTTTGAAAAGCATGAAATTTTTTTTTCAAAATAACGTTTTGCCTTTATAGACATTGCATTAATATTTTTCTAAATAAGTGTGATTTGTTTATTTTAACTAAGGTCCGTCAATTAAAAATTGTTTTTCTTTTAGTTCAATGTGTATTATAAGAATATGTTACTGTAAAATTAATATGATGAAAATCGAGAAATTCCACAAAATCAGTAGTTCTGTTATGGCATTTAAAAATTAGAAATACTTAGAATATGTAAGTTTTCTGTCAAAATATCATATTTTGAATATTTATTTGCAGAAAATATACATTATTTTAATATACTATAAAAGAAATTAACAAAAGATACAAATATAATCACTTTTTCATAAAAATATCCATTTTGAAACCCCTTTGCGGCACTTGAAAATATTTTAGTAGAACAAAAAGATTTTATATTCTTAATTTTAATTTTAAAAGACAACTTTTGCTGACTAGAGCATATTGAAATTCAAAAAAAATTTTTTTCGTTCCACCGTGATGTCCGAGTGTCTTTTAAGTGCCTCGTCCTTAAGTGCCTTTATGTGTACTATTTTTCAATTCCTACTATTAGTTCACACTCTCTCTATATATATCTTGTTCAAATTTTCAATCGTAAATAAAAGTACTTTTTATTCATCCACTCAAGTTCAAATACATTTTTTTAAACTTGTAGTGGATGACACTTGATGTTAATACAGTTTTTTCAAATATTAATTCATTAACTAAATTAAATTAATCAATTTTAGTTTTGGACTATATATATCTTGTTCAAATTTTCACTCGTTAATAAAAGTACTTTTTATTCATCCACTCAAGTTCAAATACATTTTTTTAAACTTGTAGTGGATGACACTTGATGTTAATACAGTTTTTTCAAATATTAATTCATTAATTAAATTTAATTAATCAATTTTAGTTTTAGACCTAGAGCGTCTCTTGCTCTTGAATAGTAATTTCCCTCTTGTTACTGTGTAAACGGTAGTACAGCGGTATCTCGGGCTTCTCCCGTCCTGTAGGTTGCGAGATCGAATCCCCAACTTGACAAACTTTTTCTCTCTCTTTCCCCTCCTCCTAATCTCGCAGAGTAGGCAAGGTTCTGGCATGCAATTCTTTTTTTCAATTCCTACTATTAGTTCACACTCAAATTTTTTCTTTGTTGACCTAAGTAGGAATTGACTTTAAATTTTTTTTTATATATATTACTTGTTATGAAGAAAAAAGTATCATACAATCAGTTTAGCAGGTGTCCTGACTAAAAGGAATGTTTAAATTACATATTTTGCTACTTTTTTGTACTACAAGTGTATTCAATTTCAAAATAATTGCGAAATTTGTCAAAAATTTAATAAAAACCAAAAGTTTGCCCTTCTTGCGCGTTCTGAAAACATGCACCAATTACGCTAATATTTAATTTCCGTCTTTATTTTGTTAAAAGGCAACTTTTCAAAACTAGAGCATATTGAAATTTAAAAAAAAAAATTTTTCATTCCTCCCTACTGTACAATTCCCCCGTCTATATATCATCCAACCACTGTGATCTGTATAAGCCGATAGAGCCAGGTATCGATATCCACCACATCATCTCTACATGAACTTTCATTGTTTCTCCCTCAAGAATGGTACACTGCTGGCCACTGTAAATGCAACACCCTGAAGGAAACATGCAAATAACATGAAATTTACAACATGCATTAGCGGAGGTGAGATATGCAAATGATTAGAATTTCAGCGCAGACGCACATCACGCGCGCCTGTGGCGCCACTTCAAAGCGCTATTTAAGGCTTGGAGATTTCGACGATTTCAAGTTCGACAATTGTGTTTTTCTTGTGGTTTTTTTT
This sequence comes from Dolomedes plantarius, assembly GCA_907164885.2. NCBI lineage: Eukaryota > Metazoa > Arthropoda > Arachnida > Araneae > Dolomedidae > Dolomedes > Dolomedes plantarius. The sequence continues at coordinate 117,282,306 of OU015493.1, read as the reverse complement.
CAAAAAAACGATCAATTATGCCTCGTCGAAAACAGCGATCATCTTTTGATCAAGTATCCGAGTTCGACAGAGGAAGGATAGTGGCCTACCGAGATTGTGGATTATCTTTCAGGGAAATCGATAGTCGTGTTGGACGAAACCAAAAAACTGTAATGCGGATATGTGATCGTTGGATGCAGGAGGGTACGACGGACCGGCGTGTTCGATCGCATCCACCTCAGCGCACCACTTCACGTGATGACAGGCAAATTGTGCGCATGGCAGTGACGGATCGCTCAGTCACATCACGAACCATAGCACAGCACATGCAGTCTGTAACGCATCATCCAGTGTCAGCGCGTACCATTCGACGCCGTTTACAGCAGAGTGGTCTGTCCGCAAGACGTCCATTGCTTTGTCTACCCTTGACGCAGAACCACAGACGTCTTCGCCGTCAATGGTGCGATGACAGAAGGATGTGGACGGCGGAACGGAATGAAATTGTTTTTACTGACGAGTCACGCTTCTGTCTGCAACACCACGATGGTCGCATTCGAGTCTGGAGACACCGTGAAGAGAGGATGCTGAACAGCTGCGTTATGCACCGCCACACTGGTCCTGCACCTGGTATTATGGTATGGGGCGGTATTGGATATCACTCTCGCACACCTCTAGTACGCATTGCCGGTACTTTAAACAGCCAGCGCTACATCTCCGAGGTGTTGGAACCAGTTGTCCTTCCTTACCTTCAGGGCTTGTCCACAGCCATATTTCAACAGGATAATGCGCGACCACACGTGGCACGCATTGTCCAATGGTTCTTCGTCAATCGCCAGATTGAATTGCTTCCCTGGCCGCCTCGCTCTCCGGATCTTTAGCCGATAGAAAACATGTGGTCCACGGTTGCTCTACGATTGACCCAGATTCCATCCCCAGCTGCCACAGCAGATCAACTTTGGCAACGTGTGGAAGCTGCTTGGTCTGCTGTACCCCAAGAACTCATCCAAAGTCTCTTTGAATCAATGCCGAGGCTTGTGGCAGCGGTGATCTCCAACAATGGCGGCTACCCTGTCTACTGATTTTGGCAGGAACCACACTTCACAGAAGTCTATAAATTTAATCATTTGATACTTGGTCAACATGTTATCTACAAAATAAATTTTTTTGTGATATCTCTTGTCTTTCTTTGTGTTGCAATTTGGGTGGCCAGCAGTGTATAATATATTCTAAACCATGATTTATGACGTGTATAATCCAATTCCGAGGTGAATCAGGTGGTATTACATAACAAAGGTGCTCCTGCGTCGTATAAATAAATGTTTTCGTGATATTTCTTAGTGTTTCCATTATTTTGATAAACACCTGTATATATATATATATATATATATATATATATATATATATATATATATATATGTATGTATGTATGTATGTATATATATATATATATTGATGGATGGATATGTATATATGTATGACTATGTACGTATAAATGCATGTGTGTGTGTGAATATAGCTCTTTAAAGGAGAGGGTCTGCTGAATTGAAACGTTGAGATAAAGCGCTGGGAAATTTTCCCTTTTGACAACTCTGTTGTCATTGAACGATAGGGTTTCTTATCACCATACTGATAAGAAGCACTTTATAATACTTGAAACAGAGATCATTAGGGAGATAACACAGCAATACAAAACATAATATTCTGCTTGAAATACTGCCACTTCAGACCTTTATGCAATCATAATAAGTAATCGTTTAATAGTTTCTGTTTTCGGATATATACATTTTACTTTCATTCAGTACATTAACCAATCAGCGCCAACGGAATCTTTAACGTTGACGCTGTTGGATTTTATGTGAATAGGCCCTTATCGTCATGAACGAACGAACGAAAACACACACATTATATATATATATATATATATATATACGGGGGCTGTCCGTAAAGTATCCGAATTTAATTTATAACTAAAAAAATATAATGGATTTACATACTTCAGTTTAATCCCCTTCAAAGTATCGTCCTTGAGAAGCAACACACTTAGCCCAACGTTGTTGCCACTCTTGGAAGCAGGATTGGAAGTCGTTCTTTGGAATGGTCAACAGCTGTTCGATCGCTTTTTGTTTGATGGTCGTCACATCCTCAAACCGTCGTCCTTTAAGCGTTTTCTTTAGCTTTGGAAATGCGAAAAAGTCGCACGGAGCGAGATCTGGTGAGTAGGGAGGTTGCGGGACTTGAACGGTGCCATGTTTGGTTAAAAAATTTTTAAACCACATGTGAGGAGTGAGCAGGGGCATTATCGTGGTGAAGCATCCATTTCCCAGATTTCCACTTTGCTGGTCGTTTCCTCCTCACGGAATCACGAAGTCGCCTGAGAACATCACGGTAGAACTCTTCATTAATTGTCTCTGTCCACCTCCCGCAATCTCTCGAACTGGCATTCGTCGATCTGATCGCACCACAGTACCAACATGTTCCACTTTGACATCATTTCTCGATGTTGATGGACGCCCTGATCGTGCATCACTTTCCACAGATTCCCTTCCATCTTTAAAACGTCTAAACCATTGAAACACTTGAGTTCGGCCCATAACATCATCACCGTATGCTTTCTTAAGCAAATCGAACGTTTCGGTTGCCGTTTTTCCAATTTTATTACAAAATTTGATGCAAACACGTTGCTCAGTAGATTCCGTCATGATCCAACTCTACACGAGACTTCCACTGCTTTCACTTTTCGTTATTGCTACAAGAGAACCGCGCTTCGCAGTGCTTGGATAATTGCGAGCATAACAAGTTTACATATGTTTAAACATGCTAATTAGCGTGCGCACGCAGACCGGTGTCTGTATTATGTTTTATACATTCAGTTCGGATACTTTACGGACAGCCCTTGTATATATATATATATATATATATATATATATATATATATATATATATATATATATATATATATATATATATATATATATATATATATATAGAGAGAGAGAGAGAGAGAGGTAGTTAGATAGATATTCAAATACTCGAATCAGGATCATTTACCACTTTCAGCACATGTAATTCTGCGGATATTGCAGATATTTAGGGGATTTTCCAGCTAGTATAAATCAAACTTCAGTTTTCACTTTGAAGTACTTTTCCATGTGTTTCAACAAAATGTACTTTTCCATATGTCAATAATTTTCCACGTGTCTGTAAACTTTTAATGTAGTTTCCTTAATTCCCTTCCTCTTTACTATTTATCTAATCTTAACTATATTGCTTTATTTTCATGAAGCAGGCCTCTTGAGATTTTATATCTTATATGCATTAATCATTTCACGAAATGTATTTTAAACATATCTACTTTATTTCAATATCTCAGCAGACGTGATTACACGTCACGGGAGATCTGTGTCCCTTCCTCCTTATCATAAATGTATAACTGCTAATGGAAATGGTTTCAAATGGAATCTCGTCAATAGACCCATTTCTTTCGAAGTCTTATCAAGTTTCAATCAGTAACTGTTTGGAGAATGATTAAGAATTTCCTTTTATAGTGGGCGAAATAAATATTAAGGCTATTAGTGTAATAACTTTGCGAAGTTTACTCGTTTTTACCTAACTTAAGGTAATATATATATTAAACAATGAACTCACCACAAACAGGACACGACGAGGTTTTCTACACTAAAATCTATTTATTACAACAACAATTAAGCAACATGAATACAGCACTCATTGCTAGCAGACAACGTGCAAATTAACGCGTTCGAAAATTCCGTTTACCATCCCGCGTACTACAAAAAACCCTGTCAGAAATCAGCCACGCCACTACTTATATGTTTAAACTCTACGTCGGCCCGCCGTAAGGCATCCAACTCATTCGATGATAACGAATCGCACGAAGCCGTCAACTGTCGGTGGAGCACATACCAGGCTCCAACACTTAGATGAATTTCAAACTATATTGCCAAAATGTGCCTCTCTCGTGCACTATCGATACTTCCAGCCCAGGCCATAGACCTGGTTGGGAACTAATGCAACTATATCGACTCGCCCTTCACGGGAATCCTTTATTTATTTCCAAATTACAGTGCACTTATATACAATACCATTACATCCAGATAATATGTTACATAGTTTATACAGAGAAACAAATTGTTATACAGAGAACGTGTTATATAGAATACAAATATTAAGAGTATTCAAAATGCATATGTTAAACAGAGAAACTTCTTTACAAAATACAGTATGACAAGCTTATGGACTTAATGGATGTGCAAGTCCATCAGTTTCTTTACAATTTTGGCCACTACTCGGCTGCAGTAGTGATCACTATAAAACTTATTTTTAGCCCAGTTTCGGGCGTTCCTTGGTAGGTCTTCACGTAGATCTTTGAAGTTGCTGCAATCGAATAGACAGTGCTCGACTGTCTGTTCTTCCCCACAATTGCGGCGGTCCATCTTCCCGAAGAATCTTGCTTGATACTTCCCGAAGCAGCCGTGTCCAGTAATCGCTTGATTCTTTAGGAAGTCCCCTTGGACTCTATCCAGACGAACCGTCTGGAAAATCTCATAGGTCGGCCTGCGTTTGGTGGAGTTGTTCCACCTGTCTTGCCACTTTTTGGCTGCATCCTTCAATAGAATGCCCTTTAGTTTGTTTTTAGTGAGTTTTTACTCATTATTGATGGTTGGAAGTTGGATCGCTTTCTTGACGACTTCATCCACCTCTTCGTTTCTGCTATTACCTGCATGGGCTTTCACCCAATGCCAAGTTATATTTAGATTATGTACTTTTATTGCCTTTTTTATATTATCTACCAACTCGCTCTTATAGCTTTTCGCTTTGAGTGCTTGTAGTGCACTCATGGAGTCTGTGAATACATCGAACTCTATGGTTCGAGTCCTGGTTGCATCTTCAATTACCATCTCTATTGCTCTTAGCTCCGCTTGATACGAAGAATTGTGATCCGAGTTCCTTTCTATGAGTTCGTATAGTTTATTTTCATTATTGTACTTAATGAGCCCTGAGCCCACTTTGTCATCCATTTTTTAACCATCCGTGTAGTACTGGGTACTACACCTCGGCTCTAGTTTGGCCGAGCAGTCTATACTGCTAATGTCCTTTACTAAGTTGATCTTGAAGCTTCGAACTTCACAGTTGTTGCTGTCTAAGGCGAGTCCGCCTACTGTATATGCACCATTTTCCTTGGTTATCGTGTGTTACACTTTTTCCATTTGAGCCTTTAGATCTAATGGCAGACATCCCGCCAGGACATCAGTTGTATCTGTTGCTACCGTTTTGTAGCATTTCGTCAAGAGCAATAGAAATGGTCTCTGAATTTTCAAGAGTTTATCATTCATTCGCCTTGTGGCGTTATACCAGGTGGGGACTCCGTGTAGTAGTATCTTTTCAACTACCAATTGGTAAATTTCTTTAGCGACGAGTGGTTTGATACCCCAGGATTTCCTGGAGTATCTTAGTTGCTTGTGCATTGTTGCCAGTGATTTTTATTTAACGTGATCTAAGTGAGCATTGAAGTTGAGTTTGTTATCTATGATAACACCCAAGTATTTCAGCTCCTTTGCATATTTAATATTCTGTTCGCATAGCTTGATAGTTGGTTTCCTGAGGTTTTTTGTGTTAGCACCCACTATAGTGAAACTACATTTATCAATGTTCAACCTTAGTTCATTGTGATTTGCCCAAGTTTCACCCTTAGTTAGAGCTTCATTGGTTCTAACTAAAGGTGAAACTTGGGTGGTCTTAAGTCAGAACTTAAAAACTACTTGACTTTTAATTAGGATGACTAGGTCATCCGCGAAGGCTTGGATGTAGAATCCCACATTGTTTTCTTCAGCTCTGAGGATGCTATTGATTACTAATAACCAAAGTATTGGTCCCAACGAGGAACCTTGAGGTACTCCCACGTTGTAATTCCAGTCTCCTTGAAGGAGCTTAATGCTTGGATTATCAATAATTAGGTTCTTGAGATTAGTGTCCATGTTGAGTTCATTTATTGCCTCTATTACCCTTTTTGGGTTGATCGAATTAAAGGCGTTTTGTATGTCTAATGTGATCATACAAGTATAGAGCTTGTTCTTACGATTTTCGCCAATGATCCCAAGTACCTTCTGTAGGGCATCATTTGTTCTCCTATTCCTCCGGAATCCATATTGGGCTTTCGAGAGTACCTCATTAGACTCTAGGTGGTCACTACTTATAAATTTGCCACACTAACCTTCTGACTTAGGTTTCGTTCCAGCGACCCGGTGATAAAGCTAACTCCAAAACGCCTTCTATGAGCTTGGCAATGTTCAAATGCTGTACTGGAACTGCACGGCAAGACTATTATTTTCTTCTTCAATTTTTTCGTTCGTAGCTCACCTCTGTCCGACCTCGCATCGTGGCGTCTCTCGCCCGAATGTCGGGCGTGTACACTACCTACGGGGTTTCCTATCTAGTAGAAAAGTGCCGCTCATTTGCATTCGCGTTTGTTTCTTCTTCGAAGTGTTTAACATAAACGGCTATTTACTTAAATTGGAGGGGGTTTAATTTGGATTCAATAATTCACAACTCACAGTTAAAACAATTTTATGACAATATGAATAAATTGTTGAAGGGTGTAGTAAATACCCCTACTGATTTCTGAAAAATTTATTTTTGTTTATATTTCAAAATTAGAGACATTTTTGGACAGATGAAATTTTAAAAAACCCTCAACAACACTAAAGACCTAAAAACAAAAGTCCTCCGTACAGTATTTCTTAAATGGAAGATTTTGGGATAGGTGTGTCAATAAGTTTAATTCTTAAAATGTATTTTAATCTATCCAATCGTAATCTTCTTTTTTTTTGCATCATATACTTAACCGTATAGAATTTTACAATCGGGGTACTGCAGTTATAAAAATAACTTTTCGAAAATCTATTTAAGGTTACGTTACATTTGATATCGGTTTTTGAACATCATCAGCAAGTTTTTAAATAAACATATAATTTAAACATAACAAATTTAAATTTCTCTAAAAAGTTCTGAAAGTTAACAAAATTCTTTAGATTCCTATTTTCTTTCAGGTATTAAAAAATTTAAATGAAATTTCTTACCTTACGACGCCAGAATATTATTTTTGTTTTTATATAAAAAAACACAGCTAAATCCTCATTTTTGTTTCTTTCTAGCAAACCCGATTTCTAACAGCTGCAAGAAAAAAATTTGCCTCTCAACTTTCCATAGAAAATTTATTGATTTTTTTAAAAGAATTTTTGCGTACTTTCTGAACATTATCTTATCAGCTTCTAACGGAATACTTTAAATTATAAAATAAAGTGTGTCTGTGAGACCAAATATTTCTTCAATCCTTGACGGAAAAAATTTTGAAGGAAAAAGCGAACCATAAAAACTGCATACAGTAAATATTTCGAAGATTCAAGAGGATAAACATTTGAGATTTGAAATAACTCCAGGAAAATTATTTTGAGCAAAAAAAATATTATTTTCTTAGATGGATTAACAGTCTTCTATAGAAGGACTTAATCAGTTTCACAAGTATTTCGAACTTAAATACATTTATCATTCCAGGATTCAAGATTTCAACCTATCTTGTTTTTGTTAATTATATTTTGTGTTCAAAGCAAAAACTTTAATAATTTTTCACGCTCTACAAGTTTCTGTCTAATGCTTGATCATAAAAACACTTTAAAATATACAGATGTATAGATTTTAATTAACGTTGTACTTACAAATCTAAATATATATATATATATATATATATATATATGGTAGATAGATAGATAGATAGATATAGATATACTATTTCTAGAGAAAAATAGCGTGTTTCAACAATTTTCTAAAGAAATATTTGAAACTTAAAAACTGCATACAGAACAAATTTCTGGGATTCAAGAAGAACATATAACAAACTAGACATATACATAAACATTCTAGATTTGAAATAGCTGCTGGAAAATTATTTTGAGCAACAAGAAATGTCATTTTCATAAATGGATTTATAGTTTTTATAGAAGGATCAACTTCACAAGATAATCAATTCCTCAAGTTTCTTATGAAATTCTTGTTTTTGTCATTTTATAAGTGTTCGAAGCAAATATTTTCATAAATTTTCATAGCCTTATAGTTGTCATCAAACACTTGATCTTAAAATTTCTTAAAGACATTACAGAGGTATAGATTTTGGCTCATGTTATATATTTTCATTTTTATCATTTATAATACAATGTTGTACCTTTCATATATCTTCTAACTTGAACAACCCCAGAGAGATAAATATATTTACGTGTGGCATTCCTACACTTTTATGTTTTGTAATGAATGATTTATTATTTTGTATAAATATAAATAATTTGTAATGTGTATTTATCAGTTAAAATTGTATATTTTTGTCAGCAAAATAATCACAAATGTTTGAAATAATTTCTAGTTTGAATATCATGTATTAAAATATTAAATAATACATCTGAAAAATAATAATTAAAATAAAGTTATGTAAAAGTAATAAAGGTATGTTCAATATTTAAGTTTGATGCAATTCGTGCATTTTTCAATTTTTTTAGAAATATTAGAAAACTTGATTCTTATTTCTACCTCAATAGTTTTTTCTTTTTTTGACAGAAAGTTAATGAAGAATGACTACTCAATGTTATTTTGACACAAGTTAATACAGAAAACCATAATTCGCATCAATGACAGGTCGAAAACTACATGCAAAGTAGCAAAGTAACTTAATTTATATATGCCCTGAGGAAATAAAATACTCGGGAACATACTTACAGATATAGTATTTGTCATGTAACCAACCAACCCTCTCCCAGCTTTTTCGCATTAGAAGTGAAGTGAAGAGAGGAGAGATTGTTTTGAATGCAGTGAGTAGAGTGCCGGACAGTGTTCGAGTAGATTTTTTTTGGTCTAGTAGGACTTTCATAGAAGTCCGAGTTGGAAGCTGATGAAATTATAAGTGTTTTTACGTTTAAATTTAAATGTGATGTTTGTAGTGTTTCGTTTGTCCTGTCGAAGAAGAATAAAACTGTGTGTTTGATTCAAAATAAAAAGTCCTTTATTTAGTGACATCACAGTATTGTTAAAGATAATTTTAATTAAAGAGTTTGATGCGACGTTATTGCTTTAAATGACTTGCAGAAATATACAAAAAACAATCAGAATTTTTACAATTTCAAAAAATCGAATTATAAGGCCCTTAGGACATTAATGAAATTATTTGTAAAAAGAAAGCTATAAATAATAAAGGAACTATATTGATTGATTATCAAGAAGCAGGCCTCCTGAAATTTTATACATCGTATACCTTAATCATCACACGAAAGGGATTTTAATCATATATGCTTTCTTTCAATATCTCAGCAGACATGACTACGAGTCATGGGAGATCTGTTTCTCTTCCTCCATATCATAAATATATAAATGCTAAAGGAAATGCTTTCAAATAGAACCTCGTTAATAGACCCATTTCGTCCGAAGTCTTATCAAGGTACAATCAGTTACTGTTTTGGCAATAATTCAGAACCTCAATTTATAGTGGGCAAAATAAACCGTAAAGCTTTTAGAGTAATAACTGGCATACACCATCAATGGTCCCTTACTCTTTTCATACATTTTCATACAATTTCTTTATTTTTGATCGTTACTTCATTGGTCGGTTTTCATAGCGGAAGGCTTGCTTCATTATTTTTTGTCGCCAAGTGAATGTCTCTCCAAAGTTTACGAAACTTCAAACTTTTGTATTATGCAGCATTTAGAAGCACGAGAAAGGCGTATTCATAGAAAAAATAGAATTTCTAAGGACTTTTGCGGTAGAGAAAAATCAAATGTACTTTTTAGTTACTTTTTTTTATTTTGAAATGGCGCTGAAAATGCCCTCCAGTTGATAATCAATACGACACCTTCATTTCAAACACTTTTGTGTATATTGTAAATAAATCTGCATCCTCTTATATGAATGTCCCTTTTCCTCGTTTTTAAAATTATTATTGGTACTGCACTATATGTCAGTCACAAATGCAACTAAAAATCACAAATTTATTTTGTAGTAATTTGAAATTTTCGTGATGTGACCTCCCAAAACTTAATTATTTTATCCAAGAAAAGCTTTTATTTTTAAAAAGAATAATTTTGAAACAATGTTATAATTCCACTTAAAACACATTTTATATGCATTTTTATATGCTTAAAATGCATTTAATGATAATGATACAGGAGAAGAAGAAATTCGAAACTTATTTTGAAGCATGCAACTTGGAGGCTTTAAAATGTATGGAAAATGGTGAATAAGGTGTTGAAACAATGATCACAAGAGACTTCAAAAAGGAAATACGTGCAATTAGTCCATCAACAGTTATCTACCCGTTCGGGAAAATTGTGGCATACTGCTTAGCATTAATTAAACAAACTTCATGCATTAAAGATTTCTAATAATCATAATGGCCGGTATAAATTTCAAGAATTGATCAATTATTCAAAAGTGGGTTACAAATTAATCATTGTTCAAAAGGAAAGACTGTTTAAATTAAGCCAAAATTTCAAAATTGTGAATAAATGACCCAATTATAGACAATACCTCTACCGATAACTATATTTATTAAATAATTTTTGAGTCATTTATATTATAGACGTTTAGCGAATTATAACACAAATGTATATATATATATATATATAGAAAGACACGACTGTACTTTAAAATATTCCAAATCATTCACAGAATACTGCTTGTATTCATCGTTATTAAGATAATCATAAAAACTTGTGACTTTATTATGCAAAGAATAAAAACTGAGGGCATAAAACACAGCATATCCACTCCTGAACGTTCTTTTGCCGCACGTTAAGAAAAGATTCTGATCTATAACCGTATTTTAAAACTGCATGAAAATGTCTCCCGCCTTGCTATTCTTGTACGAATCCATAATGATGAGAGTAACTTGAGCTTTAATCGACCAAATATACATTGACTCATTAAGGATAAACTTTAGACGCAATCAGTCATTAAAAATACCCCTTTAAAAAACAAAAAGGAAACTGAATCTCGAGTTAAAAAAAAACACCTTAAAGCCTTGCTTAAAGTTCGAGAAGATTGATAAGTCAAGATATTCTTCTTTGTTAACTTCATGATAATGATACTTGAAAATATGAATGAAAAATAAGGGCCACTGCAAGGCACGTTGTACAAAGGTTGCGATACCATTATAATTGTTGCATTTATGCCTTACAAAACTTATGCGGATATTATTAAATTTTTATTCACCATTAAAATTATCCTTCCTTGCATTATACGTGTAATTATCCTAGATCAAATTATTCGTTTTTTTATGGCTAATGCATTTTTATAGCTCATGTTTTTCTGAATCAGGAATTTAAAAATTTAGCTTCAACATTTTTCGAAAACTCTTTAAATGTTATGTATACATAAGTTTTGACATTAACCGTTTCAAAGTATAACTGATAATTATTCTTACCTGGAATAGAAATTGGTTTAAGCTACATATAACCATCCGTTGGATTTGAGAATTTTTTCTCCTAAATTTGATAACCCTGGAATATCTGACTTCACCAATTACATGTCTGCCTGACGATTCAGATCTAATGCTGCAATCAGTTTACAGGAGTAGAGCCACTTAGGCTTAGTTCCAAGTCTGTTTTGTCATAACTTTATCATCATCTCCTAGACTGGTAAACCAATTGCAATATATATATACTTCCTTTGATGTTCACGAAGAAAATATTGATTCACATTTTCTCTAAGCATAAAAAAATAATTCTCAGAGTGATTCTTTTATATATTTAATAAAAAAAGTAAAGTTGCGCGGCTAAAGATATAGTGTTTAAAACAAAAATATCTGTACAAAATATTGTCAAATCCTTAAATTAAATTTAAATGATTTGTTTTGAAAAACATTTTTGGCACGACGATATCATGGATATTTTTCAAAGAAATAAGATTGTTACGAAAGTACATATATGGTAAAAAAAATACAGAGCATCATGGGAAAATGTTTATAAGGAATAGTCTTTTTTTTAAAAAAAAAGGCAAAATATTACTTTTTTTTTCGAGACAGTGAACACTATATTTTCAATTTCTAAATATATTTTCTTTCTGCTGAATAACATACTTCTATGAAAACCTATTAGTGAAAGTTTCACTCAGATTTAAAAAAAGATTTACAAAAGCAATCAATTATTCCTTTTGAGGAAAAATTCGTATAATTTAATTACACATTTTGCTACTTGAAATAATATTTTGTTAATTTTTAGTTCCCCGTATAAATGTTAAAATATACGACCCAGGTACTTTATTTTTGTTATATCCCATTAAACCTCTCTCGCAACAAAGTATCTTTCTTTGTTTATCATGTTACTGACCAAAAAAAGGCTCAAAAGCTAAAGATATTTTGTAGTAGTTCTGCATTATATATCTATTTTGCGCACGCAGGTGCAGAGAAAGAAATGTTGTCATTTCGTCAATAAATATGTCAATAAAGAAAATTTGTAAAACAACTTATCTTCTGAAAAAGAGACATGTGACCATCTTGCAGTCTTTCTAACTATAAATCCATCATGTTTCTTTCAAGACATACATTTATTTTTTTTTCTTATTAAATTACGGAGAACAGATAAGATAGATTAAATTTGTGTGAACAGACGAGTATATAGCACTATTAATATTCGCTCCAAATTAAGAGAAGAGCACTCCTGATTTTTGGTAAATCAATATTTGTCACAAAATTTTCTATGATTATTTAGAGACAGATAGGTTATTTAGAGACAGATTATTTACAGATTGATTATTTAGTGACAGATTATTTACAGATTGATTATTTAGAGACAGACTATTTACAGATTGATTATTTAGTGACAGATTATTTACAGATTGATTATTTAGAGACAGATATATCGACATATTCAAATCAATTTAGATGCATATCTATATGCTGAGGATTTTTTTCACGTGGTTATATACATCTGCGTACGTATGTGTTTATCTGTCTCGATATGCAAATCATTCTACCCATGTATTTATCTAAATTGTATATGTATCTATACTACGGCCACAATGCTCCCATTAAATAGCTTAGGCTTAATAATATTCTAATTTTATTGTGTTTTTATTATACACAGCTGGCCACCCAAATTGCAACACCAAGAAAGACAAGAGATATCACAACAAAATTTATTTTGTAGATAACATGTTGACCAAGTATCAAATGATTAAATTTATAGACTTCTGTGAAGTGTGGTTCATGCCAAAAGCAGTAGCCAGAGTAGCTGCCATTGTTGGAGATCACCGCTGCCACACGCCTCGGCATTGATTCAAAGAGACTTTGGATGAGTTCTTGGGGTACAGCAGACCAAGCAGCTTCCACACGTTGCCAAAGTTGATCTGCTGTGGCAGCTGGGGATGGAATCTGGGTCAATCGTAGAGCAACCATGGACCACATGTTTTCTATCGGCGAAAGATCCGGAGAGCGAGGCGGCCAGGGAAGCAATTCAATCTGGCGATTGACGAAGAACCGTTGGACAATGTGTGCCACGTGTGGTCGCGCATTATCCTGTTGAAATATGGCTGTGGGCAAGCCCTGAAGGTAAGGAAGGACAACTGGCTCCAACACCTCGGAGATGTAGCGCTGGCTGTTTAAAGTACCGGCAATGCGTACTAGAGGTGTGCGAGAGTGATATCCAATACCGCCCCATATCATAATACCCGGTGCAGGACCAGTGTGGCGGTGCATAACGCAGCTGTTCAGCATCCTCTCTTCACGGTGTCTCCAGACTCGAATGCTACCATCGTGGTGTTGCAGTCAGAAGCGTGACTCGTCAGTAAAGACACTTTCATTCCATTCTGCCGTCCACATCCTTCTGCCATCGCACCATTGGCGGCGGAGACGTCTGTGGTTCTGCGTCAAGGGTAGACAAAGCAATGGACGTCTTGCGGACAGACCACTCTGCTGTAAACGGCGTCGAATGGTACGCGCGGACACTGGATGATGCGTTACAGACTGCATGTGCTGTGCTATGGTTCGTGATGTGACTGAGCGATCCGTCACTGCCATGCGTACAATTTGCCTGTCATCACGTGAAGTGGTGCACTGAGGTGGATGCGATCGAACACGCCGGTCCGTCGTACCCTCCTGCATCCAACGATCACATATCCGCATTACAGTTGTTTGGTTTCGTCGAACACGACTACCGATTTCCCTGAAAGATAATCCAAAATCTCGGTAGGCCACTATCCTTCCTCTGTCGAACTCGGATACTTGATCAAAAGATGATCGCTGTTTTCGACGAGCCATAATTGATCGTTTTTTTTTAAAACCACAAGAAAAACACAATTGCCGAACTTGAAATCGTCGAAATCTCCAAACCTTAAATAGCGCTTTGAAGTGGCGCCACAGGCGCGCGTGATGTGCGTCTGCGCTGAAATTCTAATCATTTGCATATCTCACCTCCGCTAATGCACGTTGTAAATTTAATTTTATTTGCATGTTTCCTTCAGGGTGTTGCATTTACAGTGGCCAGCAGTGTAGATACAATGAAAAAATATACGTTGCATTCTAATTTTTAGTCAAACATTCCCTATAACTTTTAATTTTTTTTAATTTCTAAACTTTAGTTTTATGTAAAGTTTTGTTATTTTATTTTGTTATTGCGTTGTCATATATTTAATATTCATTTGCATAGACATTTCTGCGATTTTTATTTTTAAATTCTTTGTTTTACCTTTAATTACGTTCTTTAGATATATACAAGAAAGTTTTAGAGAATAGCAACTTTTACCCTAACTTTGGGTATGTATATCTTGAAGTGGCACTCGAAATAATTTCATTCAAACACAGTTCTTACATAACAACAATGTTTATTCAAATATTTGCATATGTAGATTTTGCTTTTCAACATAAAGCATACGTATTACTAGTACTATATATATATATATATATATATATAGCATTCATGCAAGGGAAATACAATTCAATATATTCACTTGTATAACTACTCATTCAAGAAAAATACACTTTGCAATACTCACAGATACTTTGAAAGTCAACCAGCAGTGCTGCCTCGTAAACTTCAGGCCACAGAACGCTAAATAACTTTCGTCTAACATGAACTCGCTTAGGTTAGCATCAACCTAGCTAAAACGCATCGAGCGGCTGCTCGCAAACCTCACCTCTTATTAAACCAGACTCTT
Organism: Dolomedes plantarius; assembly: GCA_907164885.2. Taxonomy (NCBI): domain Eukaryota; kingdom Metazoa; phylum Arthropoda; class Arachnida; order Araneae; family Dolomedidae; genus Dolomedes; species Dolomedes plantarius. Next base: position 117,267,125 of record OU015493.1, on the reverse strand, counting down.
AGCCTAGCTCCAGTTCGATACTTCGTTTCGTCAGCTCTACTCCTCCTTTCACTTCCTTTCACTTCATCAACACTTCGTCGACCCTTCTTTAATCTAGCCGCTTGGTATTTATACGAAGCTTGGTATTTATACCTCCTTTCACTTCCTCTCACTTCGTTAGCTCTCGCCCTTCCTCTCACTTCCACTCTTAATCTAACTGCTTGGTATTTAAACTAACCGCGTATGCCGCAATTAGCATATCTTAAGCGGCTTCTTTAGATTTATTCACTTAAAAGTTCGATTATTGTGAATCGGATCTTATGTAAACCTTCCACAGTGACTAAAATTTCGGACAATTAAAATGGCGAAGTCGGAATTTACCACAATCATTTCTCGGGTAGTTATCAATGTATTCTAATCTCATCAACTCTAGATTGACGAGAAGAATTTCCATAAGTTATCAGTCTCTTTTTCTATACATAGTAAATTTATACTGCTTTTTAGATTATAGATAGGTTGAGTACAGGATATTTTTTGCCAGACTGATAAATTTTGAATTGTTTAACCTGCGAAAGAAATATTTTCTTCTAGAATACGAAGTATAAAAAACAATGATGAATGTATCTTTATGCACTCATCCTAAGTTAAGTAACCCTGATAAGAATGCGATATAAGAAGAGCAAAACAGAAGTTTCCTCATATTTATCAAATATAATTCCATTACTCAGTGACAACATTGGTGTAAACAATAATTTGCTTGTTGTTTGCCTTTTTTACATCAGTAATTTACATAACTAAGTAATGAGTAATGCAAATAATGTCATAGAACAGAAATTTTCTTTGATATTATCACTAACTGGAAATATTTTTGGTATAAATAACCATTTTATTATTATCGGAATTGTACATTTTTTACTAAGAGAAGTTGCCAACAGATATTCAAGATTTTCATTCCTAAATAACAACTTCATTACCTTACTTTAAATGTTAAAATACAAAATGAGATGAAATATGTTACAAAAGACATACTTAAACTTCTGAATATTTGTCAAATAATAAAAACAGTTGTAATGAATATGCGTTTTTTAAACTGATGGTGTAATATGCAAACCTCGAAAACAAAGTGCCCATTTAACCCGAAAAGATTTAAAATGTTTCCAGGAAATATAGAAAATTTATTTTCCCTTCCAAATATCTTTTTTAATTGGTCATTATCATTTGAAAAGTAGTCTTTCTTTTCCTTTGTTTCGTTGATTTAAAGAATCGAACTTATACGCATTTTTATTTTTCTTCTGGAGTTTTACCAATTTAATTAAATAATCGAGGAGCATTGTGACGGAGAAATTGGTTTTATGCTTAGGAAGGAATATTTCTTAATTAATCAATTAATTAATTATTAATGTTTCTATAAATTATATCAAATCTTCCGTATAATCAAAAGATCCCCTTTTCGTATAGCGTTAGTACAATGTCAGTATTACATTGGAATTGCGTTGTGTCCTTTCATGATTGAAAACAACTCGGATTTGAAATGACAGATTAATTTAACGATTATTAAACATATATAATTTTACTACATATACCTCATTGAAATATTAAACCTGGCGTTATTAAAATTCGTATACCAACTTGGTTCATTATCAGCAACCCATAATTAGCTTAGATACACAATTAAATATTGATACGTTCTTCATCACAACAATCACTAATTCAAATCGACAACATGAACTTAATCAATAATTATCATTAATTCTGATCATCGGTATTATACATATATACTCAACAATTCATATCAATTTACACACCACTCACTTTAGTTCACACTATATAAAACATCTCATTTACAAATTATCATCCATTTTTCTTCTAACTGTTATCTTGACATTACCTCGCTATCGCGCTCTACAGTCCACCTCTGGAGAGAAGATCCCCGAGAAACTGGTCACTTGGGGAGAGTTCTTTTTTGATGAGGGGTGGAACGTTAAAGCGAAGGTGACGAGAGAGGAAGAAATTGTCACCAAACATCCCCCACTTTTCGCCAAATATCTGCATTTGTCCCAAGGAAGAGTCGAACAGGTGTTTTTCTGCCGATTGGCAATGGTTTCTAAGAAAAGGCAGTGTTTACAAGAAACAGATGGGGAGAAATACACATCTGCAGTTACAATTGAAAGGAAATTTTAAACACTATATTACCTATTGGAACTATTATACCTTTTGGAATATTAACTGCCGTGATGTGCTGTATAATCTGAAATGTTTAAATGCTCATTTCTGAAGTCTATTTTCCAAGGTATAAATTTGCAACCAAGCAAAACATCTTTCCCGTTTTTATTAACTTTTAAACTGGCCAAAAATATGGCTAACAAAAACCATGTTATGAGAAAATATTTCAAAGAGGGGGAAATTAAAGTTTGAAGAAAATTTTCCTTATTCAAATTGCAGAAAATGAGAAAATTTTATAGTGTTGATAAAGTTAATTGTGAATTTTCATTAGAAGAGGTCATTAGGGTAGCACACTTTAAAGGGCTGGGCCGACCTTGCCCGTTGAACCTATTTGATCTGGAAAATTAAAAATATGTCTAAACAGAAATGGCTTTAACATACGAGCTGTTATTTTTGAAAGTGGTATAAGTCCATTTTTTCATGTATCGAGATATTTAAAGGTTTGTATTTGATTGAATTTAAAAATATTTGATAATAATGAATATTTGATAATAATGAATTTAAAAAAATAAACGATTTTTTTAGCTCCAAATGGACTTTTATATACATTAGCTTTACTGAAATGGAATTTTTAATGTAAACTCTTATTTACCAACATCACTATCAGACCAAATTGACATATTATCGTCTTTTTTATAGGTATGTGAACTCATTGTAACAACTGTATGAAATATTATTTATCTAAAATTTTGATTTTCTGCTTTAATAACAATTATATTTAAATATACTCACGCTGCAATCTATTAGTATAAGAAACACTTTAGGACTTGAGAAAGAAAACCAAACAAAATCAGTGAAATTACTTCTGACCACTTAATCAGAACAATAATACCGTTATCTTGTTAACGATGTTGTTTTTAATACACTAGCTAAGTAATGTATGCTAAAGCGTAGTGTACACTGAAGTTGTAATAATCAATAATAATTGCAATAAGCAAGTTGCTTCAATTATAAATATTAGGAATGGACTTATTCCACTTAATTTTTTTTATTTTTATTTTTTTTTTCGATAGCATTTTATAGCCAAAATTCTTGTCCTTACTTTATGAAAAAATCGTACTCCATTGAAAATCTGATTATAAATATGAAGAGGTGTCTATATCTTACTAAAATTACCGTTAACTAATTTTTTTAAAAGTGGACTTACACCACTTTCAAATATAACAGCTCATATGTAAAAATAACGACACACAATGTGTGTAATTATTTTTTTTTTAAACCACCAATGTCGTGACACTTGTCGTGAAGACATTCACCTATAATACACCGCAGATATTGCTGGCCATTTTATTATGGGGACGCCTTATAGGCGGACCAGCATTACCCCCTATGAAGGGACGACATAAACGGAGGCATTTTCAGTGGCGCAACGCCGGGATTCGATCCGAGCACCCTCAGAACCGAAAGCCTGCGCGCTGTACCACAAGGCTGCCACATGCCAGTGTGCTATTATATTTTTATCAAAATACCTGTACATTATATTTTTATCCCAATTTCTGCAGTTGGGCCCCGCAATAACTAAGACCGGCGCTTTTAAAGGGCAGTTCTATTCCTCCGATATTTGGAGGGGGAAATTGGGGTAAAATTAAACTAGAGTTGTGTCTTTTTTGCAATCATTTTTTACGTAGGGAGATATACTAAAAATTATTGTCCTTATTTAGCATAAATTATTTGGGATTTTGCTATTCGTTCTCAAGTAAAGCCGTTTTTATAACGATTTTGTTTTGACGTTAAAAAAACGTTATATTCTACATTCTCGTAACTGTCTCGCGAAAAGTTACCCTAAAAATATCTTTTTAAAGACAAAAGTTAGAAACACTCTATTAAGTTCTGAAAATCTACATTAAATTTAGAGCATGCATGCCGAATTTCAGCTTTTCAGTCGTCGTAATTTTCGGGAAAATCAATTCACAAAATATGGGTCGTTAAGTATTAGAATGAACGCACAATGCTCGTCCAAAAAATCATTTCATTTTCAGGAAATTTATTTTTCTTTTAGCTATTATCCTCAATTTTTTTCCAGGAGTAAAATATAAACATCATTAAAAAACTTTTTAAATACTAAGTCTTGTCATTAAAAATGAATCAGCTCCTTTTCACATCTGTAGTTTGTTAACAATAAACTCCATATGTCAGGAGACTACGGTAAACAAAATACCTGTATCATGTATATCCCACGGAACGTGGGAAAGCAATTGGCACCTCCTATACGTAATCCCATAAATGACCATCATTCTTTGATTGGAGGAAAGAAGTTGGTGAAAAATGGAGTATACGTTAAATATACTACATTAGTTTTACATCATTATCAATATTTTTTGGGACTCTAGAACCAATAGTTTTGCTACAGTCTTGCGCGCAATGGATGCAAGCCAAAACACAATTTTCATCAAAATTAAAAATTAAAAATCAATTAAAATACCAGTTGTAGAACATTGAAATAATTATTCTACATAGAACATATATAAAGCTTTCAGTGGAAAAAATTCACGTATTTATGTTTTATAGGGAATGAGAAATAAAACTAAATGTGACATGATGCTAAATTGCACCTTCAGTAAAAAACTGAACCTAAGACACCTGAGACCCCTTAAATGAAAACAAAATTACCGAAAAAGATCGCGTCTCCTTTGGCGAAAGAAAAAATAACAGTTGCAAAACCCAAATACCCTGAAATCTGTATATATAATAATAAATTTTTGTATGATCCAGTATTTATAAAAATAAACATGACTCTAAATTTTATTGAGGTTTTCTGAAACTCCCTTACATTACTTCGGGAAATAGTAAGCAATACGGTGCAGGGTAAAAAGTTCCAAAATACGTTGATTACATGAAAATGGAAATCAAAACATGCGATGGTTTTCTTAAAGCCTAAATAGTTAAAACCTTCATAATTTTCTTAATGCCTACAGAGCGATAAATACTTTCCGCGGGAAATGGTACTGGGGTGTTGATTATCCCCGACCCCTGATTTTGAGAATCGACCTCCCGGAGGCAGCAACCTTAAAACCGGTCCCAGGTCTCTTCTCTCCAGAGGTGGACTGTATCAATGTTTTCACGTTATATGAACGGTTACGCGTATAAGAAGCAATGCCGGTAAATATGAAAAGAAAACAAAAGGACGGTACCTTAACAGATGATTATGGGATCACCTTTATAGGCATCGGGCACTTAGTTATGATGGCCTTCGTTTCACAATCACAGCACTGGACTTGGGCACATTCATCGAAGGGTACAGGACTCCTTCAGTCGTTGTAGGTACTCGCCACTGGAAACTGGGGCACATTCATCGTAGGGTACAAGACTTCAGTCGTTGTAGATACTCGGCACTGGAAACTGGGGCACATTCATCGTAGGGTACAGGGCTCCTTCAATCGTTGTAGGCACTCGGCACAGGAAACTGGGGCGTGCTTCGTACATACTAGCTAAGTTGATACCACTTCTGTCTCTAACTCCTAACTACTCTCTTTTTTCGCCTCTTCTATCTTTTTTCATATTCTTTTTCTCTTATTAATTTTGGCCACGCCTCTTCCAATCCCATTGGCCATATTATTCCCATGTCATCGCAATTCGTCCGTAGCTGCCTCTTCTCTATCCCCTTTTCACCAATGCGCATCGAGGGCGGGATTTTTAAAATTTTTCACGCTTCCTTAACTTTTCCCATTCTCAGATCAACACCGAGCACGGTGGTTCGTTTTATAGCTATCATAAATTTATGTCTTCCCCTTCTGTTTTCTTCTTTCGTTGCAACTCATTCTACAGAACTTTTATCTTATACTTTTATTTCCTCTTTCGGGCCGCCCAATCTTCTATCTGTAGTAGTTTCGGTTTATTGTTGGCTTTTCTCCCCTTCTTTTTTATTGACAGTCTGTTGCTTCCTTGCCCTGTTTCTTTCTTATATAGTGCAATTATTTTACTTCGTCCCGTGATTTTCAACTCTCCTGCCCTTGGCATTGATGCTATTGTCATATCCCTATGACAAGCATAATTTTTCTCATAAAGAAGAATTATTTTCAACAAAATGCATATTCTTAAATTATTTAGCAGTTATTTACCTTTGAATAACTTTTTCTGTCACTTCTGGAGACAATTTTGAAGTCTTCACTGTAGATGAGACTGGTTTAAGTGTGGTTCAGTCAAAAGTTCCCCAAGTCATCGGGTTAAAGAGAAAACGTCAAGTGGGAGCTCAGACTACAGCTAAATGTAGTTTTCTTGTAACTGTGGTTTTCTGTATGGGTGCTGGGGGAACATGTCCCACCAATAATATTTCCTCGTTAAAACATGACAGATCAGCTTATGAAGAGAGCCCCATCCGGAACAATTGGAAGAGCTCACCCCTCTGGGTGGATACAAGCCCATCTGTTTGCAGGAATGGTCCAGACCAGCAAGAAACATCGTGCATTCAAAGATGACAAATGCGGAGAACTTTGGATTTGCTGTGTGATGTGCCTACACTGTGTTCATTCTGTGTAAACCGGAGCCGAAGCTAAGTTTTATATTTGCGAATTTTGTCGCCAAAAAAGTTCTATTTGTACAGATAATTTAGATATTCCAGCTGTTTAATAAATAAATTTTCTTTTTTCCTTTTTTTTGGGGGGGGGGGGAAGTAAATTTTTCTTTTTTTTATTACCAGCTGTTCAATAAATAGATAAAGGATTTTTTGGACAAAACGTTGGAGTTCCATATTAACCTCCACTTTGGGTCACCTGATAGTTTTTACTTTTTTCACTTATGTGATTGCATACATCTTAAGATTTAATTTAACGGCAAATCCTCTTAAAAGAAGGGTCCATAATCCCACCTCTCTCTCTGTATGTTTATATATATATATATATATATATATATATATATATATATATATATATAACTAGCTGTACCCGTCCCGGCGTTGCTCGGGTAATTTAATTACCAATTTTTTAGTAGCCTTAACCCTTTGTTAATGGGCGTCGCTGTCTTCCTTTTCCTCACCACGATACATTACAATAAAATAAAACTTACATTACTTAATACAATAAAACTATACATTTCAAAATTTTAAGATATGTTCAAAGCTATTGAGCATTTTTTTAAAACACAGTACTGCTCCAGAGCAACCTTTTATATGTAGTGACATCACCATAAGAAAAGAAATGGAGTTACCTTTTCACCCAGTTGCTTTTTTTCTCCTTTCTTTTTTACTGTACAATCAATGACTTGTTGTATCATTGCTGTTGGAAGTGTGTTTACTCAAATCAATTAAACTTTGATGTAGTTTATGTGATAGCGTTTTCTTAGGTTTTCATAGTATGTAGAATACATACAGTAATTTCTTCTTTAAAAGACTTCCACAAGAAAGATATCCTTTCCATGTGGCAAAAGCTGTTATATAGTTTTATGTTGAAATCCTTAAAAACTAAGCCTGTGGTCTTGTGTCCCTATTGTGAGAGGAAATTAAAAATTACCTACACTTTTTTGATAACACAAGGATAGCACATAATCAGAATTACTCTCTCGGAGCAAATACATGCCATCCTTACAGCCACGATCCCACAGAATCCATTCCGCAGTTTCCCGTGATATGCTGCCGTAATAATATAACATTGACTCGACAGGGACTGGTAAAACTGTAACTTCAATAGGGGCACTGCTCTCAGTCATGTTGGTCACATCTTTACAACAGAAACCGAGCAACGATGCCAAGCGTGATACAGCATTATACCCCGTTTTAACCATCTTTATGTTTGGGATAACAAAAGTCTTGACAGAATCCTTTTCTGGTCCGAAATGAATCGTTTTCTAGGCTTTTTCCATCCAACTATTTTGTGTTTAGAAGCATTCTTGGGCTTGATTCTTATATCAAACATCAAATAGTTAGAGAAATGCATTACCCTAATGAGCATCGTGTTCACCTCATGTCTGCCATGATTGTAAATATGATCACATGGGCTATGGCGCATGATGTCACAGACAGCGGGACAGACGCAGGAGCCTTACCCAGAATTGATGATATTCTAGATAAATTAAGCAGAGCTAATTACTTTTCAACTTTAGACCTTACCTCAGGTTATTGGCATGTACCCGTCCACCCAAAAGATACTGAGAAATTGGCATTTGCCACTACTTTTGGCTTATACGAATGGCTAAGACTCCCATTTGGTTTAAAGAACGCCCCTGCAATATTCAATAGGACTATCAGGAGAATTTTAGATAAATATAAAGTTAACTTTGCATGCCACTATTTCGATGATATTATAATTTTTTCAGACTCAAAAGAACAACACCTTGAACATTTAGAGATACTATTTAACATTTTCAAAAAAGAGAATATCAAGTTAAAATTAACTAAATGTACTTTTCTGCAACAACAAATTAATTTTCTTGGATATAATGTAACAAATGGGAAAATTGCCCCAGACAACATTAACATTGAAAAGATAAAGTGTTTGAAACCACCAACTAATGTAAAAGAACTCCAAAGATTCTTGGGCACAATAAATGTGTATAATAAGTTTATTCCAAAATATGCAAAAGTAAGACAGCCATTAAATACATTATTAAAAAAGGGAGTAAAATGGGGATGGTCAGACAAGTGCCAAGAAGCTTTTGAGGATCTTAAGAATTTATTGATTTGTAAACCAATATTGCAATTGTATGATGTAAACAAAGACTGTCATTTATTTGTGGATGCTAGTAAACAACAGGTTGGAGCTGTTTTAAAACAGCCAGGTGAAGATGGGGTGTTGCATCCCATAGCATATCACTCTCGTGTATTAAAGGACTATGAGGCAAATTATTCTATTACTGAACTTGAGTGTTTGGCAATTGTGGACAGTTTAGACAGGTATTATCATTATCTCCACGGGAAAAAGTTCACAATTCACACAGACCATGCTGCCTTAGTTTGGCTTAAAAATGTGAAAAATCTTCGAGGTCGACTCTTTCGCTGGTCATTAAAACTAAGTATGTTCGACTATGAAATTAAATACCAGAAGGGAACTGCAAATATTGAAGCTGACATGCTTTCAAGGAACCCTATTCTAGAACCTAAAACCCAAATAAACCATTTAATTGAACTAAGGAAAATTGTAGAATTTCAAAATAAAGACAATGTACAGGGACTTAAATATAAAAAACTAAATGATGTAATCTACATGAGAAAGAAAGGATTTTTAAAAATTGTAGTACCATTTTCATTGAGGTTAGAAGTTTTAAAAAAAGCCCACGAGGATTATGGACACCCTGGAATAAATAAAACAATGCAATTACTCACACCCCAATATTATTGGCCCAAAATCAATGAGGACATTAGTAATTATGTTAAACATTGCCATACTTGTCAATTAAACAAAAAGAAAAGACAGAAAAGGTTTGGATTGCTGCAAGAAGTACCTCCGACAGACCAACCCTTTGAGTGCTTAAGTTTAGACACAGTAGGCGGATTTAATTACTATAATTCCACAAAGAAATATTTACATTTGATAATTGACCATGCAACGCGTTATATTTGGGCTTTTCCATCAAAAAGCGTAACTACTGAAACTTATACGAATTGCTTAAAACAAATATTCCAAATTCAAACACCAAAAAAATTGCTAACCGACAGAAATGCAGCTTTTACATGTTCAAAGTTTAGAAGATTTTTAGAGCATAACAATGTGCAACAGTTACTTACCTCGAGTCATCATCCACAAACGAACGGAAAGGTAGAGAGGGTAAATCAAACAATAATTACTAGATTAAGATGCAAAGTACATAACTCAACAAGCAAAATTCCTTGGACAAACCTATTAAATGAAGTAATTAATGAATACAATCATACGCCTCATTCAGTTACCCAAATGACCCCAGCTTACCTACTTTTTGGAATATTACCTTATGAACCTCATGTTAAAAAACAAGATTTTTATCCTCAGGTAGATGAGGCGAGAAAATTAGCTAAAGAAAGGACAATTAATTACCATAATAGGAATAAAGTAAAATATGATGCACGTTTTGTAGAATCTAAATTTAATGTTGGAGATTTAGTGTTATTCGAAGAATTTCACTATCCTAATACTAGAAAATTAAGCTCACCCTATTCTGGACCTTACACTATTCTAAAACAAATGTCAAAAGTTAATTATGAAATTGATAGACCAAACTTTCACACTAAACGAGATTCTGAAATTGTCCATGCTTGCAGATTGAGATATTATAATGCACCAGAGAGCTTAAAACTACACCACGAATAATGACAAACATTAGATCCATTTTTCTTTCTTTTCTATGTGATGCTTAACATCATTATATATTTTTTAATTGATATAATTAATTATGTGTTGTCCTACTAAAGATATAAAAAAAAAAAAAAAAAAAAAAAAAAAATGTCTAACTTAAACTTTCTTCTTAAGAATACTATTATGTGTGAATTTTTTTTTTTGGATCTCAATTTAAACACCGGCTATGACAACTCTACTTCTTTAACCTTTCAGTAAATTTCCTATTTCTTGAAAAACACTTTCCTATCACCCAACTCTACAAGCGCGTTGGATGTCGTCCCAACTGTTTAAGATCTTTTTAATTTTTTTTACTATTTGTTTTTAATTCAACAACTCAGTCACTTAAAGTGCTGAAGATTATATGCTTGAGTAATGACTAAAACAGGGCTGGGATGGCCACTCCTTTTGTCCTCCCATTTCTATATATTATACTCCCACAGGTATGACAACTGCACCTTTTCCTTTTTCTCCATCTGTGTACTATGCAAGATGCTGTTTTCCAACGCAGTCATATTCTGTCGGAGATTAACGGTTAGTCCACTGTACGGCTAAAAGACTCTTCCTCCTTATTAGTCAGAGAACAATATGGAGAAAGAAAACCCACTTGTAACACAAACATAAACACAACCCTCACTGCTTAGAGGTAGAATTAAAAAATTTGAAACTAAGAGTTTGGGTAACACACATACAACAAGGTACCTTCAACACAAAAAATTGGATATCCACGTAGAATTAAAATAAGTGTACACAAATGAATAGTAAATAGATAATTTGAAAATAAAGTGAAAAGTATTGAGAATAAATAAATAAAGTTATAAATAAAATAAATAAAGTTAGAATAAACATGAATAAGAATATTGAATAGAATTTTGGAATGAATAAATGTTGTCGAAATAAAATGAGAATAAGAAATATAAATGATATTGAAAAGAGATTTTTTTTTTGTTGATAATAAGTAATATTGAAATAAAGGAGATAATGGATATTAAGAAAAAATAATGAGATAAATAAAGATACGAAAACTAGATAATGAGTGATATGTTTTGTAATTTTTATATACAATTGATATTTTTGAAGTGTGATTTTATTAAAACTTGTGATTTGTATTGAAAGTGTGATTTTTATTATAAACTGTGATTTTTATTATATAACTGAAGAACTATTTTTCTTGATATGTAAACAAGCCAAAATAATGTTATGTTTTATGTATTCTACGTTGGTGAAGCAGAAATAAGAAACAGCAACACAAAGACTGTGATTTTTTAATTGGTGTATTTTCCTCAACATACTAATGACTGTGAAAGGACTAAAAATGTTGCACAGATAATTCATTACAAGATAAATAAATAAAATTTTTTTGGGACTCACTCCATAGTAGTGAACGTTGAGGAAGAATTTTTGAATTTTTCAACTTGTTATCAAAGTCAACTTCTGTTACTTAATTTTTGTTTGTTTTAATATTTTTATAACTATGTTTTGTTATTTTGTATTATTCAAATCGAGATGATGGTAGATATTGTATTAAATGTATGTTTCCAGTGAAAATTTTTGGTAGTTTACAAATTTTTGGTTATGTTAATTGATTTTTTTCTGAGATTGTGTTGTGTGGGGAGGCGCCGCCCTGCTCAACATTGTCTTCAGTTGATGATAAATACATTTTTAAATTTAATTTTTTTCAAAGCAACAATATGAGAAGAAATTTACATAATTTACAATTTTCTATAGTTGATCATTAATTACTATAATTTTGTTTTTGTTTTTATTGTGTTCATAAATTAGTAAATCATTAGTGTATTTTTGTGTATTCGATATTGAAATGTGCAATGTCTTGCCATGTGATCATCATACTAAATTAACTTAAAACATATGTTCCTTTTAAAACTTTTCCAAATTTGTGGTCGACGCCCATTTTCCTCACATGGCCGGGTGAGTCTGTCCTCCAATGCAGGCATTGTTGGTCAGCCTCTTCTCGGACGGGGGGGATATTCTATAATATTAAAAACTAGTAATTTCTTAATTCAACAATCTTAACATTTAAAAACTATTAATTCCTCACTTTACTATTCCAAATTACAAACCCTTTTTTAATTCCTTGAAATAGGTAATTTCCCTTGGGCATTCGTGTTAAAATCCAAGAGATATTCTAAATTTTAGCATTGTCATCCCAGTAAAACTTATATAGAAATCCCATAGTAATAGCCTTTGTAACCCCAGGCAATATTATTAAAGATGGCTGACTTTTTATTGAAAACGAAACTGACGTGGCGTGGGCAGAAAATTAAACGCTGTAGCGCATTTGTCACGCCTTTTCTTAACTTTTAACCAATTAAACCCTACTACGATCACATGGCGAGATGAGGTTATATAAGGTTTGGGATCATGTACATGTAGGCTTTTCTCTTTTTGTAACTGACTTGAATAGACGTAATAAAGTCTTTTCCGTAAGAAGCCGAGTACGTCGTTTTGCTATGAAGTGAACTGTAGTATTAATATCTTCTTCTCACCGTGACATGGGAGATTTCGATATCTATTGGGCCAGTGTCAGTCTCCCATGTTACATAAGTCGGCAGGATGAGTGAGAGAGTCCACAAGAGAGTCTATTGAACCTTCTACCATAACTACAGTAGCCTTTATGGCAACCTTTGTATTTATGTACCATAATTTCCCGTCTATTACCCTTGGATTATCAATAAAAAAAACTTATGACTTTCATACTGCTGATTATTGGCTGCTGCATAATACTGCAGCTTTCCTTTCCTGAGACTACCAGGTACTGTTTAAAGTTCTGTAAACGAGATTCTAAAATATTTTTCTTCATTGATAACAGATGGTGCCAGAAGTGTGAGAAAATTCGTATTTACAAAATGATAGACATATGTCATTATGTGACATATCCTAACTGTTCCCTACCAATTTTGTTGGCTGGTGAATAAACAGCATATGAAGATTTGAACAGGACCTTCTATGAAAGTTAAAGGGAGGGAAGTAAAAATTAGTACATGCTAAGGACTAAGATCTACCCCTTCCCTGATCCCATGTACTTGAATACCATTTCACTTACGGCTTTCACTGATACTTTCACCCTATCCTTTAAGTAAAAGCACACATGCTATATGGTGGAATTTTAGCTTAAAGTTGTCGCTAAAGCAGACAATGTAGGGAACTGAGGAGCTGCAAAATCCCATATTAAACTAACAAAATAAGTTATGGGTATGTAATTAAGTTTATTATAAGGGGTAAATATATAAAATTATTAAGTTTACTAATAAGGGTTTTCAAGAACCCAGTCCAATTACTACCAAAACACTTCAACACAGACAAAATTTTGACTCTGCAATCATACATTCTCCGACTCCTTCACAAAAAAGTGTAGGTAATTTTTAATTTCCTCTCACAATAGGGACACAAGACCACAGGCTTAGTTTTTAAGGATTTCAACATAAAACTATATAACAGCTTTTGCCACATGGAAAGGATATCTTTCTTGTGGAAGTCTTTTAAAGAAGAAATTACTGTATGTATTCTACATACTATGAAAACCTAAGAAAACGCTATCACATAAACTACATCAAAGTTTAATTGATTTGAGTAAACACACTTCCAACAGCAATGATACAACAAGTCATTGATTGTACAGTAAAAAAGAAAGGAGAAAAAAAGCAACTGGGTGAAAAGGTAACTCCATTTCTTTTCTTATGGTGATGTCACTACATATAAAAGGTTGCTCTGGAGCAGTACTGTGTTTTAAAAAAATGCTCAATAGCTTTGAACATATCTTAAAATTTTGAAATGTATAGTTTTATTGTATTAACTTGCCTGGGGAAAAAAAAAGTTTAATCATGATCAAATTTTCTGTAACTGCAAAAATGAGCACCATTTACATAAAAAAGCAGCTTTGCTTTACTCTATACACTAAGGACTCCCTTTCAAAGGAGGCTTTTGATTTGTTTGGGAACCAGCGTCTGATGAAACAAGAAACACAGAGAGATAGAGAGAGATCGAAAGTATCCCTTGATGGGAAATGAATTCCTGAGAGTGAGATATCTGTCTTTCCACCGATGCAGAGAAGCAACTGGATTGGAGTGAGTGACAGGCAAGTGCACTTTTAGTGGCTGTCCTCGATGCAGCCTCTCAGCATCTCATACACCTCAGAAAAAGATGGTCTATCTTCAGCCTTGTAGTGCCAACATTTCCACATCAGACTGTATACAGACTCTGGACAGTGATCAGGTTTGGCTAATCGCTCATTGCGCTCAAACATTTTTAAGATATCCCGGCCAATCATGCCCTGATAAGGTCTCTCTCCATATGACACACATTCCCAAAGTGTTACACCATAGCTCCAAACATCAGATTTACTACTAAATTTAAAGTAATATATGCATTCGGGTGCATACCACTTCAAGGGCCACTTGCCAGCTGTTTCTGCCCTGTAATATTCTTTTCCAAGACCTAAAGCTCTGGACATTCCAAAGTCACTAATCTTGACAAAGCTCTCATTGACCAGCAGAACATTTCGAGCAGCTAAATCACGGTGCACAAACTGCTTGCTTTCCAAGTACTCCATGGCAGATGCAACTTGTAACATCAATAATGCTATTCAAGCTCTCCAATTAAGATCAGGCAAGCTGAGGGTGAAATCTTAATTACAACTAAATGTGTATTAACTTTGAGAATAGGGAAAATAATTAGAAACATTTCTGCATATGTTTTGGACAATGACTTGCCTTATCTTATTACTGTTAATGAACTAGTTCTAATTCAAATATAACACAGTACTCATTTTGTCTATCTAACATCATCAGTATATTGGGTTTTTTTTTTTCATAACCTAGTTCATGTAACTTCAAAATTGTAACTTTTTTTACAGGCTTTGCAATTAATTTGCATCAAATATTGAAACTAAAATGTTTATGACAACTAGACTGTATTGATTTAATTTTTTAAAAAAATATTGGGAATGAGCACCTATTTGTATTATTAAACATTCCACTGATCTGTAATTTGCACAATTTTCACGTAGAATTTGAATCTGTGCTTGTTGTATAAGTGACTGATGTATACATAGTTGTGAAAAGGATGCACTTTTATGTTATCTCAATTTTTTTATGATTGGAAGAAATGTATTCTATTGGGAGTTGGGGGACTCAGCCAAAGGTTATTTATTTCAATATTATATAAAGTTCAATATTTCAAAGTAAACATAGTTTTGATGATGTGAATGCATTCCATG
The DNA here is from genome assembly GCA_907164885.2 of Dolomedes plantarius. Lineage (NCBI taxonomy): Eukaryota > Metazoa > Arthropoda > Arachnida > Araneae > Dolomedidae > Dolomedes > Dolomedes plantarius. The sequence continues at coordinate 117,251,450 of OU015493.1, read as the reverse complement.
TAAATTTATTTATACTTCGAATACATAGCTAAATGTTTGATGGTATCAGAAAAGAGGCATGGTAAAACCTCATAAATGTAACTTTTAACGAGTGAATTTTAGAGAGAAACAGCTTAAAGATTTTTTTTTTTTTTTTTTTTTTTTGGGGGGGGGGGGGGGTTAAGAATAGGAATTCATTGAATGTATATTTTAATTTTTTTTGTTCTGAATCTGGTCATTTATTACTTGAAAATTAGTAATGTTTATTATAACTTATTTTTCTTTTACCCCATGCTAAAAATGTAAAATGTGTTTATGGCTATAGAAAAATGACCAGTTTTTTTCCTTTGGTTTATTCAGTGGGGGATTTTAGATTAGATTTTAAGGTTGTTTTATTTCCTTAGTTGTTTGCTAGGTGATCTGTGTACATCCTATGAAGGATTTGACATGCCTGTTGTAGAATACCTCTTTTAATGAGTTTGATCTCAATTGAAATTTCAGAGTACTCTGCAATTTTCCTACTTGTGCTGCTGTGAGAAATCTGAATTGTGCAATGTGTAATGTAATTTGGGAACCAATGTCTTGAAACCTCTCCATTTGAAGTGTCATTGAAACATGCGTTCATTCGATCATTGTGCAATGTGACTGTAGTCCTGATACTATTTTTGTGGCCTGTACAGTTTTTCATTCCAAGTGGACAAAGTTTGTATCAAAATGATTTAAAAAGGAAGCAAGGATTGTACATATATATAAACCAAATCCATAGAGGGCACTGCATTGTCGGGAGCCCACCTCTGCTTTCGATGCCAACCAATGGAATCTATTGAAGCTCTAGTCAATTAGAACCAGCCATTTTTTTACCTTCAGTGTAATGTTCATTGAGAAATGTGTTGATCATGAGAAATTATTTTCAATTATTTCTCATTATATATGTTTTTTTATTCAAAAATTAAAAGTGACCAAAAAAAAAAAAAAAAAAAAAAAAAAAAAAAAAAAAAAAAAAAAAAAAAAAAAAAATATGTAACATGGGAGACTGACACTGGCCCAATAGATATCGAAATCTCCCATGTCACGGTGAGAAGAAGATATTAATACTACAGTTCACTTCATAGCAAAACGACGTACTCGGCTTCTTACGGAAAAGACTTTATTACGTCTATTCAAGTCAGTTACAAAAAGAGAAAAGCCTACATGTACATGATCCCAAACCTTATATAACCTCATCTCGCCATGTGATCGTAGTAGGGTTTAATTGGTTAAAAGTTAAGAAAAGGCGTGACAAATGCGCTACAGCGTTTAATTTTCTGCCCACGCCACGTCAGTTTCGTTTTCAATAAAAAGTCAGCCATCTTTAATAATATTGCCTGGGGTTACAAAGGCTATTACTATGGGATTTCTATATAAGTTTTACTGGGATGACAATGCTAAAATTTAGAATATCTCTTGGATTTTAACACGAATGCCCAAGGGAAATTACCTATTTCAAGGAATTAAAAAAGGGTTTGTAATTTGGAATAGTAAAGTGAGGAATTAATAGTTTTTAAATGTTAAGATTGTTGAATTAAGAAATTACTAGTTTTTAATATTATATATATATATATATATATATATATATATATATATATATATATATATATATATATATATATATATATAACTAGCTGTACCCGTCCCGGCGTTGCTCGGGTAATTTAATTACCAATTTTTTAGTAGCCTTAACCCTTTGTTAATGGGCGTCGCTGTCTTCCTTTTCCTCACCACGATACATTATTTTACCCATATAAATTTAATCCTTTCTGGCACATTTTGGCAAAATTTTTGACATAGGATTGCTAATCGAATATCACTGCAATAGTAATCGATTTCCTTGAAAGCGAATATATCACATCCTCCACATGCTGAAATTCTTTGAAATCTTCATAGATTTTTTCCACAAACACACCACAAATTATATGATATTAACTAAGTGTTGGCCAAAAAAATTACGGCATTACTAAATGTGATTTTTTAATCGATTTTATCACTGCAATAGTAATCGATTTCCTTTAACCACCCAATCCCTCATAGAAAACAAACGCCCCAACACATCACGTGCATGACGTCGAAAAAGTCGGTATTTTCACCCGCTTTACCTTCGTCCGGAAATGAAGAACGAAATCTCCAAAATGAGATTTCTCGCAAGAGTTTCCGAATCATAAAATAAATTATTAAAAAATAACTACAATTTGAAAATTAATTTTGGTTCTGGCTTTCGAAACTGTGATGTCTAGGGTCTCTGAGATAAAAATTTCGTAAAAATGTAACAACATTTACGTATTGATTCGACAATTTGGAAAAAAGGGTCACGGACAAAATCGCGTTTTTTTCCGAAAAACGGGTGCGTACAGGCGATCGAAAAAAAATCGCAATTAATCGATAAATTAAGACAGACAATTTTAATTGTGATTTTCGTATAGTGTCATCTTTCCCGTATAGGCTCGTCCAAAAAAAAAAATCTTGGACGGATACGTTAGGATTTACGGAGCTTTTACTCGTCCGGGAGCTCCAAATCGCGACTAAATATTTAATTACGAAAAATCTAATTAAAAAATCGAAAAAAGGGCTTCGAGGTGCATAATGAGACCTCGGGAGGCATCTTCGTGTCGAATCTCAAGACTGTCCGACCTACCGTCTTTGCGCTGCGCCGCGAGCAGACAAAAACTCGGTCACACACACAGACTTTGCCTTTTATATATAAAGATAAATAGAGACTTTTATGCTAGCATTTGATAGCAAACATGAATAGCCGAACACCTGTTCATTCTTAGAATTTTCTATCACTTAACTGATTCATATGTCCATGAAAATATATAAAAAAATTACTTCATTGCAGACTAACATTATGATATACTTAAAAGTGTAACACCATTTAACAGTGTGACAGTGACGTTGGTACTGACATCGTATTATGTCCTTGACATGTTGCAACATTGTAGAAAGGTCTGCTTTAAGACCCTTTCTATGACGTCATATTGTAATGATTCTGTCTCGTCACAGCATGGCAATACCACTGAAATTTGCATAAATGGTAACTCCTCTAACATTAATAAATGTATTCTTAAAATATACTTTTGTTAACACTACTATTTTACAAACAAGCTTCACATTTTTGTCGGTAATGAGCCGTTCGCGATGTCTTACGACATCACACTGATATTTCAGACAGCGAGCTGGCAGCAGGAATACCGCAGTTGTTGCTTTGAAATGAATTGAAATATTTCCTCGAAAAATCCTTTATGATGTAATAATATTTAATAAGTTGACTATTTAATGTAATTACTTAAAATCTGTGATTTCCTCCACCCCCTCTTAATATGTTGCCAACATGAGGAATTCATAAAAACATAAAAGTAAAACAAATATCATATTACTCGTAGTATGAGTGTGGTATGTAAAAGCAAGTTTGAATTGCAATTTCCTTCGCTACTATTACTGCCCATCTTTTCTATTTATAAACATAGGAATTAATAAGGCTAACCTTTAAAATTTACTCTGTTTTGAAAGTCAAGATCTAAACCCTTGAGAGAAATCGAGACAATCTGGGAATAGAAACATCGCAGAAACATAATCCTCGTTTACAGAATCTTATATAATGAAACTATTCTTCTGTTTTCATTTATAAGCCTCTTATTTTAAAACTGGCATGTCTGGAATAAAGCTGGATATAAGTTACTTTGGTTGCTACTAATTTTCTGCGACATCACTCTCTCAGATCGTTTCGGATTAATTTGTTCGCTTAACAACATTTTTAGGGGTTGCATCATGCTTTTTAGGTACAACGCTATCAATTTTCGGTTCGCAGGACAGCTTTTAAGTGTACTCTCATATCTGCTACGTCCACGTGCTGCATTTATTCAAACATTTCGCATTCTACTCTCATAACATGAAGCGAAAAGAGCGCTCGCTATATGATCAATTGGCAGGATGAAGTTCAAGAAGCGGAACCACGTTACCTACGTGGGAAAACGGTTGGCAAAACGTTGTAAGTTTTCTACGGCCAGTGAAGACAACAGAAAGTGTCATTTCTACTGATAACGTTTCCGATTGTTTGTCTTCTACGCGTACAGTCAAGCAAACTAGGAGCTAAAATGAATGTATAGAAAGGATATGTGCCAAATGTATGAAGCTCTTAGTCAAATCTAAAGCTCGATACGAGAGCTTTAAGATTTTGCAAAAGTGGTGGGAGCTTCAAGTAGCAGTATGCTTTGCAAGCCAGTAGTATTTTCTATATTATTAATTTCAAGGTTTGGTAGTCAAATCGAGTAATAGATTGTTTTTGTTACTGAAACTCGCGTTTGCCTTCTTAATGTGGAATCTTGGTTATTTATTCTCAAAGATAACCAAGAAAATAGGTAATTCTTCATATGTTTTCGATACTATTTCTTATCTTGGATTTTTAAATAAAGAGAAAACTCTATCTACTCAGTAACTCGAATACATAAATATCGATGAAATTTTTTTAGAAATTAATTTTCTACATTTCGTGAATTATTAAGAAATTCAAAAAACTCAAATTATCAAATTTTTAACGAAGTTGTAAAATGTCTTTACTTGTAAGAAATCACATGTTATATTGACAATATTATCTTAGGTCAAATGAACTCTATTAAAGTCAAGGTCTATACCCTTGAGAGAAATAGAAACTGTATGGGAATAGAAACAACGCAGTACGCGTATCGGTACACGTTTGAACTTAACACCACCTAATATTGAAACTGAAAAAGCAAAGAAAAAAAATTAAGGTATTTTGAGCCTCTGATATTAGTAACGAAAGTGTGTAGAAGACAGTACCGTTGCAATACTTTTCAACCTTTTGAACTTGTAATGATATTTAGACAATAAAATACGACTAAAGTCGCCACCGGATAGCAAAATGTTTGATAGCTAAAATTCAGCTGAATTTCTTAGTTGAAAAGTAATTTCCAATTTCTCTTTTTCAGTGTTTAAGTCTTAGACACGTTATAGTAATTGTTTTATTTGTAAAAGATACCAAAATTGCCTGGTTTATATGTCATATAAATGTTCATAAATACGAGAATACATCTGGGTAATTGACGATGAACACTTATTCGTCCTAGGACAAAACTATCTTAACTGATAATCCATCTCTCAAAAAAGAAAGTAACATATCATACTTTTGAGGAATTATTCTCTACGCATTCTTGTTTTTAGACTTCAATGACTTAGTAGTAACCGCTTTCTATGGGTGAGAACCTACCCGCAAAGGCAAGTGACAAACCTCGAGGTTGGTATTCTACTAACTGAGCTTCACTTACCTATGTGAGGAACAGTTATTTCCAATGAATTTCTCCCAGAATCCTTTCGGTAGCATGATTGAAAGAAATTTCCCACACATGTTTAAACAGTAATCTATATCAGTCTGGTCTATCAAAATAAGGTACATCTATTGAAACCACAGATTACAGTTTCATAATTTTCTATCAGAAGATCTGTCGCAAAGTAAATAAGAATTTGAGATCTCGTCAATCTACACTATGGACAGTCAGTCCCAAAATTGCAGGGTTAAAAATAATATGTTTAAATTAAGATCAAAAGTCAGAACTCCTTCAATTTAAAAGTTTTTAATGCTATAGAACTTGGTAAATAAGTCAAAACTTCTTAAAAATCATAGCGAAAGAGAGTATGTAACAAAATTATTGATAGTGCTCTGAAAATGTGCTGTATAAAATTTCATATTTACTTCGTGACGCCATCATGCACCTCGGGTATGGTTTGTATAGGTTTTTCCCACTGAATTCTCTTTTAGACTCATGCACCTCAGTTCATAAGATGCTGTAAGTCAAACAAATGAAGTACCGTAAGATGGGGTTACTTTGTAACGGATTTTAAGCTTTTTCCTGTGCTAGCCGATCAATTTTAAAAACAGCCCAAAACGAACAACTGAAAAACATTTGTACATCCTTTCCTTACGTAGTAAATGTATTACGCTAACCCGGAACTTTAATTACCATTGAGAAATTAAAGTTAAAATGTGTCACAAAGTTGCCCCACCGAGTGGGGTTACTTTGTGACATCTGTGTTTTCGCCGTGATATCCAAGAGGAAAAATTACTTGACACAAAGTTTCTATATCTTTGACATCAAAGAGACCTCGGGTGCCCAGGACAACCATCAGTTCTATGAGAAGATGAGGAAATTCGTCATTCGTCTCCTTCGGGTAAAGTTTTCTGGGTAGTTTTTTTTCCAGATAGTCAATACTTATTTCTCTACAGTGGTATTTTAGGGGACTGAAAAAAGCAACATCGAGAGGTTGGAGGAGGTGGGTCGACTTTGTGGGTTATTTGTGACAGTGTCAATGTGTCGCAAAGTAACCCCGTCACCTATCGATATTTAGGTTATGTTCTCATATCTCTCGGAAATATCACTACACAAAAGTTATATTGCTCCACAATCTAACCAATATATTGACAATAAAAAATAATTACCTGTGGTAGTTGGTAGAATAAGGTGTTGGTAGAATAAGTTTCCGAAGTTCGAGTCAATAGCTTTACAACAGGTTTGAACAATACACTGTCCAGAGAAGGCAAATGGCGCACAGAAGCTTTGGCCACTATCCACTAGGTGTCTCTGTATGTCGGACCAGCTGTTGGTGCTGTTCTTTGCCTGACCAGTATCACGGGCACGGCGCGAGATCCGAAATACGAGAAAAATACTATGTGTCACAAAGTTACCCCTGCAGTCACAAAGTACTTACGGTAACCTCTTACGTAGGTACTTATGGTAACCTCTTACGTACTTACGGTAACCTTATTATTGGTTTACAAAATACATTGAATAATATATACCCCCTGACTCCATCCCTTTTTATAAAAAATTGTGGACAGACGTAAAATTAAAACCAATAGAACCGATCATCATTCAGACTTCTAATACTTCCACCATTCCTGCTGACTTCTAAGAATTTTAAGAGCTCTCAAAATCTGGGCACACAGTCTTAACAAATTTAAAGTACAATATCGAGAACGATGTGGGTCACTTTCTAAGGGCCTTTCAACTCGGTTTTACAACAAGTAAGTCTAAAAAGAATTGACGTCAAGAGACAGTTAAAAAAAAAAGGAAAAGAAAAAGAAGAAGCTAACCATAACTTGAGCGGGATTACGTCTGACACACACGTAAACATACAGTTACGCTATAATTGTAGCTCTCTTCAACGCGTGCAATCTTAAGTGCCTCAGAATAGGAAGCAGCTGATCGATGGTTCGTGAAATAATTATTTTTAGCTTGAAAAGAATGTCTGAGGGATAAAAACAATTTTGTGATGAGATCTTGACAACGGAGTAAGCTATGTAATTCACAATGATAAAGGAAAATAGACTACAGCTTTGCGTGACAGATGTACATTCACCTCGTCTTTAGCGGCAGAGATTTGCCTTCAAGATCTCTTCTCCCATATAGCGTGCCTCATGAAAATTCCCGACAGTGTTTTGGGAAATAATTACAAAAAGAAAACTAACTACAGCCTGAAGTATTTTGTAATGGTTAATTAATGATAGTGTAGTGTTTTTAAATGATACACAGAAAAGAATTCTTTTCTGTAAATTTTCTTTTGGTAGGATTTGGTTATTATTCGCATAATCATAGGGTAAAAATACATTAAAAAAAGATGCAACTTTTAAAGGACATTTTCTAACGGTTATAAAGCAAATTTAATAGTAAAATCTACTTTATGGGTATTTAATATTCTTTAGTCCAAATACAAAAATTCCTGGCAAAAGAATACATTTGTATTTAAATAACAGTTCCGTGACTGACTGACTGATAGATAACGCACAGACCAAACTGCTGGACCTAAAGGGCTGAAATTTTGCATGACGATTCTTCTTATAGTGTAGGGGTGCACTAAGAAAGTTTTCTGAAAAAGGTCTTCTTAGATGTCTTAAAATTTAATTTTTAAGCTGTTTTTGTAACTTTTTTTAAGTTTGCTTTTAAAATAATAATCTGAGGGTTATAAAAATTTATATCACAAGAAAGATCATAAAAAATCCTTTAAAATGAAGTCTTTTTCGAATCTTTACCTCCCTTTTCAGATTTTTGGTGAATTTTTAAAGATTAATTTTTAGAATTTAATTTTGGCAGCGCACCGACTAAAGTATGTATCGCTTCGGCAAGCAGTAGACAGTTAAACAGAAAAGAACCAAAATCCGTCAAAGAAAGAGGTAAGCAAATAAGTAATCCTACGTTAATAACCCGTGGTAGTTTCGTTAGAAGAGACTACCTGAAATTATTATTTTCTTATAAATATCCCCAACAAACACAAGACTGACGGCAACTTGACGGGCCGGTTCTGGAGGCGCCGGTAGAACGATAGGCTCGGGGAAAATGATCCGTACCGTTGCCGGGTGATTTACGAATCTCCGACGCGGAATCCCGTAGTGTGTACCCGTTTGAGGGCCGGTGATGGTTGGATAGGAATCGACCCGAAACCGCTCTCCCTGTAACGTCCCGGAATCGATAGTCCGATTCGTAACCACAAGTAACAGAAATCTGCATCAGAATTATGGATTTGAAAGGGAAGGCGAAGATTAGATTAAACAGACTTTTCATAAATATTTATTTCACTTTTGTGAAACTTCTTTTGCACGAAAAATTCACATAATTTTCCTTGTATGAAAAGATTCAATTATATCAGAAGTATACGGCTGACATAATATAATCTTTCGTTTATACTATGTGATATATGCATAATATATATCATCTATATATTTAATTTGCTAAGCCGACTTTTTGGGCAGTCCGTGAGAGAAAACTACTGCATCAATTTACTTCATTTTGGTCTTAAACGAAAGATTGTAATCTGTAGATTTGTTAAATTTGGTTTTTGTGACAGCAATTTCCATTAATTAGCCATAATTTACAATTGATTTTTACGCATGCTCAGTGGCATGTTTAAATCTGTCTTTAGAAACTCACTGTTTCCGCGCACGCTCAGTGACATGTTTTAATGGTAAACACGTTTATTCCGAGAAGTCTCTCTAGATCTATCTCTGCCTTATTTATTTTTATGATAATTATATTTGTGAAATACAACAGTAAACCTCATGGAAATTGTTTATTTCGTGCTGTTTAATTAGCGATAATTTACAATTTAAAAAAATTGCTTTCTGCACATGCTCAGTGACATTTTTAAATCTGTCTTTAGATACTCACTAAGCTCGAGGCCACTTAATCACAATTTTTTTCTGCCCATTATTATGATTTTCAACATTTGACAATGATGTGTTGAATATAATTTGTGTATTAGTACATTCATTTACTATCTAGCCGTCGTGTTTTGACAGACATCAACTATTGTTAGATTATATTAATTTATTTTTGGCTTTTATATAGAAATAAAATAAACATCCACTTACAAATGGATAATTTTTTCGATCAATTCCCCCCCCCCCCCTCATACCGTATGGATTAATTGAAATTTCTCTGAAATATTTTTACCTTAAATGAAACAACGAATTACAGAAAATATTATAAATTCAGTTTATTTTTTAATTTTATAACCTAACATAATAGTTATTAATGTATTGATATAACAACTAAATGAATACGTTATATTAAATACATACAACACATATCTATTAATACATATACTTAATAAGTCAGTCAAAAAGATAATCTTTGCTTTCCTTGCTTTTTTTAATGCAAATTCTGTTATAATATCTGATCATCTATATCTTCCGAAATGTCCTTTTCGATGCTAATAATAGATAAGTCTGAAAGCCTTTCTTGTCCCATTGTAGACCTCAAATAATTTTTTATTATTTTAAGTTTTGAAAAGCTTCTTTCCCCGCTAGCCACAGTCACAGGCAATGTTAATAAAATTCGTATGGTAATCACTAAATTTGGACACAGATAGATGAGGTTGTTTGTAAATAGGTATTGAATCACATTTAAAGCGTTCATTTCAAGGGAAATATAGAGGGCAATGTTGTCAGTTTCATCGCATAAATCTTCAGCTATAATATATTTTTCATTTTTAAATGGATCATGTAACATACTTTCCACATATTTACATTTTGTAGACCTATTTGATTTATCTGTTTCAAGGAAATCTGATATTGAAATAAATCCCCAAAAAATGCTCCCTAATTTCCATTTGCTTTGATTTATTACTTAATAGAACAAATCTTACTACAACAGTAAGTCGGTCTTGGTTGCTTAGATCAGGGGTGGAATCTAAAATAGTAGAATAATATTTACAAAATTTTAAGAGTGATATTATTTCATGTCTTATTTTTTGTTCCAAAAGGGAAATAGTTCATTTTGAATATGAACACCTACAGTGGCTCCAAAATGTGTTCGTACACTTACGATTTTCAATGAAATAGGGATCTATCCATTAATTAAAATGAATATTACAGAATGGGCATTTAATAATAAGATTTATAATCTATTCTTAACAAAACTATATGAAATATTTTGAAAACATAGTAAAACTTTATTTTTAAAACACCAATAATCAAAAAGTAACAAAAACTATCTCACAAAAGTCATCATACACTGAAATATTTTCGGATAAATTCATAACTAAAATTATCGCCTGGCGCTTTATTTTTATTTTTGAATTGTGGTGGCATTTAAAATATCGTTTGGCTTTAATTTTTGCTTGCCTTTTCCGTAATATTCTATTTATTATTTAAAAATGGCTTGCAAAGAAACAACAAACAGCATTGATCGAAAATTGATTATTTTTCATCATAGTTGTGGTAAATCAGTTCGGAATGTTGCTAAATTACTTAATTTATCCCATTATACTGTGCAGTATGTGATAAAACGCTTTAAAGAAGAAAATCGGATCAAAATCAAGATAAGAAAAGGTCGTCCGGCAAAGTTAACAAAACGTGATGAGAGATTTTTAATTAGAAAATTTGTGAAAAATCTACGTTTGAGTGCTGTAAAACTTTCTGCAGAATTTAATGAAACATTTTCTACTTCAATTTCACCTGAAACTGTTCGACAAGTTCTCAGAGCAGCTGGATTATATGGGCGTTCTGCCCGTAGAATTTTATTTGCGAGAAAAACAGAAAGCTCGGGTTTTCCTTCGCACTATCAATGATTAATAAGCCCCAAACCTATTGGAATAATGTCTTATTTGCCGATGAAAGCAAGTTTATCATTTTTGGTTCCGATGGGCGTATAATTGTATGGAGAAGAAAAAATGAGGAACTTAATCCTAAGAACTTAGTAGAAACAGTTAAGCATGGCGGTGGAGGTGTCCTTGTGTGGGAGTGCATGTCAACATCAGGACTAAGTAATTTGGTATTTATTGATGGCATAATGAATCGTGCTGTTTATATAAATATTTTAAGAGACAATTTAAAATTATCAGCCTAAAATTTGGGTATTTGAAATTTTTAATTTATTTTAATCAGGATAACGATCCTAAGCCCACGGCTCTCAACGTTCGCCTCTGGTGTCTCTATAATTGTCCACAAGTTTTGAAAACACCACCTCAATCGCCAGATTTAAACTCAATAGAACATTTTTGGAGAGAACTGGAGGTTCGAGTACGAAAACACGACATTTATAAAAGAAAAAGCGAACTAAAAACAATTATGATGGAAGAATGGATGAACATTGATGCAGAAATTACAAAAGAACTAGTGCAATCTATTCTCAGACGTTTAAAAGTTGTTGTTGATGCTAAAGGATATCCTACTAAATATTAATTTAACGAAAAATTAGAATATTTTCTTATAAGTAGAGATTTTTTTACAAGTGTTCGATGACTGTTGTGGGATAAAGTTTTTGTTACTTTTTGATTACTGGTTTCTTAAAAATAAAGTTTTACTATGTTTTTAAAATATTTCATGTAGTTTTGTTAAGAATAGATTATACATCTTATTGTTAAATACGCATTCTGAAATATTCATTTTAATTAATGGATAGACCCCTATTTCATTGAAAATCGTAAGTGTACGAACACTTTTGGGAGCCACTGTAAATAATGAGGCATATTTGATGGATTTCTGCTGATTCTAGTGAGGTGCTCTGATATTTTAATGAAAAAATATCATCAAGTTTCCTTACCTGTGAAATATTTTTATTGGTTTAGCAATCACAAAATCCAGCACAAAAATTAGAGACAAAAAGCTTTGTTTTTCAGTTGTTGAGGTGGACACGTTCAAAATTAATATAGTGCAAATTATCCCGGGCCGTGATTTATAGGCTCAGGGCATAAAATAGTATTTTCCTGACAAAAACCGCCCTAACCGACGCTATTTGATGGGTTAAAAGTGTTAAAACAAAAACGAAAAATGTATTTCCCAACTGGTTGCTACGTGGAGTAGCGTTTTTAAAACCAATGTAGTTTTGTTTATTTCCAGTTATACTTGTAAAATTCATTTTTAACTCTAAGTAGTTATCTAGCATAATGATAATATTTTTATATTCATTATTTTACTAATAAATTAGTTTTAAGTTTTTTTAACCGCGCATCCGCCCCCCCCCCCCCTCTTGACTTTCGAGCTGTGTGCTGTGCCTCGCTTGGGGTAGTGAGATTCCTTTGTGTCCTCCCTCCGTGGACACTTGCAGGTGCAAGTAGCAGAAAGGACCGTTTTCTGAGAAAGAGTGTGTGTGTGTGGGGGGGGGGGTAATTCTAAAAATAGACGGGAATGCTCTTTGGGCAGTCGCCAATCTTTTATACAGGACGTATAAAAATTGGCGATGTTGTTTTGGCGAAACCTATGGCGCACGCTATTTATGCCAATTATATTCCGACACAGTTAATGTCTGCAGTTATCTACATGGTTGAACATTTCCTATCTCTCCGATGCTCGACTGTGTGGGATTTTCTTTATTTCCAACATTTTTTTAATATACCGTCATTGGACATTGACCGAGAGGTATGTTTATATTTTTTACTTGTTATTTTAAGTAAACTTCGTAAATTTTCTCGAGAAAAGAAAATTATAATATTTTCTATAGAGGAAATTTATTTCATTCTTCTCAAAGTTAAAAGTGAGGTGTAATATATATTTGAAAATCATGAATTACCCGATTATATAATCTTAATTTATATAATTTATTTGAAAATGATTTAAAATTGAAATTGAATGTAGTTCAATGTTTTATAAATTTTGTTCAGTCCTTTTTTCTGTCTTATCGTATTCAGCAATATAAGACTGTAGGATGACAGAATATTATTATTTTTATCACCAAAGAATAAACTTATCAAGACGTATTTGAAGATGTCTCAAAACAAAATATTTCTTGAACAGCTAAGCTTTAACAATGAACCATTCTTTGATATGCAAAACTATGAAATTTTTTCACTTGTCAACTACTAAAAAAGTACTGAACAAAACTTATAAAACATTGAACTACTTTCAATTTTAATTTTAAATCATTTTCAAATAAATTATAACAATTAAAGTTATATAATCGGGTAATTCCTGGTTTTCAAATATATAATACACCTCACTTTTAACTTTGAGAAGAATGAAATAAATTTCCTCTATGGAAAATATTATAATTTTCTTATCTCGAGAACATTTACGAACTTTACTTAAAATAACATGTACAAAATATAATTTTAAGGGATTATTCTGAACAAAAATTTTAGGTTTTAGCAGAGATTAATATTTTCTATTACCTGAAAATACACGAGAAAAAGAGAAAAGTTAAAAATATTAATACTAGTTATACATGGAGAGCCAGAAAAAAAAAGAAATAAAGTGTAAGGGTAGATATCAGATGTTATATATATCAAGTATTATATATATAACATCTGATATCTACAGATATATATCAGATATATATCATCTGATGTATATCAAATGTTATCATAAACACTGTTATCACAAGTACTGTTATCATAAACAATCTCATTAATAAAAATAAAAAGCATGTGAAAGGAAGGGGTCTAAGAAAAACTTAGAAAATCTGTCGGAATTCCAATTATGGCCCAGCACTGGAAAGTAACCCTGATCGACGGCGCTTTGATGGTTTCGAGATGGGTATTTGACGGCCTGTCGACACGAATTATTGCTCCCGTAACCGACCCGTCAGCCTCCGGCAATGGTGAAGCTGTATGTCCATATCGACGGGAACTTTTCGGTTCAATCACGGTACGCAGTCGGATGCACGATAGCTTCATTGTTACCCGAAGCGGCCCAGCACTCGACGGGGAAGTCGCGGGCGAGAGGACAAGCCCGTGACGGATCCGATACTGACCTAATGCGCCGGCCCGGCAATGGAGAAATCGGCTGGCCGGAATCATCCGGCCCCGGCCCGATGCCTCTGTGTTTGTTGGGTCGTTTGTTGGTTTTTTTTTACATTAATTGCATACATTGACCGTTGTACTTAATTTGAATATTTTCTTCTAGAATATTTTGTCTATAAAAATATCCGTTACGATTTTTTTATAAATAAATATATATATATATATATATATATATATATATATATATATATATATACATATATATATATATATATATATATATATATATATATATATATATATAAATATATATATATATATATATATATATATATATATATATATATATATATATATATATATTGCATGCATTGATACATTTTGCATACATTGTATACATTAATTGCGTACATTTACTATTTTATTTACCGTTACTTTGGATAAGAAACGTTTCCAGAAAATGGTTGAGAAAAATTTAGTTATTGACGAGGACAATGTTATTCAAACTGTTGTTCCTATTGTAGGAGATGAAGCCAGCTTATTTAGACCTTTATCTTAAAGCAATTTCATTCTTTTTTCATTTCAATTATCCGAAAATGTACTCCGTAGCGAAGCCCGGGTAATCAGCTAGTTTACGTATAAAACTCAATCTTGAGAGTGTCCATGTGGTTTTTTATGGGATTTTACATGTTATACAATGCAAAGTTTTATTGGATTTTTATTTTAGTTATCGATTCTTATTTATCGATATGGCTTAGCTGATCCAATATTTAATGGAAAATCTCTCTTAACTACGAATACTCGGCTAAGTTATTAGATTCGGGGAAATTGAGATTAGAACCTAATTTTTAGGAAAAAAATTACATGTACGAACTTATTTACATTAAGCCAATTGGATTTTGATTCTTACGCCACGTTTTAATTTCATGTTCTAAATTACAAACATGATATTCTAGTCCTTTTTCAGTGTTTAGAAGATCATTTTTTTTAATTCAAGTATCAGAATTTTGTATTTATAAGCACAACAATAACTTCATTCGAAGGAAAAGATTTGAAGATTTTACGGTTCGAAAATAAATGACTAAACCTACATAAAATGATTAGTTGACAAAGGAACTTCTTACATTCAGTGCTCTATCTTTAAAAGCTATGGTCTCCTCTAACAAGTTTGCAACCCATAAAATATCTAATAATAGTTAAAGAACTTAATGTAGCACTATATAGAGAATTTGCTCTTCTGCCCTACCTTTGGGTATGTATATCTTGACGTGGCACTCTAAATAATTTCATTCAAACACAGTTCTTGCATAACAACGTTTATTTAAATATTTGCAATTGTAAATTTTGCTTTTCAACATAAGCATACGTACTACTACTACGAAATGTATATAGCATTCATGCAAGGGAAATACAATTCAATAAATTCACTTGAATAACTACTCATTCAAGAAAAATACACTTTTCAATACTCACAGATACTTTGAAAGTCAACCAGCAGTGCTGCTTCGTAAACTTTGGGCCTAACAAGAACTCGCGTAGGTTTGAAGCAACCTAGCTATGCCTCCAGCGGCTGCTCGCAAAACTCAACTATTATTAAACCAGACTCTAAGGGCCTGTTCACATAGGAGTCCGTTGCGTTGCGTTAAGGAAATTATGACGTTGAGACGAAAATAAACCAATCATATGCCTCCAAACGATTAGCAATGAAATTTTCAACGCCTATGATTGGTTTATTTTCGTCTCAACGTCATATTTTCATTAACGCAACGCAACTGACTCCTATGTGAACAGGCCCTTAGCCTAGCTCCAGCTCGATACTTCGTTTCGCCAGCACAACTCCTCCTTTCACTTCCTCTCACTTCCTTTTTTTCCTTAATCTAGCTGCTTGGTATTTGTACCAACTGCGTATGCCGCAATTAGCATATCTTAAGCGGCTTCTTTAACTATATTCACCTACAAGTTCGATTATTGTGAATTGAATCTTATGTAAACCTTACAACTATAATAAGATATTATATCATTAGAGATAATACCCGTTGATTTTAGGAATAAAAATAGTTTCTATTTAAATGATTGTACCGCCATTCGAATTCTGAAGATTTTTTTTTTAATCTTTCGTCTCTTTTTTGTGTAAACTAACTTTCAGCACTAAGTAATTTTCAGTACTTCTATTAAGTCTAAAGAGACGTAATAATTGATTTTTTAAATTATTTCTTTTCTGTTATTTGTTGCATAAATAAACGAAGAAAGAGACACAGACTCAATAGCAAATGTATTGATTTTGTTTTAGAAATGCAGAATTCAAAGTTATGCAAGAGGAACCTTTGTATTTGAAGACTGAGAAAGTATCAATCGATTTTGGGAATTTAAAGAGACTTTCTAAATAGCTGCTGTATAACTGGCTTTGTGAACATTTGTTAACTGAAAAGTTCTTAGTCCTTTTTATCTGCACATCCTTTAGACTAATTTTCCTGTTCTTCTTATGACTTTGTACTAAATAAGGATTGATATTTTGGCCAACTGCCTAACTTTCAAACGTTAGGCCAACTACCTTTGTTTGCCAATGCGCCTTTGTTTAAAAGCCAATCATTATTTTTTTTGGATTCACATAGCTTAAAATTGAGAATATTGATCAAAATCCATAGTTTGAAATTTAACGTGAATTCTAAAGTTCCTTGAAGGAATTTAAAAAAAGATAATATACATACAAAAATTATGCATATCGATAAAATATATCTGTATATTCTTTATATTTAGGCATTATATAATTCAAATTATTTGTAAATGCATACATGTGAGGTTAAAAATGTAGTGAAAACTTATTAAAAGTATCACTAAAATACAAAGTTACTGCAAAACATTGCGAATTTCTCATTTGGAATTACGTTGAAAAAAGTCTTATGTTACTCAAAACTACATGAAGCTCATTAAATCTGTCAAACAACATAAAGTTAACTTACTACAAAATGCATGAAGACAAGTAAGTAGAGTGAGATTTCACTCTGGAGGGATAACAGAGATAGTAAATGAAGTTTTAAGAGCGATAAGATTGTAAGACTGTAGAGATAGTAATTTTTTTTATTGATATAATAATATACATATAAAGTTTCAGTTACAATATTGTGGAAAATCTTTGTATGAAATTATTACAAACATTATAAACCCTAAAGTTTAAGCACCATTTACTGTCTAATCTAGCTTGAAAAAATATTGCATCTTTTTAAATTAAAAGCATCCGAATTTTGTTTGCGTTAGACTTTGAATTCCTTTAAGGAAAGGGTTCATAAATTCACATTATAAAATTTTAAGAATTATGCTGGAATTTCATATAAGTTGTCTTTTCAAAATAAAATTTTTGCAGTTGCATCTATGTCGTTCATGTTCATACCAGAGCTGGGCAAATTCCTTCTTTGACTTAGTCCTGAGAGGAATGAGGCTTTTATAAGGTTGAATTAAAACGTAGCGAAATTTTATTATAACAAGAATATGTTTCATGACTTTACAATGACCATTATAATAGAAGAGAAAAGAAATCTACAATTAACACATAGTTCATTTAATTTTACTTAAAAGGAGATTTTAATAAACATTTAACACAGAATATGATATAATAATCCTTATAATAGTAATGAAAACAATTTCAAATAAATATAGGGATTTATTTGGTTTCACTTCGTTAATAAGCCAAATACAAATGCAGTCGATTCCGGTTAATCGGACCACATCGGAACGCGATCATTTTGGTCCTAAAAACCGGCTGGTCCGATTACACGAACATGCCCTATTAGGCTTATGCAATAGGATTTGTTTCGGTGCTTTAGGATTCGGTCCGAATAAGCAGCTGGTCCGATTAACTGGATTCGACTGTATTTGAATAAATAAAAAAAAACTATAGAACATTTACTTCCCGATAGTAAGATTTTTATTAACGAGAAAAAATAAAAACTGGCCATATAAATTATAAATAGATAGCATTTTACGTATGCATTTAGCACTCATAACTAGCTAAAACTTTTTTTTTTATGAAAAATATCTGAATTTTTGACTTACCGTATTTCTAGACATACCTGTTTATCAGTTTTTCAAAAATATTTTATTTTGTGTCCCACAACAGTATGGGTTTTTCAAAAGTGATATCAATTTCTAGCTTAACAAAATCATATCATTTTTCAAACAATTTTCATTATTTTTGACCTAATCGCATTTATCAGTGTGCAACACTCCACAAAGAGAAATGATTCAGAGAAACTTGTCATGCAGTAAATCAGCCATCAGTACGCAGCTGAAGAAATATATTTGTGGGATAAGATTCAATATCTTATAACAAAAAATTAATCTTTGATCGAAAATGCATTATGATCTCTCAGTATGTTTATCTCATGTTTATGAAATGACAATACTTATTTAAACAGAACTTTGGCACTAAGATACACACATGCTGCAAGAATTGTCACTGATAAAAACCCTTTTTATCGACAGTTTTTATGATATCCCTCTTTCCTAAAAGAAAACATAAAATTTGTTTTTCCAAATACAAATTCGTTGGGATGAGGTTAAAAAAAAAGGATGCAAAAGAAGTTATTGATTATCTTATGTAATGCGGAAAGGGTAAAGTTACAATCATTAATTTCTTTATAGATCCCTCTTTTTATTAATTAAAACAAGAGCAAAATTAATTAACTCACCCCGTATAATTAAAAGGGGTATAGTGCTTGTTTCTGAGACACCCATATCTTATAGTGGTTAAGGTCTCGGGATTCCATGGTGTGGGTTCGGGTTCGAATAAGGCTTGGGAATTCCCGTGCTGTCCCCTCATAAAAAGTAGTATTTGCTCACTTAAGTGGTGCCTGTATGATAAAGTATCCAAGGAATTTGAGATGTGGAAGGGTCAATGCCCTTTTGACAAATTACTTGCCAGGTTGGGGGGAACATTCTGATCATTTAACAGTATTTTGTAGGGAATAGTTATTAGAATCGACAATTCTGAAATGAACTGTAGATTCTGATAATCGACATGAGAGTGGATATAATGTTGGTGCAGTCTCATGAAAGCTCATCTATTCTTGCAAATAAATGAAAATACCACTGTTCACTTTATGAAATGCCATCTACTGAACTGTTCACAAATCTCCGTCCCCAACATTTTATCAACATTTTATCACACCAATGACAAGAAAAAAAGGTTTAAAATATCCCATTCAAGTTAAACAAAATTCACGGAACTTAACTGCACGTTATCAAAGATTTACCTCAAAATATTTCAAAATGGGGAATATCCCTTTTGTTCCGACACTGCTGCTTATATTTCAGGCTATAAGAACTCAGAGGCGTGGGAACATAGCAAGGCGAACAAAGATAGGAGGCAAGGTCTATGAAATTATTCACTATCATCTCTATGGTACTAAATACGGCACTTAACTCAATGGTAATAAACTTTAACATGGCACTTGGGAAGGAACTTCATATATTCATAAAGTGGAAGACCATTACGTAAGTAAACAGCCTTTAACAAAGATACGTTATCCATGTTCCCAACTATAGACAAGCTGACCACTTAGGATGAAAAACGACTCTCCTACAATTATCAATAAATAAATAAATATATATATATATATATATATATATATATATATATATATTTTTATTTATTTTTTTTTTTTTATTTATTTATATATATATGCGTGTTATTATATATATATATATATGCGTTTATTTATATATATATGCGTATTATTTTATTTATTTATATATGCGTGTGTGTGTGTGTGTGTGTGTGATGATCTGGGACGAAGTTTACACCTAAAAAGAAAACACACCACTTCCTTGGAGGATTTCCCACGTAGAAAAAAATCCTGTTGACTCTAGATGTGATGATAATCAAGTGCATAAAATGAATTTCACAAAATGGGAACACACATAGAAAGCAGTCACTGTTGAATATGTAGTCGTGAGTATTTGATGAGAGAAGCACACTCATATAGCCAGAGATAGACGAATTACACAATGTAATTTATTTTATTGATCATGAAGCACTAAGAGGCCATTATAAGGTTCCAGCACATCACTATTCCAGCACATCACTATAAGGTAGGTTTGCAGACATCAAAGAAGGTTTGGCACAAAAGGATGATATAAGGTTTGCAGGAGGAACACTAATGACACTTACTGCCACAGGAACCTGCCGGAGCTTGAGTATAAAAATAGTCTACATTCTTGGACAATGGCGGAACACAGAACGCGGACAATATCAGAAGAACGAATGAAACGCGAAAGAGAGCAGGCAAAAGTGCAAGCGAGAAGAGCGCTAAAATTGCTAGTCGACCATTTATACTGAGTGATTTCTGATTTGGACGCTATGTTTTAAAATTCTATAATTGGTTAGAATTGATCATATGGTCTGAACACGTGAAGTTATGATTCAAAGTCGCATGTCTCTGAATCATCCTGACTCATCTCTCCACGCGATTGTTAGTGGGTTGAAGGTTAAAAATAAATTTAATATTCCACGCGTGCAGTTAAGGGAATAGTATAGTTGGTTAATTAGTTTATGCCTAGGTCGCAATTTTGAATAGGGTCTGTGCTTTATTGAAAGGATCATTTAGAATGCGCGAAAAGCAATAAAGGTGAGGCGTTATCGTTACTTACACTTACTTACACACACACACACACACACACACACACACACATATATATATATATATATATATATATATATATATATATATATATATATATATACAAATTTGAGAATAAAATTCTCGTATTTTATGCATTTACTTCCATTTTTTCTAATTGAATACACTCTGTATTTCTTAAAAGTATAAAATAAACAGTGTTCCTTCACTTATTAACTTAGTTTTAACTCAATGTTTTTGCTTATGAACAAGAATTCTCCCTTTTTAAATAAAGCAAATGAAGAGCACATCTGTATTCTAGATATGCGCGTCATTCGTATCCTGAAATTCGGAACATACATAAGTGTAGTATATTTGTAAGAGGGATACCTAGGTTTTTCTCAAGTCAAACGTGAAGAGACGTGACATCCTTGGGTAATGTTACAACTCTCTTGAATTTAGTTGCCTTTTCAACCATTCCATAACCCAATCCAAAACTAAAAATTATTTTATGTTGTAAATAAAACAATTTTTTTACAAACTATCTGTTAAAGCTAAAATAAATTTCAGTTATGATAAATAACGAAAACAATAAGGAATTATTTTTAGACCAACATCGAAATTAAACTTTTTTGGCTCAAGCTGAATGGCATAAAGAAATTACACAGTTGTGGTTATATGCAATTAAAAAAATAATCATTCTGTTAAGGTAAAGCAGCGACTCGTAAACCATTAAATGCCTGAATGTGAGCAATATAGGCATATCCCAATCAAGTTATAAAAATGAAACTCTTACAGAATGTGTGACAGACGCAGCAATAACACGTTCGTAGTTCCATATTTGTATAAGATTGTGCAATGTATTATGAGTATTATCTTACACCTTATTATGCCACCTGTTTCATAATTCCGAAAATTCTCAATCCTTTATCGATTATTACAAAATCGCAATTCGTATTTCGAGGTATAAGAGGATTTACTCAAGTGATAGATAACCGATAGCAAGCCTTTCTATGTCATATCAATGGATATCGGAATATCGTTCTCAGTTTAAGGATGTTTCTGAATTTTATGATGTCGGTATTATATTATGTGAATAATTATATATGTTGATAGATGTAAGTCACTGAAGCATTACAAAGGACTTGATCTCTTTTTTTTTTTTAAATAAAAGTGTCACGGGAGATACCTTCTTTGCAATATGAATTGAAACAATTAGCTTGTTCATGAAAATAACGACAAATTATTGTGTTTGAAGTACATATAGAAGTTAATGTAGGTTTGTTAGTGGCCTTTGAAAATCTAGTGAATTTAGACGTCGAAAATGTATAACTTCTGCGCAACAGCCGCACTTATAAATCGAGAATGATTCAATAACGCAATAAAAAACTATCATCTCGATACAAGAATCAAATCTTCTGACATACAGAACTAAAAAAAATTGTTGATAACTAAAGTAACTAAATATGACTGTTTTTGCAAATATGTGGTCCACAGTTTTATAAATTACTAATGCGTAGAACTCCGACAAACAAGAGCGCCCTATCAGATTACACCATTCGTCATAGCCTTCTGGTTCGGATGGACTTCAGAAGAAGTGGACCAGCATGTACTTGAAAAAGGTCTCAAGTCTTTGAAAGTTCTCCAAAATTCAGAAGAAACATTAAAACTGGACCACTGATGATTCTTAAAAGTAACGAGTTGAAATTCACGTTGCATCATAGCGCTGGCAGCATTACAGTGGGACGTAAAAATTATTGCATCATTTATAGAAATTGTTGAATGAAGGTTGCTATAAGTTATTTGAATGAAAGAAATGGTTTGGGGAATATTCTACTGACATGGATCGGGACGCGGGATACCTGGTTGAAGGACTTTAGAAACCCTTTTGAAAATTCAATGTCACTGCAAAGCAAACTTATTCTATCATGTTGATTGTGACGCCCAATTTATGAGAAATTTCCAAAAGGTCAAGACTCCATATAAATATTTCCATAATGGCTCGGTGAACCTAATGAAGGACTTTAACCTTCCTGTGATTTAACAATATTTAGGATAAATGTGATAATTCAGAAATATATTTTGTGAATAAGCGCTGTTATCCACCTTTTTATGTGTGTCATACAAGTGACTTTATGCTAGATTCCTGGTATAATATCTCGCAGGATTACTTCTGCACCTTACTGAATACGAACCTCATCGATTTCAAACACAGCGGAGCCTAATAGAAGTACGTCTCCCTATTAGATAGGCTTAGTCTCTAACTTTGGCTAATCAGTGAATTTACTTCAAATTCTTAAAATTACCTTAAATATCAGATTATTTTCCACGTATTATTCATATCTTACCGAATATAAATAATATAATCATTAAACAATATTGCTGCAATTTCTCGATGAATTTGCAGGCCTGGAGAATTCTTTAAAATATCTGATTTAATTTAGTAAATGTTTATAAACAGCTTTTGCCAAACTAACTTTCGTACAATAAAAAATAAACCAACGTGCGTATAATACACGAGAAAAGAATAAAATATCCCGGTGTAGTGATGATACAAAGAAATAAATATATATATATGTAGAAACCTGCCCGCGTACTGCAGGGCGGAACTAGATTCCCTTATACTCAGTAAGACAGTACTCAACTAAAGACAGAGTCACTGCTTAAACACAAATACTGTATTACATTAGAACAATTATTTACAATAGTTATGGTTCCAAGTTACGTCGCAGCACGTCTGCTGCTGGGCAAATTTTGCCAAACGGAGAAAGGGATCGCAGCCGTCTGCCGCATTCAATTCAACGTCTCGTCTCGACGAAAGTTCATTCCCCTCTGCCATCACCCTTCGCTCCTTTGCTCTATCCAAGGGGCGCTGTCGTCTGCATGGAAAGCATAGCAGGAAATCCTCCTAGCAGGCGTTATACCCTTTTCTACAACCTCGGTCGTCCTAAAAGCTGACGTCCTCGGAAGCAGGTAATGTCCCTCCATCACTCAGGTGTATGTCGACATCTGTGCAGAAGCATAGGTACAGGAACCTTCTCTCTAGAACGCTACATCAAGTTCAAACTTCATCTGCATATAAAGAAACAAAACAAAACAAAACAAAAAACAAAACAAAACAAACAAACAAAAAAGGATATCTGGACCCCATAAAGATGTCCAATTTTTCGGTTATTAGACAGCGGTGGCCCACGGCTTCATGTGGTCTGCTGCCGTTGAAGTTACGTTCGGCCCTTCGTGGTTGCCAAGTTTCTCTACGTCGTAGCGGTCATTGGCTTTAACTCTTGTCACACGATAAGGTCCAAGGAATTTTGACCGCAGCTTCAGTCCCGATCCAAACTGCGTTCTTTGGATGGCGACGAGTTCTCCTTCCTTGTATACATTTGGTTTCTTCCTCTTTTTATTGAACGTTTTCCTATTTTCTTCTTGAATTTTCAGGATATTTCTCTTGGCGTCTTCCCTGATTTCTTCCCGATTTTTTAGAGTGCACGCAACGCTTTCCTCTTCTAGTAACTGCTTGAGTCTTAAGTCTTCTTTACTTTTCATTTTCACTCCTGTCAGGAGCTCGAACGGTGACCACTTAGTACTTCTGGGGGTCGTACTATTAATTATTCTTTGCACGGAGTCAACGTACTTAAACCATTTGGTAGGATCGGCGAGGGAAAGTTTCGTTAATATTGGGATCAATATTGCGTGAATTCTTTCGATCTGACCATTCCCTCTAGCAACTCCCGTCGTAATTTGTAGATGCTGTATTGACTCCTCTGCACAATACTCGCTGAATTCTTTTGAGGTGAAAGAAGCTCCTCTATCTGTTATTATTCTATTCGGATTTCCAAATGTAGTCTGTTGTGATCTTAGCTTGTCCAGTGCATCTCGAGTCGTAGTGGATTTCACTGGGTACAACCATGTAAATTTCGTGAAAGCATCCACCACTGTAAAAATGTAGTTATAATTTTTGTTCGTAGATGGAAGCGGGCCAACGAAATCAATATGATAGGTGCTCAACGGAGTAGCCTCCTTTGGGATGGGATTCAAGAAACTCTCCATTTTTCCCCGCTTTTTGTTACCCAAAATGCAATCAACGCAGTTGGCTATAACATTTTCTATTTGTTTTCTAGCTTTGGGGATGTAAAAATCTTGTTTCAGAGCTTCTTCTGTTTTCGCGACGGCAAAATGACCTTTATTATGTATTTCTTTTATTATTTGTTGCTGCATTGCCTGTGGAACGACTAACAATTCTCTTCCATTTTCAAATCTGTATAACACCTCGTTCTTCACTAAATAGTCATTTATCTCCCCTTCTTCTCTTATGTGGGAGGGTGACATTTTTTCTTTCACGGCTCTACTTTCACTTTCTCCCTGACCAGCGAGGTCGTTGAACTCACGTTTGTTTCCTTCACTAGAGAGGGGTGTCTGGATCGCACTTGGGGGTGCATCCGTGATTTCGCGTGGGGGAAATCTTGCGGGTTCTTGAATATCTCTTTGTCGGTTCGCGTGCTTTTCTCCTCCTTTCCTTATCAGAGCTTTTATAGTTTTTACATATTCATCTTCCTCTTGAGCCGCTAAAATCCTGGCAGTTACTTCGTTATGTGACCGGGTGACTATGAAGACGGTGTTACGACTCAAAGCGTCCACATGATTCATTTGTTTCCCTGGTCGGTGAACAATCTCGTAATCAAATTCTTCGAGGGCTATCACCCATCTTGCGACTTTAGGAGTAAGGTCTTTTTTGTCGAGAGTCTTCTTGAATGCATCACAATCTGTTACAATCTTGAACTTCGAACCCAGTAGATAGTGTCTAAATTTCTTCACGGATTCAATAACCGCAAGCACTTCCAATTCGTAGCTACAGCACTTTTCCTGTTGGGGTGTAGTTTTTTTGCTCATAAAATGAATTGGTTGGAGTTTGTCGTCATCAGATTTCTGCAGTAGCACTGCACCGAATTCATGACTACTTGCATCTGTATGCAGTTCCATTTCTGCCCCCTGCTTAAAGATGTGTAGAACGGGGCTTTGTGAAAGCATTCCCTTAAGTTTCTGAACAGCTTCTCTCTGTTCGGGCCCAAACCTAAATTCTGTATTATTTCTAAGTAGATCACTCAAGGGTTTAGCTATCCTCGAATACTGAGGGATAAACTTTCTAAAATACCCGGTAAGACCGAGAAAACTTTGCACTTGTTTAGTTGTTTTTGGCTCTGGAAATTTTTCGACTGCCAAGGTTTTGCTTTCAGAGGGCCGAATTGTTCCATTCTCAATAACGTAACCAAGGAATTCAATTTTGCGCATTAAAAATTGACACTTCTTAAAATTGAGCTCTAATCCATAATCTGACGCTACTTTAAGGACGCGTTTTAATTTTTCTAATCCCTCCTCTTCATTCCGGGATGGAATTATTATATCGTCCATGTAGATAACTATAGTGTTATCTCTCAACAGTTCCCTGAACACACAGCAGATAAATCGCTGAAATACGCTTGGACTTACAGCGAGACCAAAGGGTACCTTCAGAAACTCATACTGTCCCTCATGTGTGACGAACGCTGTATATTTAGTACTTTCTTCGTCCACGTCCACATGAAAAAATCCGTTTTTTAAGTCAAGGGTAGTGAATACTTTTGATTGTTCGAGATGGTCTAACACGTCCTCAATTACAGGCAAAGGAAAATGGTCTTTAATGATTTTTTTGTTTAATTTCCTGTAGTCTACACACAGCCTGGATGATCCATCCTTCTTCTTACACAAGACTATGGGCGCTGAATAATTAGAACTACTCGGCTTTATTATACCGTCTCGCAACCACTCCTGTATTTGAGACTCCACGGTTTTTTGTTCAGCGAAAGGTAACCTACGCGAACGCTGACTTATCGGAATTTCGTCAGTCAAAATAATTTTCATTTTCAGTCCGGTGTTTTTGTTTTTAATCGGTCTGTAATCTTGAATAAGCCCCATTAATTCATTCCTCAATGAAGAGTTCACGATGTGATACAAATCAACTTCTTCAATGTTTATTGCATTTGCCACTTGAGCCAAGAATTTATTAGCAGTTTCATTACACTTTTCTTGTGATTTCGTTGCAAAACCGACTGGATTATTGCCGGATATTTGCCGCAATTGAACGTTTTGCTTATGCATAATTTGGGCATAGTTCACTCGCATATCCTCGCGTTTCCCTGAGATGCTTATTTCATTTCCCGTTATAGAAATATTTAATTTATTGATTACATCTAAACCTATTACCACATCACTGCATAAATTTTTAAGCACAAAAATATCAGTAAACACAACACATTCATCAATCAATATTTCAGAGCAGAAATAACCTATGGGTGACGTTCCCTCACCTCCAATACCTATTAATGTTACATTGTTATAATTCAATGCTGGAGAACCAATTTCGACATAAAATTCCCACTTTATCATTGTGACATCACTTCCAGTGTCAATTAAGGAATTTGTTTCCTTTCCAAGTATTACAATCTTCTTTACAATTTTACTTGTACAATTTTCAGAACTACGAACTACAGTTCTATTAACTTCCTTATTATGACAATCATTTGCCTTATGACCCCAACGCTTGCATTTAAAACATCTTATTTCATCACTTCTGTTGTTACAATCTACTGATTTATGCCCAATCTCATTACAATTAAAACACTTCAAATTTGGGTTAGTATAATCCTGACGAGCACGGACGCTTGGCTGTGTTTTCCGTTTATCGAAATCTCTATTGAAGCGCTTTTTATTTTTCTCGTCTAAAGCTTTGACCTCCCGATTCGTTTCTTTTTTCAAATGATACCGCACTGCTTCGTATTCGTCTAATCTGTTGACAAGATCGTCGATCTTTGTTATTTTGGGCAAATCATCTATAAAGTGTTCGCGCATATCACTCGGTATTTTACGTTTCAGTTGGTCGGTCACTATGAGTTCTTTGAGGTCCTCATACTTTTCTATTTTTAAACCTCCTATCCATTCCTCGAAGAAGTTGTTAATTTCAAAAGCGAAATCACGCCATGAAGCGGATGCTTCTTTTTTGTGTGTAGCAAATTTTTGCCTGAACTGTTCAGGACTCAAACGGAACCTTTTTAATAACAATTTCTTAATATAGTCGTAGTCGTTTGCCTCGGGTTCAGGCTCTCGCGCTATTAAATTGACTATGTCCATCGGCAGTAGTCCCATTAGGTACATGACCCAATTTGTTTTTGGAACGTCGATGCGCTTGATCTGCCTCTCAAACAAGGACAGGTACACACTAATGTCACTGTTGGTTTCGTACTTGTTTATTAATTTCATTATGCTTTCGCTTTTAACGCTATTACCTGAACTCGCAGGTACTGCTGTCTCATTATTTCTCTCCGACGCATACATTAGCTCTAATTTTCGCAACTCAAATTCTTGTTGCCTTTTCTCGGCTTCAAGCTTTCTGGCTTCGGCCTCAAGAGCTTCACGCTCAGCCTTAATATTCGCCAGGAGGGGTTTCACATACTCCTCGTCATAACCCTCTGATGTAGTGATCAGGGTGGTTAATTGTTTGATTATAGGGTTCTCTGGGGCCTCTATGTCTAATTCATGAACCAGAGTCAATAAATCTGCCTTTTTGGCACTGGTTAAGTACGACATCTTAATTATTTATAGCAATAATGTACTCACTTCAATCCGATGTTTCTGCACACTTCAATGGCCGGTTGTCTTTTTCCTTGATCCGATCGGGGCCGGGCGCCCACTTTTGTAGAAACCTGCCCGCGTACTGCAGGGCGGAACTAGATTCCCTTATACTCAGTAAGACAGTACTCAACTAAAGACAGAGTCACTGCTTAAACACAAATACTGTATTACATTAGAACAATTATTTACAATAGTTATGGTTCCAAGTTACGTCGCAGCACGTCTGCTGCTGGGCAAATTTTGCCAAACGGAGAAAGGGATCGCAGCCGTCTGCCGCATTCAATTCAACGTCTCGTCTCGACGAAAGTTCATTCCCCTCTGCCATCACCCTTCGCTCCTTTGCTCTATCCAAGGGGCGCTGTCGTCTGCATGGAAAGCATAGCAGGAAATCCTCCTAGCAGGCGTTATACCCTTTTCTACATATATATCTATATATATATATATATATATATAATAGTTTCATAATATAAAAAAATTACCACGTTTCCTTCATGGCAGCGAAATACTTTCTGGGGATAAAATGATGCACGCATTGCGTTGAATGCCAAACAGTAAGTTCGACAAAAGCTGCAGCTAGAAGCGTAATAAAACAAGCAGCTGCTTTGTTTTATTTATCCCCTAACGTTCAGAAAAATCAGATTCGAAGCAACATATCATCGTAAACCATATATAACAATCGAACTCTCACATACTTTAGATGTGAGAAATATATTTGTAGCAAAGATTTGGAAAATAAATGTCTTCGCTGTTTTACGTCAAGTCAAAGGGGAGAGGGGGGGGGGGGGTTGGGGATTTTAAAGGAAGAAAACTTCGGGACCTAACGCGTAACTGAGCTGTTAAGATCACCGAAAATTCAAACGTAACTTCGATTCCGTGTCTTCTTTAATTTTGCGCTGATGAAATGGCCTTTTTGTGATGTTTTCAATCGTTTGTTTCCTTTCATATCATATATCATTTACAGCCTTTTCCCTGAGAAAATTTTAAGTTCCTTAACTAAAATACTTACTTTTAAAAACCGCAATTATTTTCTCATCCTAGCATAAGACATGAAATTTCTCAACTATTGTAACAACTTTAAAAAAATCAACCATAGAGTGATTACTTCGTTGTCTTTATCTGTTCTCTGCTTCCAAATTTTGTTGTAAATTTAAAGTCTGACATTAGATTTCATTACTCAAACCTCCAACAAAGCTTTGTCAGGTAGAGTATTTGGAGACTTTTTGCACTAAACGTAAAATTCCATTGTTTTCGTGTTAATGGATTGGCAAATTAAACATGAGTTTTGTTTCGTTTTTAATATACTATTTTTTTCTTTGAATAGAAACAATGCGTACTATTTAATCACGAAAAATATTGACTTTTTAAACTAATCTAACATTCCTACACAGTTGTACATTAATACACTATTGATTAAATTGAAATTCACAGAGCAAAGATAAATTACAGATAATTATTTCTTGTTGATGTTTATGATATGTTCATGTGCATGCCAGAAATTATCAACGACTTTTCTGAAAATTGTTCATGGATGTTTAAATATCTGTTTTCCAACAAATGACTGTATGGTAAGCAACTGTACCATAAACTTAAAAAAGAACATTTTATATAGTCTCTTCTAACAAAACTACCGCGGGTTATTAACGTAGGATTACTTATCGTTGCTTACCTCTTTTTTTATTTTTTTAAACGCATTTTGGTACTTTTCTGTTTAACTGTTTACCGCTACTGGGTTTGGACAAAATTATAACTCGCGACGACGTCATGAATTTTGCTTTCCGGAAGACCGTTATTTTGGAACGTAATCCTACGTTAAAATTTAACAACATTGACGATACCTTATGATTGTAGCATTCGTATGTTAAATCAATACTGACCTCAAAACATTCTTTAAAACAAAAACAATTCATTATATAAAAAGGCTTTTCCTTTTTGTTCAGTGTATTCTTATTCCTTGGTCCAATTTTGGAAAGTGTGACTTCAATCGACCACTTTCTTTCGAAAAGATGAAACCCTCATTTATAAATTAACCCATTGCGGTAGGATGAACAGGTGTGCTTTAAGGAGATAATTGGAAACTTCAGAGTCGTATGCAACATATTACTAAAATTGAAAATTTCCCATAACCAGGGACCTCTAAGCGATAAGTGACGTCAAACCTAGAAATAATGCTGTAGATCCATTACGGTATGCAATTTTAAGCGTATTTCAAATATAGACGAGAGTTTTTAAAGGCAAATAATAGAATAAAATATAAATGTCCTTTTTAAAAAGTACATTATTTATTCATCCGATGATATACCTAATCATAAGACGCGGGGAGAAAAATCCTCAGTAACCAAAACAATTTTATCGGGTTTCCAAACTTTAATCAACATTGTGTCTTCAAAAAGCGACTAAAAATATGTAAGCAGAATCTCTTTTTAAATTTTTATATTCTCCCTGTTCAAATAATCTAATATTATAAATACTTTAAAATTAAAAAAACAAAGAATGTTATCATAACAATCTTTATTTTAGATTAACCCTTGGCTTGTTTAAATATACATAAAAGACCAAAATATATTTTCAAGCCAAACAATATTTTTATACATGTGTGTGCTGATGAGTGTAAATTATTTTATACTCTTTCATAATTAGAATTTTTATAAAAACTAAACACTCTGTATAAAATTTGTAAACTTAAGTTGTTCTATAATGAAAATTCCCTTAGGTTAAGTCAATAAACTTTTTTAATACATACTTTGCTTTCTCTGCACTGTTTACTTATTTAATGTTTTTTCGTCCTTGTAAAGCAAGATTCAAAGAATCTATTTCGTCATCTTAAAACTAACGGTGAAGACTCAAAGCTGCCGTATTTCTTTTTCTTTTAGAGATATAAGAAAAAGACTTCATCTCTTGTTTACAAGAATATCTATTTTCTGGCATATCTACTACTAGTGTGCTCCCTTAAAATAAGCAAAAATATAGCGCTTTTATGAAAGGTCTTATGATGTAAAGAAAAATGTAATGCAAAGTAGAACAATTTCCTGAAAACTTTTCCTCGAATCTCAAATTCAAATGTTAAGGAAACAATAATCTATTCCTAAGAGTGTATAATTTAAAACTACTTTTAAGACAAAAGTTGATATATTTTAAAATCTCTTTAAAATTTTCACAGCAATGTATATGATAATCAGATTTGCAAAAATTTCTGATTTACGTCCTTTTATATAAGTCATGTTACAAGTTAAGGAGGAATTTTGAAACATTATATTCTGAATGCACGTTTTCTGAACTCTGGTAAACTAAATTATTAAGAAAAATTAACTACATAACTTTGAATTACGATCCAGTCCCTAGTTTATAACATCTAAACATTTTTATGTCGTCATATGCTGCATATTTAACTTCCGGAGTACTCCATGCTGTGAAAATTACTATTAGTACACGTACAATCAGTCAAAAGGTACATATCGTTAACACTGTAGGTGGTCTGCACATAAACACGAGAATCATTCTACAATCATGCCAAGAGCTGAAGGAAAAAATGGCAATATAATTGGAAAAAAATACTGTAAAACATTTTGTCAATTACTTGAGAATGGAAGATTGATAAATATGCGTTCGCGAACTGTCCATAGAAACAGTCCCGTCTAATGCTCCACAATCTGATATAGAATTATATTTGTTATTTCAAAACTTCCTGCCAATCTTTGTTTTATTGTGAATGTTCAGAAGCTGTACATTCCTGTTATGCGTTTTTCACTAGTTTGATGTAAGTAGTAATATAAGTGAAGTGTTTACATTATCCATTTAAGTAAGAAAACTGATTATTAGATAATGTCATTCTAAAATGCACTTTATCACGTTTTTATGACCACTTTGCAATACTTTCTTGCATCGGTTTATTATTTTTTTTCACTCTCATCAAAAAACTCATAACTTACTCTAGATTGTTCCTATACTTCCTTAAACTTTAAATGTGGGCTCGGGGTAGCCTTGTGGTAGCGCGCTGGCTTTAGGTGCGAAGGTGCTCGGATCGAATCCCGACGCGTGCCATTAAGTACTTCCGTGTCTAGGCCGGATATGGGCACGTTGAATCCGTAGACAGGAAAGTTCCTCTATGAGGTCAGAGACGGTGGGGTGGTAGAGGGTACGATCCCCCAGATGTCGCCCTTGGGGTGCTTGGTCAAAACTGAGGTGGCTGTGATTGAAATTAGTTGTGTTTTTAATGTGTAGAGGGTGTTAGTCGTCCATGTTTTGCTGTATTTCCAACATTGCTTTGTCCTATGTAATTTTCTATCAGTGTTCAGTAATCTCTTTGTTCCGAATCTCCAAGCATGGAACGTCCGTTTAATGGACGATAGGATGACGAAAAAATATTAACCAGGATGAATAATAACTGTGTGTTTTTTTAGTTTGGTCATCCTTTTTGCTTCAGTGGCAACTAGCTAAGACGGACCCTTATGGTACTATATTAACCGAATCCGCACACTTCAGCCCGAAGCCTGTATAAAGGCCTTATTTGAATAGTGGGCCAACTCCAATTTAAAAAAAATAGAGTTAACCTCACTTTCATATTCATACAAGTCAGTTCTATCTTATTTTAAAGCTGGTACAAATCCAGCTCATTTCTGCTGCCAACAGAGGGCATTACAAATCAAACTTCAGCAGTCATTTCTCAGCACTCGTTAGACTTTAAGGCTCTGTATCTCAAAATGAACAAAAATGAAGTTAGTCAACTATTCATATTAGGCCTTCACATGAACCTGATCTGGAACTTCAAACCAGGTGGCATTAGAAACAACAACAAAACTAAAAGTACCGACAGTTTATGCATACCCATTTGTATCATGAACCGATCAAATGATCGGTTCATCAATAAATGTTTAATAAATTTTATATATTTGTTTTCCAATTGAATGCAGGTAATAGTCAATTTAATATGGGCAATAATAAATAAAATAACTTTTGGTAATAATTCAAAAATAATATTGTTCCCTTTTAATTATAAACAAGAACAAAAGCTTGATAATCAGTAAGCAAAATAACATTTATAAAATTTAAAAAAATGAAAAACAAGTAATGCGCGGACAGCTTCTTTTACTTTTTTACTATTTAATAGTATCAATATTTCAGCTGTTGTTGTCAATCAATAATGAAATATAAAATTCATCGTCCACCGCCTTTTTTACAAGTACAGGGTCTCTCCAGTGTACATTTTCCACAAATATATTTCTTACGCGTACAACAGCTTTTCGGGACTTTACTGACATGGCAATACCTTACTTGATATGTTTTGCTTTCATACGATATTCTATTTGAATCTGTCAACGTTCCCTCCTTATTTTTTGCTTTGTTTTGTTCCTAAGATTCTCGATGTTCGGTGGAAAGTTCTTCAGCAAAATGAAACAAAATATCTTGTCTCGATATATATTCTCCTTTTGTTTCCAGTCCCTCATTCTCCGTTGTCTCCTATATATATTTAAAATGTTGTCCTCTTCATTAATAGTGTCTACGGGCTCCTACACAGCTTCCAAAAGACTATTATCTTTGTCAAATAAGTAATCCTCAGTTTCAGAATGTTCTCCTTTATTGATTTCAGAACACTCTTCGTTTCTATTATTTTTATCTTCCAAGAACTTGGTGTATTTTGGATGCCTTGTCATTGTTACGGGGAAATATTTCAAATAATATAATACAGGTAGCCCTCCTACAGCACGGCCTCTTACAACACGGTTTCGCTCTAACACATAATAGGGTAATGATAGGGTAAATTTCGGGAACCCTCATATAACACTGTAACCTGTAACTCGGTTTCACTCTAACACGATTAAATAATTGCGAAAACCTTTGTACAACACTGTACTTCTACAGCACTAGATATCATGATTTTTGTTTAACACATTTAAAAACTAAATTACCTTAAAATAATGACGGGAAGGAACAATAAACTATAGGGGCTTTACATGAAAATGTATAAACAAATTCTAATTCATTTATAACTCTATAAAATTGTAAGAAGGCCAAGCTTAGCTGAAAATCTTGAATCATTTTTCTTGAATGCAGACCCTTCCACTGAAAGAAGCCGAAAATTCAAAATTGAGCTGCAAAATTGTCTATCTCCATAACGTGAAATATACAATGACCTTGTAAAAACCAGCAAACAAACCAAAATTACAGATTTTTTAAAGAGGATAGAAGGTGCAAAATATCTAAATGAAGAAAAAGGTTCTGAAAGTGAAGGTGACATCGTTCAACCGAAAACATGTTCTCGTTTGATTGCACTTAGCAGTGATGAGGAAGAAATTTATTAAATTAAGGTCACATTAAATGAAAACATTTTTTGTTTCTTTTCGTTTTGTTTTATACATACATTTATATTTTCAATAAAAATGAACTTGCTTATATGGAATTTAAAAACAAATTGTAGTTAATAAGTTTTTGGAACGTAACCCCCTTTTTTTCACTGTCTCTGGGTCTCATATAACACGGTTTCACACAACACGGTATTTTCTAGGAACCTATCTATCTTGTTATAGAAGGGTCACCTGTACACTAAAAATAAAACTTTTACTACTAAGTAACCTTAGATTTTATTTGCTTTTTCTTACCCTAAAACGGCATAATTTGAAATTTTTACTCCATTATTTCGGATTGAACTGACTGTGCAACAATAGGTGCAAAAATATACAACAAACTGATACAAATATGTGCATACGCATCTGCTTTTATAGCTGAGTAGGTTTAGAATTCAGATGTCAGAGTAGATTAAAGTTAACTTTTTCAGCCGGTCGAAGAAGATTACAGTCGGCTGCAAATGTTTATCAGATTAAACGAAAGAAGAAGAGAGTTAGATACTGAAAACTTTATTATACGTATGTTATAGGAAAATTTGTGAAGTTAAGAAAAGCCATAAAACTTATATTTAGAATTTTTAATCAAAAGTTAAAAAACGGTCATTTATCTGACTTGCGGTCGTATTTTTAGTGTAAAAGTTGAGCTCTATTGTTATACCGCAATGACATGACACGAATTCCCCTAATGATCTCCATAGCAGTTGTCGACAACACTGGAAGTATCGCAGGGAATGTGAAGGACAAGATGCTTAGACTGACACCTTGAGAGCATAAAACTGACACAAAAGGTGGGGAAACAGGTGCAATAAAATAAGGTCGTAACTTGTTTCCTTCTCCTCTTCCTAATTAATATTTCGTTCAGCTGGAAAGAAAAACCTTTTTTCTAAATATTTGTAAAATAATTTCTGCTTAACACACAACAAAACAAATTATTGAATTAAAAAATTTATATTTTAGTTTAGACTAAAAAAATTATATATTTCTGCTGTATAATATTTATTTATTAAAAACTTTGGTCTAATTAAATGGGATATTTCTTTTTAGAAAACATTCAGAAAAAAAGTCGGTATATTGTGTTCATAAACTCTGTTATAACCATGATAAAGTGCAATTTACGAGATGGTTCACCAAAATCCATGCTCTAGAGCTATCGTAAAAATTCTTTCAGTTTGAAAAAATGGCAACAACAGATTAAATTCTTACATTTATGACAGAAACGAAATGTAGCAATTGATACAGCATCTAAAGTTAAATTTAATTCTCTCTTCTAAGCACAATTCTAGAAATTTTTATACGTATGAAGTCAAATATGCATACAAGTACGAATAGGCGTTTATTTTTATAGAGTAATTTGGTTTTGGGGTTTAATTTCTGACATACACACACCTACATATATATAAATTTGTGTGTGTGTGTTAAATTGGAAAGAAGGTTCTTTGAAATATTATACATCAGCGCTGTCCAACTTCTCTTAGCCAGCGGGCCATTTTTTCTTTAGCAAATATTTCGCGGGCCGAAAAGGAAAGGTAAATGAAAAGTCAGTTCATGTCAACTCAAAAGTTATTTTATTTATACGAAAAAAATAAAGTCAAAGATAATAACATTTTTTCGACAATAAAGTTTATATTTTTGCATAATAAATATTGCGTTATATTTATTGTTAAAATGAAATATCACATAGTAACGGACAAAACAATATTATTCTTAAAAATAATACATAACAAGATATAATAAAAACACAATAAAATTAGAATATTATTAAGCCTAAGCTATTTAATGGGAGCATTGTGGCCGTAGTTGTTGAGCAACAATTTCTTTTATGTCCATATCAATATTTGTTGTGGCAACTCTAATTATATTTTCAAGAGTGGAGTCTTTCAAGCTGTTTCTAAATTTTGATCTTCATGTCAGAGAATGCACTCTCGCAGATACATGTACTTCCGAACATAGAAATGACTTGAAGTCTAAAATCTCTCATTTTTGGATATTTTTCTTTATCCAAATGTTTGAACACTTGTATTCCAGTTGCTCCACTAGATGCAATGAATGGGTCAGCCTGAAGGTCGCATAATTCCATTTGATATTTAGGTTCAACGGAGGTAATATCGATATTGAATGGATCACTGAATAAATTAATACTCATCTTTAAATCTTGAAATTGAGAAAACCTTCTATTAAAATCTTCAATAAGCATATCTAATTTAGTTAAAAAAATGTCAAAATTCACTTCTATGTTACAGGCCTTCATTTCTTCATACATCTCTTTGCAATATTCAAAATGAAATAAATTATTTTCCTGCAAATTTAACTTCCACAATTTTAATTTATTTCTGAATCCTGTTACATGTTTATAAAGACAACACACATCTTGATCTTTTCCTAGCAAGCATTTATTCAAAATATTTAAATAATTTGTAATGTCTATTAGGAAAGCAAGTGAACAAAGTAAATTTTTATCACCTAAATTTGCTGTCAAATCTTCATCGATGCCAACTTCCGTTAAAAAAAGATGAATTTCTTTTCGAAGTGTAAAAAAATCTCTTCAGGCATTTTTCCTTCACTTAACCAGCGAATATTACTATCTTAAAGCAAATCACCATACTCAGCTTGCAGTTCGTCCAAAAAAGTTTTAAATTTTCGATGTGAAAGAGAACGATTTCCGCCACGAATTAAATTTGTTATTTTGTAAACCTTGTCCATTACGTCTTTTAGTTTTAGTGAAAGACCACATAATGCCTCCTGATGCACAACACAATGGAACATTCGACAATTTATTCCTTCTTTTTGTAAGAGTCCTGCGAGCCCAATATTTTTGCCCGTCATAGCTCTGACGCCGTCAGTTACAATAGCGGTGCACTTGTCAAATCCGCCATACGGAGCTATTGCACATTTTAATTCGTTATAAATATCGTCACCTTTTGTTGTTCCGTGTAATGATCGTAATTTTAAAAGTTCTTCTGAATAATCATAGTTTTCATTTACGGTTCTTATAAAAATAAGCATTTGACTTGTGTCGGAAATGTCTGTACTTTCGTCCAATGCTACGGAAAAATAGCAGCAATTATTGATTAGGTTTTGTAATTTATTAGTGACATGTATACTGATCTCGTTTACACGTCGGCTTACAGTTTGATGAGAAAGAGAAACTGTTTGAATTTTTTTTGCCATTTCGTTATTATTAAAAGCTTGAGCCATTTTTATGGCACATTTTTTAATTAATTCTCCATCCGAAAAAGGCTTTTTTGCTTTTGCAGTTTCTAAGCAAACTTCAAACGATGCAGCTACTGATGCTTCTTGAGAATTTGTTACTTGGGTAAAATAATTCGTTTGATAGTTCTGCTGTTTTTTCAATTTTTTTACTAATGTTATTCTCGAGTCTCCTGTGCACGAATAATACTTTTTTTCATTCATTGATTGGTAATGGCGCTTTAAGTTGTATTCTTTGCACACAGCTACAGTCTGCAAACATTACAAACACTGTGGCCTGCCCTTGTTAAGAATAAATAAATAATCAACCTCCCATCGTTCTTGAAATTCTCGATTTTCAGTATCAATCTTTCTTTTCTTAGAAGCACTCATAATTAAGGATTGTTTCAATTAACGAATAAATATGAAATTCAGTTAATTGTGTTTTATTGCATTACACAGAATGGCAAATAACCCACGTTAGATGTAAACATAAAAGTCCGTTAACTACTGTTGGACAAGATAAGCGGCTCTCGGCAACAGTGATACCAGAATGCAGCCGCGGCTACAATCCCCACCGCTCCTTCTGCCACCACGTAAACTCGAGACGGACAAAAACGGACAATGCGCAAAGAAGAAGCGCGCTCGGGCGGGCGACTTGGTGGTGGTAGAGAGCGCGTAAATAAATACACTTGCATAGAGCGTCGATTAATTTTATCGAATGACCATAAAACAACCATATTTATTCATCATTAGCATTTTTATAATTCTTGTTGTAGACGGTTGAATTATAACTATTTTCTAAAAATCTCATATATTTTTTTATTTTATATTTTAAATGTATATAGATATTTATTTAAAATTTTATGTAAATTTTACTATAACTCGCGGGCCGGATGCGGCCCGCGAGCCGCCAGTTGGACAGCGTTGTTATACATAATTAAGAATTGAAGTTTAATGCAAATATTCTCATATTTTTCAAGAACAATCCTTTGTTCAATGTGGACTCTGTTGAAAACGGAATGTTACCATTAAACTAGATGAAGTAGCATCCTGACATGCTATAATGGGTGTTTAATTTCTTTGGTGAATATTCCGCAATAACTAAAATTGTTAATCTTGCTCATTAAATGATTAGTATCAAGGTAGTTAAATTTGGGGTGTATTGCCAATATATAAATTATTTAACATACTACCTGATTGTTTGATCGATTAGTCTCATCTTCTTGAATTGCGTTGTATTTTTAAAATAATCTAATCATCTGATTGAAATTGTAAATGGATAGATTTATTGAATAGACCAACACATATAAATACATTACAATACATGTCATAACTGTTATCCTAACTACCTTATTTAATTCTTCTATTTTTTCACTATCTATACGTGGACTTCATTGTCCTCAACTACATATAATTAACTTATTTATCACTCAGGTATTATTTAAATTGTTAATGGATGAGTGGTAGATAGGCACAGTATCATAGGATCAATGATTAACTGCCACACGTACCTTTACTGACGCTTCATTTGTAGATATGGGCACGCGTCTAGAATCACGTTGAACCTCGGATGGCTATAAAACAGGCGGGGGGTCTAGTCGGTAGCTGATGGCGGAACGTCCTTCATTTGGTCCCCAGGGAGCGGGTAGTCATTCTTCCGTCTAGCGGTAAGTTCTCGGGCATCGATCTGTCATCCGTCGGGTCGGTGGGCTCGTCTCGTAGCAAACTCCCAGTTCTGGTTCACATTCACTGTCGATGGGTCAATCGTCGGGCATCACCTCTTTCCAATATCACTCTTTCAGCGGACTGGGTAGAGCTTTCATTACGTATCCGGACATTCGGTCATCCTTCTCAGGCCAAACAAAATCTCTGTGTCTAATCTTTATCCCGCTTCTTTTTTTTATATCTTTCTCTTCTGCCGCTAACTCCTCCTATATTCTCTTGATTGGGCCCTTATTTTTTCTGGGAGAATCTATCCCACCTTGCTGAAGGCGTGTCTCAAGGCGTGTCTCATCATCTCATTATCACTACTTTTCCCGGGACCGCATTTGAACTATGCCGCTCTCCTCTTACTTCCGACATCTTATTATTTCGACTAAGTCATCTTTCTTCCGCCTCAATGCCTCCCTATTCACCTTCTTCTTTCCTAAAGACCTATTTTTCTTTTCAAACATTTCCCCCTCTGTAATCTCTTTTCCGTGCGATAATTGCTTCGTTCCACCTGAATCATCTGGCGTCTCCTAATAGCCTTTTTACTCATTCAAGATCTAGCTATCTTCGCCGCCTATTCACCTCCTGTATCCATCAATATTCTCTTTTACCCTCTTCTATGGTCTATTATTTTCCCCAGTTCGCTTCATCTTCCGACATTTTCAAAGGTCCATTCATACTTTTTACTCTATATAATGTCACTGTTTAACTGTGACACATGCATGCCGTTTTAAACCATTTGTATTTTAATAGCTATATTTTTTATTTCTTCATCAGTTTCATAAATTTTGAACATCATACTATTTAGATTACCCGGGAATCATAAGCATTAGAGATTTACATCACTTCATGAAAGTCGCAAGAAATATACTTCAATACTATGAAATGGAGAATCTTTATAAATATTTCTCCGATTAACTTCATTAAATTGTTTTTACAGAACTACACGAACATATCTGTAGGTATGTGTTGAGTCTTCTAGATCGACATTTAAGGCTGCATTGTACTAACCCTATTGGATTCACTCACTTGAATGTTAACCGAAAATTTGTCTACTATTTACAGCTTCATAAATGCTTATAATCCAATAAAAATAATATTTTCATAAAGCCTGAACATGTCTGTATCTTGCAACAAGAGTCATTTTATAAACTTTGTCCACCAAAGCAATTTATAAGCGTTTAAAACACACACTACACCAGATTTTTATCCCAAATAATTTATAATTTAAAATTTGCCTTTAAAAAAAGAAAATGTCCCATGGTGTAAAATTTCTTTCTCTATTACGAAGTACAAGTTTTTTTAATCCTTAAATCCAAGTCGGCAATCGTTGGACAAACTTTCTTCATAGGTTAACATTGAGGTGAGCGGATCCAATAGGGTTAGTACTCAACATCCTTAAGGTTTACTTGTTGAAGATTTAATTTTCCCGAATCCTCTATCTTTTATCATACCTCAATCAGTCAAATTTTCTGGATTATTAAGAGCGCCTAACGTGAAATATAAGTTACAACGAGTAAAATTTATTTTTAAAAATTGACCTTATTTGCTGAAAGTTTCAAGATATCTTTAAAAAAATTAATTAAAACTAAGTTGGCTATTCAAGATGTCATCACAGAGCGTGATATCAACAATCACTTGTTATTATTTTTACTTGTACATGAATTAAATTAGGTGTTGTTTTCTCATGCTTTGCTATAAAAACTTCTCGTAAGGTTACTGATGTTCAAAACCTATAAAATAAAGCCTGAATCAACAGCTAGAATAATTTATCAAATTCCCAAGTTTACAACCAAAGAAATATTACAACTGATAAATTGCACTTACTCTCGAAACTTGCCGTAACGACACGTAGCTAAGATGATACCACGCAGTAGTGTTTGGAGGCATTTGTTAAAGATTTTCAGTTCGCTTGGAAGTATGTTTCATATTAATTACGGCTAAAATAAGCACTGGAATTTAAGGAAAAATTATTATCATTTCATATCGGTTTTATTTTTAATTTTACGCAGAAAGCATTCTTTGTAATTACCCTTCTACGAGCGAATCCAATATGGTTAGTACACAGAAGCCTTTACAAATTTTTTCTATATGTTGTTTAGAGAGATGATGGACTTAATAAATAAATGGAATAACTAATAAATAAGTAAATAAATAAATAAAAATTCTCGAGATACGTGGATGATTTTGATGATGTTATAACCATGAATATTACTCATTTTATTCACTTGAAGTGAATAAAATGTTGGTGTAGTTTGAAATCTTTTAATTTAATATATATGAACATTTTAAACAACAAACACTTTAGTGCGATTTATGAAATTTTAAAATGCCGGCACACAACCCAGAGAAGACACTAATCTGAAAAAAATTAAGAATTTATAAGCTACATCTCGAGAAACGTTTTTATTCGTATTTTTTGTATGTGGGGGGAGGTTGAAAGCATTAGATGGAAACATACGCCAGCCGAGAGAACAATCTCTGAAATGACATTCTTCCCACCTCACCATTTTTTTAGAGGTATCTTTTATCATGGGAGTAGTTTTCACTATGGATGATGTTGCCAAATTTGAAGTTACACGGTACAGAATAGAATCTCTATTCGTATAAAAAAATATTCCCTTGTGGCATTTTTCATTAAAATTTTCGTACTCAGTTTCAAGTAAATTACTATAGTATGCCTTTTATTTTAGTCTTTTATGCGTTTACTAGTCTTGTAATGATTTTGTCAGCAGTATGTGTGATTTCAACGCTTTCCGCCCCATTACGAGAATCTGACCAATTTGCTATCTATCAATAAGTATTTGGAGACCCATGCAAATGACGATATTTGTGATACTGGTATGCGTCACGCTCTCCGCCGTTAAATGTCGTGTAGGAAACAAGATTGGCATTAGGGATGCGACATCGATGTCGATGTTTTAAACATCGATTTATTGAAGCCGATGTTTTTTTAACATCGATGTTTTGTGCTCGATGTTTTACGTTGTCTCGATGCTTTCTTTTTTTAATGAAAAAGTACCATAAATAAAAAAATTTACCACGTAGCATAATTTTCACACTCAGTAAATGTAAGTCTGAGTTCTGAAAAGAACGAATGCAAAAGGGAGAACGACTCCTTATCAAACAGACAAATGGCAATCAACAACCAATGAACCAATGAGAGCGCTTGGAATGTTCCTGACACTCCAGAACCTTCCACAGGGTTTTATTTTACAAATAGTATATACACGA
Organism: Dolomedes plantarius; assembly: GCA_907164885.2. Classification (NCBI taxonomy): domain Eukaryota; kingdom Metazoa; phylum Arthropoda; class Arachnida; order Araneae; family Dolomedidae; genus Dolomedes; species Dolomedes plantarius. The sequence continues at coordinate 117,208,504 of OU015493.1, read as the reverse complement.
GAGCAGCCATTTAAGTTTTTGATTTGTTCTGGTTTTATATAAGTTGATGTTAATATTATTAGTAGGATGCCTCCCAAAAGTACCGTTTGGAAATATTTTTGCAAAACCTCTGACAAATTGGCAAAATGCAATATTTGCCTGAAGTCCCTCAAAATTCTGGCAATACCACGAATTTATCTGGACATTTGAAGGCAAAACATGGCGATATTTACAACGAGAATTTTGAGTCATCAATGTAGCGCAAGGCACAAGCAACCAAGTTTTTGTCATTTGTGTCAGCCCAATCAGAAAGTAAAATTAAATTCTCCCCTCCCCCCCACGACTAACCAAAGTAACATTAATGTTAGAGATTACTAAACCAGTTTTAAAAAATGGATGTTCTAAAACATCGATGTTTAAAAACATCGATGGTTTTCGGGCGATGCTTTATTAGTATCGATGTTTTAATATTGAATATCGATGTTTCAAAACATCGATGTTTTGTTATCGATGTCGCATCTCTAATTGGCATTAGTCGCATGCAAGATGCCATGAAGTGCAGAGTTATTTGATTTCGAGAAAGGTGTAATCGTCGGGTATCACAGAAATGGCCGATTCTTAAGGGGCTTATCTAGCAAGCTGAATTACCCAAAATGGACACTGGCCTATGTGATTCAGAAGGGAAAGGTGAGCGGTGATTTTCGGAATGTGCCCCGAGTAGGCAGACCCGCGAAACTGGGAGAGACCGACGGGTGCTGAGAAGAAAAATTCGTAAGAACCGCACCCAACCGATGGCCTACATACTCCAAGAGTTTCAACAGGCATCGGGGAGTGTTTTTTCGATGAATATCATCCGTAAGGAAGCCCATCTGCTTGGTTTTCATGGTCCAACAATTGAATATGAATAAAGTTTGTCTTGCTTTTCTTTTACAGGTGTCCAAATACTGATTGGTAGATAGTGTACATCAGTGGTGTAGGATCAAAAATAGGAGCCTCCCATTTTTTTTCAAAATTGTGCTAAGGATATTTTCGTATAGTATTTCAATCCATTAAAAACAAAAAATTTTGGAAAATGGCCTACCAATAAAAAATACCGAGAGGATTTTTTTAAGGTAATTTCAAATTTATATCTTCAAAAAGGCATATGATTTTGCATAATATCCTTTGCCCTTACCGAAAAAACAAAGGTTTGATGGAGATTGGCAGTTTCGATCCTATACCACCCTTATAGACATACATGTTTAATATTATAAAATAAATCATTTACTTACTTTAATACTCCCAGTCAGGTAATTCCTAGAAAGAATCTTTCCACATTCAAAATACTTTGAATGATATCAGTTAAAGATAACCTTCTTAGTAGATCATGGGACTTTACACAGTGGCAAAAATTAACTATATTTCGCCAGCAAATATCATTCCCCTCCCTTTAAACTAACTTTTCTTTCACTCAATTCTCAACAACGATTCAATCCTTTTTGAAGTTGGTCACTATTTTTTTTTGTGTGTGTGTAAGTAACACCATATCCCATTATCCATAGATGAAGGACAAAAATGTAGTATTCCCTGTGAATTTTTAAGTCTGATTTTCTTTCTTTTCTTGATGAAATTGCACGTGGAACTATGCTATCTTTTTTATTATGCCCAATGGTCGCAACAACTCCAGACCATGTCCATAGAGAGGAGTGGGCAGAGGATTGTGGAGTCCCACTTGGACGGAGTCCCACTTGGTCCGATGCCACCACAATTTTGACCGAGAATCCCCAGGGGCGACATCTGGGAAGGGGGGGGGACTTTGTACTTTCTCTCACCCTCTCTAACTTCATAGAAGGACTTTCCGGTCTGCAGATTTAACTCGCCCATATCCAGCCTACACACGAAGATATATAATAGCGTTCGTCAGAATTCAAACCGAGAACCTTCAGCCCAAAGCCCAACGCGCTACCACTAGTCTACCTGGGACCCTAAATTTGTACGTGGAACTATACTATGAAGTGTAAAACTCTTTCAAGTTTTAAATTCTTATACGTCCAAATATCGATTATAAGACTGTAGGAGCGTAATAGCTAACCTTTGTCTTCACGAAACATTTCAGAAATTTTTAAGCCAGGCCATACTGCAGAGGTAATTCCTTTGAGACATTTTGAAATTAACTGGTATTGCGGTATTACAGGTTAAAAGAAAATTCTTTTTATTTAAAACAGTTTCGCAGTTTTCCGTGTACCACATTGTAAACTGGAAGCATGGGTATGTTAGTTAAGAGCACTTTTGGAATCTCTCATTGCATTTTTTCTGTCAGACATTATTCACTATATTTCTTTTAACTTTTTATTGTCCATGTAAAACTTTTTTCTAAAATAAACTACTGAAAGCCGTTTTTTTTTTTTGCTATTGATATTGATGATTAGGGATATGTAATTTTCGTATTTACGAAACAGATGCGAATAAATGCGAAATTTGCCGATATGAGCTAATAAATCTCAATTTTTTTTTACTACTTTTCAGTAAAAACTCGGTGATAAACGGATTTTTAAGCGAAATTAGGTGATAATAGTAAGAATTTATTAACATAATTGCTTAACTAAGAACATTAACGGTCTTTAACTGGAAAATCTCACTCTCCTTCGAATTAGCTACGAATTTTACCCCGACAGTTTGTCCGTAAAGGAGTCGAACCTAAAAATCTAACTGTAAAAATCCACCATCAAGTTTTGTGGAAAAATTTAGTAGATTTAAGAATGTCTCTTGAGTACCAAAGTCAAGTTTATTTCAGTTACTTACAGTATTCAACCAAGAGACTCTTGTTGATGTTATACTGATTTTAATTGAAACGAAATGCTGCTACCTTAACTTTGCAAAGGCAGCTATACAAAGCCTCTATAGTCCCGTTAACAGAGTAGGTTCTGAGATATTTTAGCATGTACAACATAGAAGGGCCGCCGAGAGGGGGGGGGCAACTGGGGCACTTTGCCCCAGGCCCCCAACTGCCGGAGGGGCACCAAAAAATTTTAAAAAATTTATTTATTAGATTTCCTCCGAAAGAAAATTCTGAAACTTGTACCGTACTTCAAAATTCAAAATAATCTCCTGAAAAAAGGGCCCCCCCCCCCAAAAAAAAAAAATAAATTATTTGATTAATCAGCTTTCTTGGGGCCCCCAACAAGTTTGCCCCAGGTCTCGTAAAGTCTCTGGGCGGCCCTGCAACATAGTAATTAAAGACAGAAGGCAAATACTTAAGGAACATTATGTGGAGACTACTACAATTTTAGCTTTTAACTAAGAGTTTTCATACTTACCCATCCAAGTAAGTAAAATTGTAATTTTCTTTAATAAATGCGAAATTTTTTATTTTTTTGCGAATAAATGCGAAATTTTATATATTGTATTATTTTGTTGCGAAATTTACGTATTCCTACTCATAATCTTTTCTATCAACAAAGTGATAATTATCTGCTCGTATCAATAAAATTAGATACACATTGACGCGAATTTTCCTTCAATTGGAGATAATTTTACCTTTATTTGATAAAATCAGAAAAATTGGGAAAAAACGTATTCTTAGCACTTCTCATGTTTAAGATTTAAGTACAGAAAAATTCTACTTATTTTACCAATAATTATATTCTAAATATAACAAAAAATGAATTTATTTCTTATATATATATATTTTTAAATTTTACCCACTTGGTTAACAACAAGGCAAGGAGAATAATCGAAATTAATTTGCTTTATTTCCTTGACTGAGAATAATAACATATATCTTTATCAAAGAATTTGATAAATTTTAGACAAAGTTAACTCAATGTATCCTTCATATCGCACCTCTATGATCCAATAAGTTACGTTTCATTCACGAATAAATCAATATTTACAGGTAAACTCTTAATAAACAAGTCCAATTTTCTAGAAAAAAGGGAAACTCAAAACAAGTTCTCTATACCATTTACAGTAATACTATTTACACTGATAATGGTATTTTATTGTCGTCACTGATATTCATATGTTCCTAGAAGTCCGTATACAGTAACATCTCCGTTAAACCTCTCTCGGTTACACGGGTCTCTCATAATGCATACGTCATTTTTAATAGAGTCTTCCGGGAACATTGGCAAATAACTCTTGTTCATAAGCCTCAGTCTCAAAGGGTTTTCTTCAAAGTTACACACCAAAAAATGTTCAAGTACAAGCCTTTTCCCGAAATCCATTTATATTGAACTAGCTGAAAACCCGCACATCGTTACGGAGTACATTCAAATTAAATACAACGGTCAATGTATGCAATTAATTCCAAATATATATATATATATATATATATATAATAAATACGACGATCAATGTATACAATTGATGTAAAAGAAATATATATATATATACATTTATAAAAAAATCGTATATTTTTATAGGACATATTTTTTATAGAACAATCGGATATTTTTATAGGCAAAATAAAGTAGACGAAAATATTCAAATTAAATGTAATAGGACATACTATAGTACAGTTAATATAGTACAGTTTGAGAAACATAATATCTTTTATTGTATTTTAATATTTTTTGGATAATGTCCAAGCGTCTGCCGCATTAGCAAGAAAAAAAAATATTTTTTTGTCTATTTAGTTGTTATGCACGTGACGATAAATTTATTTAAAGTACCAGAAAAAGAAATCACGTGATCAGCGTTTAATAAATTAAATTCTAAAAATTAGTCTTTAACAATTCACCAAAAATCAGAAAATGGAGGTAAAGATCTTCCTCGTTATATAAATTTTATAACCCTCAAATTATTATTTTAAATGCTAACTTAAAAAAATACTAAAACAGCTTAAAAATTTAATTTTTTAAAAATCTATGAAGAACTTTCCAAACAGCTTTCTTAGTTCACCCCTACACTATAAAAAGAATCGCCATGCAAAATTTCAGCCCTTTAGGTCCAGCGGTTTGGTCTGTGAGTTGTATGTCAGTCAGTTACGGAACTGTTTTATATATATACTAGCTGAAAACCCGCACTTCGTTACGGAGTACATTCAAATTAAATACAACGGTCAATGTATGCAATTAATGCAAAAAAAAAGATATATATATATATATATATATATATATATATATATATATATATAGATATATATATTTATAATAAATACGACGATCAATGTATACAATTGATGTAAAAAAACAAAAAAATATATTTATAAAAAAATCGTAAGGGATATATTTATAGACAAAATGATATAGAAGAAAATATTCGAATTAAATTAGTTTGAGGAGCATAACATCTTTTATTGTATTTTAATATCTTTTTGGATAATGTCCAATCGTCTTCCGCATTAGCAAGAAAAAAAAATATTTTTTTGTCTATTTAGTTGTTATGCACGTGTCGATAAATTTATTTAAAGTACCAGAAAAAGAAATCACGTGATCAGCATTTAATAAATTAAATTCTAAAAATTAATTTTTAACAATTCCCAAAAATCAGAAAATGGAGGTAAAGATTCAAAAAAGATTTCATTTTAAAGGAATTTTTATTATCTTTCTTGTGATATAAATTTTATAACCCTCAAATTATTATTTTAAATTCAAACTTAACAAAAGTTACTAAAACAACCTAAAAATTTAATTTAAAAAAATCTAAGAACATTTTTTCAAAAATCTTTCTTAGTGCATCCCTACACTAAAAGAAGAATCGCCATGCAAAATTTCAACCCTTTAGGTCCAGCGGTTTGAACTGTGCGTTGTATGTTAGTCAGTGAGTCAGTCAGTTACGGAACTGTTTTATATACTATATAGACGATAAGCTCTGTCGAAGCTCGTTTTGATTAGCTCTGTTTGAATTCGTCGGACAAAACCTCTACGTGGGATTACCATCTCTTGTGTTAATATACAACTAAAGAAAAGCTGCCGTAACCTGTGGATTCGTCCGGATTGAGGGTCATTTTTACCTGATTTGTTTTCTATTGCATGGTGAGTGGATTTGTAGCATGGAGAGAGTTATAGAAAAATTTAGCAGTTATCTGAAATTACTGCGAGTTACTGCCTTCGTATTTCGATTTATACATAATACTAGAAACACTATAAAGAGAAAGGGTCCCCTCGAAACGGACGAAATAAGAATGTCCCAAGAATATTGGATTAAAGAAACCCAAAATGAAACCTATGAGTCAGAGATAATAGACTTAGAAAGGACCCAAAAGGTTAGTGATTGTTCAAAAATCCGTTCTCTAGTACCTTGTTTAGATGACAGGAAAATTCTAAGAATAAAAGGAAGATTAGATGAATCGGAATTTTCCCTAGATGAGAAACAACCAATTCTTTTGCCTCCAAACTCAAAGTTTTCGGAACTTTTAATTTTGCACGAACATACAAAAAACTTCCATACCGGAGTAACAGCCACCCTAGTGTTACTTAGAAGGAAGTTTTGGATTGTTAAGGGGCGACAACTCGTCAAGAAAGTAATTCAAAAATGCCTTATTTGCAGAAAATGTAGTTTGAAACCAACCAACCAAATAACAGCGCAACTTCCAAAAGACAGACTTTTAGAAAATCCCCCCTTTGAAATTTGTGGTCTCGACTTCGCAGGACCAATACTTTACAGATGTGATAAGGAAGTTAAAAAAGCTTACTTCGTAATTTTTACCTGCGCTATAACTAGAGGAATACACTTGGAATTGGTTTCATCTATGTCTACAAAACACTTCTTGCTCGCTTTCAGAAGATTTCTTTCCAGACGAGGTAGTTGTAGCTTAGTTTATTCAGATAACGCTAAATCATTCAAAACCGCTAGTAAGGACTTGATGTACTTCTCCAACATCTTAAAGGACTCTGAATTTAAAGATTTTATAGCTTCACGTGGTATTTATTGGAAATTCATCGTGGAAAGAGCGCCCTGGTGGGGCGGGTTCTATGAACGTCTCGTGAAATCAGTAAAAGATCCACTCAGAAAAATTCTTGGAAGAGCTCTCCTAACGTTTGAAGAGCTTGCTACTATGTTGATTGAAATTGAATATGTTGTCAACTCGAGACCCTTGACTTATGTGACTGATAATTTTTCTGAGCCCAACCCTTTAACACCCTCGACTTTTTACAATATGGAAGAAAAAATCATGATTATCCTCTTCACTTTGTTGAATTGGTAAATAGAGTGTCAAATAGAGAATCCTTAATCAAAAGAAAACAATATCAAACGACCCTTTTAAAACACTTTTGGGTCAAATGGAAAGAACATTATCTTCTTGATTTGAGAACCATTCATCATTTTAAATCGCCGAATGTTTACAAAGAAGTAAAGATCAATGATGTTGTACTCGTCGAAGGAACTTCAAAGTCCAAACTCCTCTGGGACTTAGGAATAATCCAAGAAACTTTTCAGGGAAGAGATGGACATGTAAGAGCTTGTGTCGTCAAAACCAAAAAAGGACTTTTTAGAAAACCAGTGCAACTGATATATCCCTTCGAACTCAACTAATGGATTGATTTTACGTATCCTTCTATGTTAAATACTTTGAACAATTTTTGAAAAATAATTTAATTTATTATAAATTCACTAATGTGTAAAATTTGTTATTATTATTATTTCTATTTTATTTTTTTGTATTTCTAGTTGTAGTGATTTTGTTATTGTCAATTTGAATTTAATTTCCTTATCGTATTTACTTTCATTGTAACAATCGTTCAACTGCTACTGATGAACTCTTCGAGTTCATGGTGGGGAGCTGTGGGAAATATGAAGCAAGCAATCTTCTTGTGAATCCGCCTTAACACTAGAGGGCGCTTATCGTTGTAACTTTTTTTTGGTTGTAGTTGATTTTTGTCTTTGTGAAAGCGTAGCATGCGGCTTGAGTTTTTCGGGCCGATTTAATCGGTCACTAAATTTATAGTTGTTTTTGTTAATTAAATGTTTCTTGCTATTTCACCAACTGCGTACTTATTGGGAATATGCAAGTGTCTTTCGGAACCCCTTTTTAGTTAGTTAGGTTTCCCCCCCCCCCCAACCCATTTTTTGACAAGAGTATAAAACAAGGTCAACCTTTTCCCTATGGTGCGGGATAGCATGCATCTCAATAATACGGGCTCAAGAAATATATATATATATATATATATATATATACGAGGGTCATTTTTTAAGTAAGAACCGTTTTGTAATGGAGTAAGAGAAACTTTAGTTATGAACGTAAATTGTATCACAAACTAAAATATCAATATTTTTTCACTTTTCAACATAGTCACCATTAACATTTAAACATTTGTCAAGTCGTGTCACCAGCTTTTGGATTCCATCATCAAAGAACTCTCCGTCTGACCGTGAAACCAGTCAGTAACAGTTTCTTTCAACATGTTATCATTTTCCAAGCGCTTTCCACCAAGAAATTCCTTAAGTTTTGGAAACAGATGAGACTCTGACAGATGACGTTATGTCAGGGCTGTATGGTGGATGTTCCAGTAATTCCCAATGAAAATTGTCCAGTTGCGTCTTTGTTCTTGCCGCTACGTGAGGCCGAGCTTTGTCGTGAAGCAGAACGACGCCGCTAGAGAGCAGTCCCCGCCGTCGATTTTGACAATTTTCATTGGGAATTACTGGATCATCCACCATACAGCCCTGACTTAGTGCCATCACAGTCTCATCTGTTTCCAAATCTTAAGGAATTTCTTGGTGGAAAGCGCTTGGAAAATGATAACATGTTGAAAGAAACTGTTACTGACTGGTTTAACGGTCAGGCGGAGAGTTCTTTGATGATGGAATCCAAAAGCTGGTGACACGACTTGACAAATGTTTAAATGTTAATGGTGACTATGTTGAAAAGTGGAAAAATGTTGATATTTTAGTTTGTGATACAATTTACGTTCATAACTAAAGTTTCTCTTACTCCATTACAAAACGGTTCTTACTTAAAAAAACGACCCTCGTGTATATATATTCCTTCTTGGGACCGTATTTTTGGGCTACATGCTATCCCACCCCCTAAGGAAATGTTAAATAAATGAAACTGTCAGTTTTCACAAAATGCATATCATTAAAAATTCTAGAAAGTTATTTAAATTTTATAGGTATGTACATTTATTAGCGCTTTTAAGTTTCGCTGAAGCTGTATTCATTTTGCACATTATTCTTCCTATATCTCTATCAAGGTTTACTTTCTATTTAAATGACACGATCTCTCGTTTTACATCTTTTTAGGTAGGTCCGTTGAATAGATGTATAGATGAGAGATCACAAGTATTGTAAGGAATTGAAATGCAATCCCCAAATACAGGTGGTACAGTTTAAGACGCGGCAAAAAGTCAGCATTCTCTTCATATAGCTGTAAAGCATCAACCCTCACAGAATGCAATTGGTAAGTACAGACTATTGTTAAAAAACATTGTGCGTCTGGTATTTTCTATAACTTACCCATATCTTCAACCACTCATATATTTACATCAAATTCTTCTAATCAACTGCTTTGACTATTAACTCCTTACGAGCAGGCTCCAGGACCTATAAATTGGTAACACATAAAATTAGCAACTATCAACAATTAAAGAAAGAACACCGAGATCGAGGTTTGTCGTTAGAAAAAAAACTATATCAGTCGCACGTTCAGCATTAGGTTAAACCTAACATACCGAGGACGTTCATCCTTTATTGGAGTTATTATTTTTGTAATTAAAAAGGAATAAAGATATAATTAAAATAATTACTAGTTTGATTTCAAAAATTCAAACAGTGTATTTTAAGATTTTATTCATTAGGATATTGCAAACAGGCTAAAATTTAGCATTTGATACTGAATTTAAATAAAGTATGAATACAAAATTTTATGCAATTCATTCAGATTTATACTTATTTTAAAGCACAAATATCGTCGTAAACTATACACTTTAAAAAATACAGAAATGGAAAAAATAGAGAATAGAAAATAGCATACACTAGTTGAGAATTTTAATCTTATTTTACACCAACTTTGCACTAATTCATATAGATAAAAATATTACGTAAGTTTGAGGAATCACTCATATTCGGATGTAATATGAGTGTAAATGCGAATTTCATTACTATTTCGAAAATTATTTTCGTTCACTTAAACACGAGACATGTATAATTTTGTCAAACTTCTTCAATATCATAATCACTTCCCATATTTTTGATAATCAAACAAAGAAAATTACACTTACTTTATTTGGAATTTTTCTTTACACCACATTTGTAGAAAATCAAACATATAAAAATAATACGTTAGCAGGAGATTTTAAACGTGGCATAGATCTAAATATGGCTTTCATTACCTCTACCTAATTTATTTAGTTTAATGAATTGGAATAGGGATATTGGAGGTCGTACCAGCTATCTCTTCATCTCATTAGATACCAGAAGTCAGTCTTTTTTAAAACCATTGGACATTGAAGAAGCCGTCCTTCTCATCTGAAGTATTATTTATGTCTTTCTCTTAAGTATCTGCTATCGAATTTCAAGATCTGTCTCTCGAGGTGTCATTTCTCGAGATTCCATTCTTTCTTCTTGCAGTGTCTCCATAACTGAAATTGTCAGTTAGTCCTTTTCTTAAGGCACATCTCTGGAATAAGAACCTCTGTCTACTTTAAAACATTGCTCCTCGAATTCTAAGATGTCTCTTTTTCTCTCTCGTGCAACTTAAATATGTCAAGGGTGTCGCGCATTCATTTTGATTGCATATCCTTGTGGCATGTGTATCACTCCGCCAGTTTCATTTTATTGTGCCGTCCACTGTTCCCAATACGCTCAGATAATAAATAAAAAATAAAAATAAATGCTAGTTTGATTTTAAAAAGTGAGCTTCGAACCTTTTCAGTTACGAGCCGAATTTTTTTATTTTTCAACTTGCGCGGGCTTTTTTGAAATTTCCTTCCACCGGCCTCTATACATCTAGTTGTAGTTCCCATTTTTCCAGATGGCACTTTTAGACTTATTTCTTTAAGATCACTCATAACGTGTCACCATATAATTAGCTTTTCTAATGTCAGTACCTATGTAGAGGTAACGATGTCGCCATTCATAATACAGGCCCCTTAACTGAGTAAAACAATGAAGTGTAGGAATCTCAATTTAAGGGGGAGAGGGAGTCTGGCTCACAAAATTCTTTAAATTAAAGAGTATTTTAATTTTCTTGGTTTTAAAGATCTTTCAAATATAATAACACCAACGTTATTATATTTGAAAGATCGTTGTGTTATCAAATATTATAACACAACGTTATGTTTCTAATATACTTTTATTTCCTCTTGCAACATTTTTAATGCAATACTCACTAAGCGTACCCTGCATTACATGTATGTACTTCAGTGCTTCGCAATCGCCGTGCCGTGGAACACTAGTGTGCCGCGAGGTGATCTTGACTGTGCCGCGATGATTTTATCGATAGTAATAATAATAAAATTAACCACCGCATTAGTCAGAAATTTTTCTATGTAAAATATTCCTCTAACTTTTTGCTAATATATAATTTATCTGGGTCGAAATTATGCACAAAACAAAAACATGTAGTTACCATACATTGTATGTATGCTCAAGTGTCCTATTTCTAGATTTCAGTTAAGAAAGAATATTCACAAATTTCTGACAAATCCATTGCAATTTTGCTCCCTTTTTCTACAACATACTTATACAAACAAAGCTTTCTGAAACTGGTTTTAATTAAAGATGACAAACGATCGTGCTTAAAGGGTCTTGACCATGAACTTCTGGTAGCTCTTTGTAATATAGAGCCAAATATAAAACGTGCATATGTTCATCAAAACAAGCTCAAATATCTCATTAGTAAATTAGTTATGTTGAAATTAACTTTGATTTGTTAGGCTTACGTAAAGACCGAAAAACAAATTTTAATATAAAAATTTAAATAGAATTTTTTTTTACTTATAAACTATAACTTTATATTTCTGTTTTTGTGTTGGTGTACAGTTCAAAATGATTTATATAAAACTTAAATGATTGTAATTATCTTGATACATAGAGCTATTTTATTGTGTTTTTACCTAATAATAACATATACGTATTATTGTAATTTATGTATTTGCAAGCTTTTGCTTGCGGTGTGCCGTGGAATTATCGAAAAAACGTTGTTGTGCCGTGGAAGATAAAAGGTTGCGGAGCTCTGATGTACTTGATCAATCTCGAAATGGATTTTTTCTATAGTTTGTCATCTCTACAAAGATATCTCTACGATTCTTTGCAAAGCATCTCTATGAAATTTTGTAGTTCCATAGTTCTATTTTCATTAAACTGTTTACGGGATATTTTATTTACGATAAAATTTCAAAAAATATTTTTCCTGGGGGAAAAGCACTTATAAAAAAACTATTCTTTTGTCCTTTAATGCGCTGAAAATTTTTATATGAAATGTTTTCATCGATTTTGAAGCGTTTCTTACGAACGAAACCGACAAAAATTTGGTAAATATTACAGTAGGTGTAGAAGATACATTAAAAGCTTAACGGGCTAAAAATTTCAAAAATTTTAAGTGCTTTTTATGTGTTTAGAGATTTATTTATATAAATACATTTGTTGAGACACATTGTAGCAAAATGCGCGTCAATGAAATATGTATACACCGAATCTCGGACCCCTTTACGGTAAATTACTCTTAGTCTACACCCTCAGGCATTTGTAAGGTTTAATACAGTAAAATCATGTTTAAAGGTGGAAAATTTGAATGATATTGTAAAAAGGGCACGAAAGAAGGAAATGTTTAGGGTGTGCTAAAAATCAAAATAATCCAAGACAACAGAATATTATAGTAGTTCTTAAAAATAAGTATAAAAATAAGATAATATTAAGTATCAATAATAAATATAAAATATATTAATAGTATATAATTATTATAATTATCAAATGAGTATAATTAAACGTATAATATTTAATTATACATTACGACAATAACGAATATAAATGACGCTTTACTTACTACTTCATATATAATACTCAGTAAAAAGTATAATATATAATATTCGATTGAAAGTTAATTATTAAATTCAATTATTAAATATATTATCTTTGTAATGATATTAAACGTATTTTAGATATGTTTTATTTCAGATAAGTGTAGAGTTTTTTTTTTCAGACCGATTTGATAGAAATCAGTTCCTCTAATACAGCGCAAAAAGTTGATAAATTTGAAAAATAAGGGAATTAAAATAAAATACACTCAGTCGGTAACAAGTGGCCAATGTGTTAGCACAAGCTTCACAGAGAAATTTTTTATATGACTTTTCATTCACCCAATATAAGAATCGCTGATACGCTTCTAACAGAAACCAGATTTTTTTCCCTCTCCGACAAAAACGCATATAAATGCCGCTCTTCCCACATGTATATTTACCAACTCCCAAGAACGTTCCAATAATCTCAGGGCGAATATCTTTCACTTTACTCCTGGTACAACAGTGGCATCGTAGCCCAGTCTATCGAGAGCACGCTTCGTAATCTTTTGGCCTCGGTTCCAATCCCGGCGGCGGTATTTTTTGTACTTCTATCCAACTTTTTAAATTTTAATATTTAAATTCTTATTCTATTTTTAAATTATTTTTACTTGATGAGGGCCTATTTCTTATATTTTTATTACTTGATGACAACATGTATATTGATGCATTAACTTACTGGAGATAAAGTCTTCGAGGCCCTGTCACACCGACAATATAATATACCTGACCTGACCTGTTACTTTGATTGTAAACGTATCCTCTAAAACAGGGATTCCTAATCGGTGGCCCGAGAGAATCCATAAAGTGGTCCCCGGAGTCAGGAGTAGTTATAAAAAATTGGTCTCATGGTTTCAAAATGACCGTGATTTTTTGGTACTTTCTCATTATACCGACCAGTCGCCAATGTTACGTGAAGAGTCACCAACTATAGTACAAAAAAAATTTCAGGTAGTTTCTTCTAACGAAACTACCGCGGGATATTAACGTAGGATTACCTATCGTTGCTTACCTCTTTTGTATGTATATACAGTGGTACCTCGACTTAGAGTTTAATTCGTTCCATGACTTAGCTCATAACTCGAAATACTGGTATCTCGAATCAATTTTCCCCATTGAAATGAATGGAAATGCCATTATTTCATTCCGGGCTCCCCCAAAACACCGCAATTTTTTTGACATGTTTTTAAATAAGAAAAACGTGCTTATAAACGAGGACCATTGTATAAAAACGCAATACAATAGAAAGTACTGCAATAAATTTGTTTTATTAAGCGTAATGTACAACATTTACCTTGGAGATCAGACTTGAAGATGCGGATGGAAGAGAGGGAGAAAGGTTGAACTGAAAAATTGAATCTTATTCGTTGATTTTTTTATCTTTTCGCCCCGCTTTCCTGACTTTCGCTTTTATTACCAGCTACTCTCTTAAAGTGAACGAGTGAAACACGGAAGCTGGGTGATTGTTGCATCGTTCGCTGTGGCTGTAATGTCCAGATTCTTCTCTCTGAGAATCCGAAGAACGTTTTCTCAGAATCCAATTTCTCGGTTTAAGACTGGATAGTAGTCTCAGAATAATATTATACAATTGTATAATAATTGCACATAAAGGTTGTAAATAGTATGCGCTTCTTGTGTTCTCATTTGATGACCACGTAACATGGCATTCGGTGATCAAACTAGCGGTGGGATATCTGAAGCTTGCTCGTAACCCCAATTTTAGCTCGTAACTCGAGGCAAAAAATCTACCGAGTGAATGCTCGTATCTCGAAAAACTCGTAAGTCGAGGTACCACTGTATGTATGTATGTGTTATATATACAGTATGCCCACTAAAGTCCCTTCCCACCCTCTTAACTTCGGAACGGCTGCTGCTATATTCATAAAAGTGGTGTCTAGGTATAGTAAAGTAGCCATGCGCTACTGAATGAAACCACCTACCGCGCCACCTGGTGGAAAACTGCGGAGTTAGCATTCCTATCTCGAAAACGGAACGAGATAAGGAAAAAAGCGATTTACAAAGTTGTAGAAAATCATCGATTTAGTACGAAAAGATACCTTGTGGACATTAATGCAAAGAATAGAACGGTTAAAACGCGCATTTGTTTTTTCGCGATTTCCTACACTGTGACGTCCCGAAACTTGAACGAAAGGAGAAATGATTATCTTTCGGGCAAAACACGACACCGCAATGTGCACAGTGGTATATCGCTTTTGATCCCCAATCAAAAGGACCGCGGTTCAAACCTCGAGGGTTTCATCCTTGTACTGATTGTCTTTATAAACAGAGTAGACAATACGTAGATCGTGTAAAATAGTGTCGCATCAACTCAACGCAACTTGCGCTTGGTGTTTGAAATTTTTGCAGTATGCAAATACGTAAGAAACGTCACGCCTGTTCACCTGAGACAGCTATAAAATAGACATCTTCTTAGGGATGTAGTATGTTGATGCTCGTGGTCATGGCTGAGTATTCGAAAACTGAGATCTCCAGTGAAGCAGTACCTCGTCAAGGAATTCGGGGACCAAATAATTGGGTATGGCGGTTTCGAAGAGTGGCCTCCACGTTCGCCTGATCTGACTCCACTGGACTTTTTCCTGTGGGAATACCTGAAACAGAAGGGTTATGCAAGCCCTCCACAAACATTGCAGGACCTTAAACGACGCATTACGGACGCTTGTGCCAACGTGTCACGCTCTATGCTCCAACGTGTGCAACGTGAGATTCAAATGAGGATCCAAATGTGTGTTGCAGCTGACGGTGAGAAGTTTGAACATCTCAAATAAAGGTATATTGTTAAAATTGGTTTTTGTTTCTTTATCAGATCCTTTTGTCACGTCACAGTGTAGGAAATCACGGAAAAACAAATGCGCGTTTTAACCATTGTAGTCTTCTCATTAATATCCACAAGTGATCTTGTCGTACTAAATCGATGATTTTCTACAACTTTGTAAATCACTTTTTTTCCCTATCTTGTTTCGTTTTCGAGATAGGAATGCTAACTCCGCAGTTTTCCACCAGGTGGCGTGGTAGGTGGTTTCTTTCAGTAGCGCATGGCTATTTTACTATACCTAGATACCACTTTTATGAATATAGCAGCAGCCGTTCCGAAGTTAAGAGGGTGGGAAGGGACTTTAGTGGGCGTACTGTATATATGTATCTATATACACTGAAGTGCCACTGAATTAGGGATACCTACCTAGTAACGAGTTGGGCCTCCTCTGGCCTTGATAACAGCTGCCACACGACGAGGCATAGATTCAACAAGTTTCTGGAAACGTTCCACGGGAATGGCTTGCCAAATATTGGCTAAAGCTGTCCATAATTCAGTAAGGTTCTTTGGTGCTCTGTGATGGCCTTTCACACCTTGTTCCAAAACATCCCAAAGATGCTCAGTAGGATTTAAGTCTGGGCTTCTAGGTGGCCAATTCATGACAGAGAAGTCAGTGGAATGCTCATCCAACCAGCCAGTAGCCAACCGAGACTTGTGAGAGGTACAGTTGTCTTGATGGAAAACTCCATTACCGTGCGGATAACAGAACAGCATAAACGGATGGAGGTGATCACCCAGCAACTCTACGTACCGAATTGCATTGAGGGAGGTTGGTACACGCACCAAAGATCCCAAACTGTGCCACGAAAAAACACCCAGACCATGATTGAGCCACCATGCCCTTGTAGAGTTCCAGCCAGGCATGCAGGATCCATGGCTTTATGAGCCTGACGCCATATTCTCAGCCTCCCGTCAGCGTTATGTAGTCGGAATCGAGACTCATCACTCCATGCTACTCGTTTCCAGTCGTCTACACTCCAGTCTATGTGCTCTCTTGCCCAGGTAAGACGTGCAGCCCGATTGCGAGTATAGAGCAATGGTACTCTCGTAGGTCGACGGCTCTCGAAACCCATACGGTGAAGCGAGCGTTGCATAGTCCGTTTACTGACTGTACGACTGGCACCGTCATTAAACTGGGTGGTAATTTGAGCTAATGTTTGGCTTCGCTGGCTACGTACAATACGCCTGAGCCGTCTCTCACCACGCACTTTCAAGGCTAATTGTCCTTTGCAGTTTGCCCGATCGCTAGTTTTTTTTTTCACCATCCATTTATTCTTGGTATACTCTTGACACTTTCGACCTTGAAAATCCTAGCTGTCTGACAATTTCGGAAATTGTGCGTCACGCACCTACGATTTGTCCGCGATCGAAGGCGCCTAAATCAGGCAGTTTACCCATACTGGCAATTCCAACAACTAATTCAGAACAACCACAGTACGCGCTATATATGCTGTTACCACAGCGCCTTCACTTGCGCATTCATGATGCGCAGCGCTACACAATTTGCATAGGCTTTGCTATCCCTAATTCAGTGGCACTTCAGTGTATATGTACATATATATATATAAATATATATATATATATATATATATATATATATATACATATATATATATATATATATATATATATATATATATATATATATATCTATGTATGTATGTCAAAATTTTAACGCATTTTGATACTTCTAAGTGTTTACTGCTTGTCCAAGCTATACTGACTGGGTTTGGCACGCTACCAAACCCAGTCAGGCACGCTGCCAAAATTATAACTCACGAGGTACGGACAGACAGTTTCAACGTTTGAAATTTTGTTTTCCGGAAGACCGTTATGGTGGAAAGTAAACCTACTTTAAAAAGTCGACAATTAAAGAAATTTAAGGTATAAAAGAAGATACTCTCTTGTCATACCAAATTTCCTCTGTTACAAATTACATTTCAATGTTAAAGTAAAAAAAAAAGAAGGAATAGAAGAAGAAAAATAAATACTGACTTTTTCCCTCACATAAATATCGTTATTCCTTTCATGCGGGAATCCTTACACCCGAGAATTTAATTTAATAAGTAAATTTGATAAATCATTAAATAACCTTTAAATTTCATTTTTCACGTACATTTCTGTCAATTTATTACATTCACTTAAATAGAGCTGCTAAGTTAGCGCGGTGTTTACTTCAGCAGTTCGTAAGTACTTGTTCCAGAATTCCAACCCCGGTCTTTGCAAGCATATGAAATAGGTTTTTCCTTGTCAAGAGTTTAGCGACAGGTCGGCATAAAAGAAAAGTACCCCCATTTTTAAACTGAGTGCAAAGAAAATTTTAGGTTCCTATTTTTTTTTTGTTCAAATTCTTAAAACTCCTGTATTTCTTCCTGTTTTTGAAGTTTTGAGTACGAAAAATTCCTTGTTCTGCTTAAAACTTCCTAATTCATTATCTGTGACGCGTACTCGCAGCATCACCTCAGTTTTACAGCCAGTAAAGCCAGTACAAGCTGAAAATTCTCTTTAATTGTTAAATTTTCATAGACTTTTATGTTTTCTACTAAGTTTTCTTTTACTTTTAGTTTTTCATCTATATATTTAAGTTGCTAAGCCGATTTTTGGGCAGTCCGTGAGAGAAAACTACTGCATCAAATTACTTCATTTTGGTCTTAAACGAAAGATTTTAATATATAGATGTGTCAAATTTGGTTTTTGTAACCACAATTTAGATTAATTAGCGATAATTTACAATTAAAAAATTGCTTTCTGAGCATGCTCAGTGACATGTTTAAATCTGACTTTAGATACTAAGCATGAATCCGCATAAACACACTAATTTGTTTCTGCGCATGCTCAGTGAAATGTTTAAATTTGGTTTTAGGTACTTACTAAACACGAGGCCTCATAAACACGTTAATTTGTTTATTCCAAGGAATCTCTCTAGTTCTCTCTCTGTCATTAAAGAGCCATATTTATTTTTTATTCTGTACAATAGTAAATTTTAATGTGTATTTCTCTATTCTAAGTATCATGATTTTCAACATTTTACTGAGTTGCTGAGTACAAATACCAGGTTTTTAGTTTGTCATTAAGTAACCATATTTCTTTTTATTGGGTTCAATAGTAATTACCATGTTTTTATTAACTCGCTTTCTTGTTTGTGTGTTTGTGTGTTTGTGTGTTTGTGTGTTTGTGTGTTTGTCCCGTACAAATCTTGCAATCGATTTTTAACTAACTTCCCGACTAGCTAGACATTTGAAACTTTTAGAATAGCTCAGAACACGATGACAATGCATTATTTTAATACTTTTAGCCATATTTAAGCAGAATTAAATTCCTTTTCAGTTATTTTCAGTTAATTTTGTTTTGTAGATTGGTGCAGACATCTATCGCCGGGACGGGAACGAAAAGTTAAACGCAAGTTAACTTCCAATTAACTTCATTTTCTTTCAAGTTGATGGGATAATTCATTAAAAAATTTTAAAAAGTATTTATTAATACACAGAATTGTCAAGTTTATATGATTCAACAGAAAATTTAAAAACATGGTATATAAAAAGTTCTTTTTATCTTGTAATTATTTTTTAAGTGTGTTTCTTTATTCTTAACTAGCCGGGCTTCGCCTAGCTACGCTCAAGCCATCCGTGTAACATATTTATGTACTTCGGGCCCCACAAAAGAAAAAAAAAAGCCTAAAAATGTATTAAATTCAAGTGAATAAATTCTTTTCAATTTTCATTCCCGTCGCTGCCGACAGATGGCAGCACCACTGCACCAAATGATTTGGTTTCTCAGCAGTGAGTGATTTTAGAATGAAAATATCTCTAAAACTATTGAATTAACAGAATAAGTGTACGCAGAAAAAATTATCAGTTTTCGAAGCTCTTTCCAAATATGTAACATTTATGTACTTTCATGAGAAAAAAATACACCAATTTTCCTGTATATTTGTCGGCCATTTTTTTTCGAGGAGTGGCCCGCCCGGATGAGTTACGGTCACGTGATCTCGACATCCTCTTGTCCCTTTATTAGTATAGAAGATATTATGATTTTCAACATTTGGCAATGATGTGTTGAGTATAATTTGTGTATAAGTACACCTATTTACTATCCAACCGTCATGTTTTGACGGATACCAACTAGTTGTCATTAAGTTTATTTCCGAATTTTTATTAAAATTGTTTATCACGAATAGTTTGTTTATTCAGAAAATAAAATTCATTTTTGTCCATAAAAGAATTAGTTGGAGGATGGTCCCGGACAATTTTCTTTTTTTGACTAAGTGGTCCCTGGTCAACAAAATGTTAGGAACCACCGCTTTTGAAATATAGTATCGTGTATTTTTTACCGGTGCTTTAACACTAGAAAGACGGGAATTTTTTTCCTTACTACAAAGACTGAACGCAGTCATTTTTTCTGTTAAAAATGAAATCAAGAATTTAAAATATTTAACGTTTTTTAAATGGTTAAATACTTTAAATTTTGAACTATTTCATACCAAATATATAATAAATTAGTATATATTTAGATATTTTTTTATGCAGGTATGCCGAGCTGACAACCTGGTAGGGTTTATCCGTAAAATTATATGCACGGTTTCTGCAGACCTTATTTTTCCACACCAATATTTCCTAAGATCCAATATTTCTGTTATTTGCAAAAGGGGGAAGAGACGAAAAGTAACTAACATCTTTCCGGTATTATTTTAAATATTTCTGCCTGTTTTCTACATTGCCGTCAAATCGACGGCTTTCAGTCTTAGTAGGTATACAACACATCTCCCCCCCTTTACTATCTTTTCTTATATAAAAGCCTAGAGTAGAAAAGTGTAGGTAACCATTCCGGGACGGACCAAGTCGGGAACATCTTAACATTGCGACGCCATTTTCTGAAATTTTTCTTGAAAAATAATACCACAAAAGTTACATATTTTGAAAGCCTTTTAAAAAAAATGAAAATTTCAAGTGAACAACATAGCTTAAAAACCGTTTAGTTTTTGAAATATCTTCAAATTAAAATATCCATTGAAAATAATCATTTATTCAATTGAGTCATTCACTTGAATTTCGAATTCATTCTACTCCATGGTTTTTCATATTCCCTTTAAATAACTACATTTTTGAAGTTTAATTTTAATGCTAATTAAATTGTGTTTCACTTTGCTAAATATTACGTAATTATCATAAATTATTATAAATACTGCTGTGTGGTGAGTCATTCACTTTTGAAACTCATTCAATTCCCTTTTGAAACTCATTCATCAAAACTAATTGTTGTTTACTGCTGTTTAAGTTTCGTTTTCAGCCATGCCTGCTGTGTGGTGAGTCATTTACTTTTTAAACTACATATTTAGTTTTTTTTTGTTGTATTTGTTGTTTGTTTGTTGTATTTTATTGTTGTTTACGGCTGTTAAGTATCGTTTTGAGCAATGCCTGCTGTGTAGTGAGTCATTCACTTTTGAAACAGTTTTGGTTTAGTTTTGATTTTACATTTAGTTTTGACATTACATTCAAAAATAAAATCTTCATGCTTTATTTTTGTTGTTCGTATGAACTCTTATGAGAAGGAAACGCTGATGAACATTCCGTTATTTTTGACGGGGGTTATACACTAGTCGATTATAGTTTTGTAAATGTGTGTGCGTATTTCGCGCAAAATTAGAAAAAGTCATAAGATTTCAGAAGCCTGAGGGCATAAATACAGACATAGCGCTCAATAGTATATCCGAAACCGTCAAAATGACGGCAGCTGTCTTTCTAGTTTTAAACTTTTACTTAAAATACTACTTTTAACTGAGATTTTTGTAAGGGATAATAGCAGCCTCGCTTGGATGTCTTTTCTGATATTTCAAACTTCAAGAAGTGTCGCGAAAAAATTCAGAAATAAAACATACATCGCTCCTATCGTTAAATCAATAATAAGAACACTCCATGGACAATCTGTGGTGTCGAGATATTGAGAGGCACGTGAACTGTTGGGTCCATGACTTAAGTGATTTTCTTCAATTGTTTGTCCATTGTGTTCAATGTTTATATCTTATCTGTATGAGCCCTAGCCACTGTAAAAAAACTATGACGAACATTATTTTATATGTGATTCCATAGAACACTGTTTTCAAAATAAAAGGATTTTTGGAATTTAAATAAAAGTTCATTTCAACAAAGAATAAAAATTTTCCTGTATCTGTGAGCAAAATAAAAAAGGTTTTTACACACAAATAGATAAGTGGAAAAAGATTCAAGCATTTTAAGGGGACAGAACATCTTTAAAATGGTCCAAAAATCGATTTATTTGTTTTTCACTTTAATTATAACCATCTGAACAATTTAGTATCACTGTTTTTTGCGACGCAGGTACATCATGAGATATTAAAAGGATTGTGAACACCGAAACAGTGATTTTATACAAAATTTTGAATGCATTAATTAATGTTAACCTTCACTATAAAATGAACTAATAACTCGAAGTTATCTTCAGTAATAAAAATTTTACAAAAGATTTTATGTGAAAGATTTTGTAAAATATTTTTAATTAATCAATAATCGTTAATATAAAAAATTAAAGTAACTGCACGATTTTAGTTGATTATGTTAAGCCAAATATTATCTTTAAATTAAAATGTGTTTAATGTTAATAAATTGAAAATTACCGTATTAATCGGACCACAAGACGCACCATTTTACATTAAGAAAATCGAATTAAAATTGGGGTACGTCTTTTGGTCCGAAGGTAACATTAAAATAATATGAATATTTTATTATATATATTATAAACTTTTTATCTATATTATTTATTATATATATACATATATATATATAAATATATATATATATATATATATATATATATATATATATATATATATATATAATCCTTATTAAGTTATAAATTGAAAATATCTTTTTATACCTAACAAAAAACAAAATATTCCTTTCTAAAAATCCTTCCATAAATTTGAGATTCACCTTATCGTCTAATATGTCTTATGGTCCAAAAAATACGATAACATCAGATATAATGCGCATAGGGACTCATAGTAATTATGAAAACAATGTTACTTAATTAAGTTTTCCTGAACAATTTAAATATTTTACATCAATCTGTTATTTTTGTGCGACAATTTATGTTACATTTAACAGTTCAGAGATTTTCTTTCAATTTGCTTCATTGGTTACTTTGTAAAAAATTATGAAAACTTAACAAATTTCCTAGCATTTTTCACAAATTAAAGGTGTAGTGGCCCCTTACGGGATAATACAATTTGAAAAGTTGTACTTAAGTTATCCATAAACAAAAGATTGCACATAGATAAAAAACATGCATATTTTATGCTCAACTACAAAAGCGTTCTTGCCAATGAAAACGTTAGGAGAAAAAATTTACTATATACAAATTTATTATTTGAGCTCTTTTCATTAAAATAATGCTAAAGAAAGACGTCACAGCAAATGCCTCTGTTTTTTCTCCCACAATTTAAATTTTTCCTCATAGTTCATTAATTCGTTGAGCTCGATTTTAAATCATCACAAAAAGTATTTTTTTAATAAAACTCTTTTAAAACTTCAGACATTTGAAATTTATTCATTATAACTTATATTTTCCTTGTTTAATTTCTTATAATAAATTGAACAAAACTAGCTTTTATAAAAGTTTTTAATGAATTCAAATACGTTTTGACCGATGGGTCATATTAACGAAAATGTTAATTATCATTAAAGAAAATGTTTTTATTACAGTGTCCGGGGCTAAAGGTATCCAAAAGTCATGACTTATTTTTTCGGAACTGCCCATTAGAATTTAAAATATTTTTTTTAAATAGGAAGAACATCTCACCTTATTTTAATATCAATCACAGATTTCTATCATAGTATCACAGATTTCGATCTGTGCACCTTTTGTAGCACGACAAACGTCTAAATGATAATCCAGTTCTCCCCAAGTATTTCGTCGCATATCAGACGTTATTAGACTTTTTTGCTTGGGAATTCATTAAAACCGTTGTGTATAAACAAAAAATTGAAACTGTGGATGAGATGAAGAAGCGTATCATTCAAGCAATTCGTGTAATAACTCCTGATATGCTACGAAACACTTGGAGAGAACTGGATTACCATTTAGACGTTTGTCACTCTACAAAAGGTGTACACATCAAGATCTATGATACTATGATCGAAATATATGATTGATATTAAAACTTGGTGAGATGTTCTTTCTATTTAAATATTTTTTTTTATTCTAATGGGTAGTTCCGTAAAAATAAGTCATGACTTTTGAATACCTTTAGCCCGGTCTACCTGTATTTATTAGAACTTAATAATCTTAGTCTCATATTGTTTTAGCTGCATAAGTCCCTGCATATTTCTGTTAGTTCTGTAACTTTCCTGTGTTTGAAATATATATTAATTTATTTCTTACTTCTAGAAACAGAAAATGTATATCACATTTATTATCAATGGAGTCACCTTTATATCAGTTCAATGAACGAACTCTTAAATGTTTAAGAGAGGCAGTTGCGCAAGCCAATGAAGTCAAACTAATTTATGTCCATTTTTGATTTTTTCCCAATGACGCGGGGGGCAACAACAAATCTCTCGATATTCGCCTGCGAAGCAGCATCCGCGAGAGACGTTCGTTGCTTACAATGGGGGTACCGTGTTGGTGAACCAACATAACCCTCTGGGGCGACTACAATTTTGGCCGTTCACCCCCAAGGGCGATTTCTGTAGGGTGCGTACCTTCCCCCTCACGCTGACCTCATGAAACGACTTTTCTGTCTACGGATTTAACGAGCCCATATCCGGCCTAGACACGAAGGTATTTTATGGCACTCCTTGGGATTCGAACTGAGCACCCTCCGTCCGAATCCCAAAGCGTTACAACTCGTATTTCTTGGGCCCTTCAATTTTTGATTAAAATAATGAGCATAATTCATATTTGAAAGCACAACTACTTAAGTAAAAATCATAAAACAACTTCAGTTAAATAAGTATCTGTACAATTTCGATAAAGCTTTCCCTCCTTTTGAATCTTTAGGAAAAATATAAAAAATTCTTTGACTATTTCAAGGGAAATAGTCAAAGATACTAACCTTTTCCAATATAAAGCTTATAAGGTATAAGTTGTTTTCTAAAAAAAAAGGTTCGCAATTAATTTTTAAAATATTCATTAAGGATTATATTAATTTTTTTTTGGTTTTATTAAAGTGACGAATAGTTGAAATAATTTCTTCCTCCTCAATTATTCATATATCTTTATTCATATTCTTAAGGTAATGCATCAGTTGATGACATACATCTTCTATCAAAATTTTTAACTGTGAGTAATATTCCCCTCAATATTATCCGATTAACAAATTAGCAAATGCCTATTTTGGAATTCTTTTGTATTCTCATCATGGTAGATGTTTAAATAATAGTATACAGTTTTTAATTAAAAAAGATTTTTTTGTTGTTAATTTTTTACGGAGCATTAAGTTATTGATATCTATACAAAATTAAAACTATCTTGTAAAAAATTTAACTATAATAAAATATTTTAAAGTATATGTTATATTTAAAGACTTATTTTATCTGCAGAAAAAAATTTTCATTTGCATTTGTTAAACTGTGCTTGAAAAAATCATAGGATGATTCCCCGTAGTCAGCACGGTAACTGAAGATATGTGACGTCAACTGACGTACTACCTTAACGTGAGCAGTTATATTAAAGCAAGTCCTACAAGTGATTTTTAATTTTGGGAAAGAAAATTCCCTGGTTTATATTTTCTATCCTGACGAATTTAACTCAATAGAATTTAACGACAGTTTCTATCAAGAGAGAGGCGACCTCAATAACAAGTTTTGCGATGAGCCCGCTAACCCGCCCTTTTCTAGTATCAACTTTTTTAAAAGGAGCTAAATTACTTATTCCTTTAATCCTAAAAATATAACTGATATTTATGAAAATATGTGTCTCTATTACTAATAAACAATAATCGTTAAATAGCATAAAAGTTTCAGAAATTTTTTATGCATCGCGAATTTTGTAATATTGTAGTAGGCTAAGTTATTGAGCCTTGGTAACAAATAAACATTTGTATTACTCTCCAGGTATGTGAAAATTTTGCTGATCTAAAATGACGTCATCGTGACGTATGTTTGTAATCGATAAAAACGCTTATTTGTAGAAAATACAAATATACGTCACGATAATGTCCTTTCTGCAAACCCCAAGGCTAATAGTTAGAACTAACTTCTTTACCACGATGTTACAGAGGCCGTGAAGAAATAGTGTTATAAAGAGATTATTGTTATAGAGGGTGCCCCAAAATCATAAAATTGTTTCAAACTATTTTGGGAACTACTTTGAAGTTCCTTTGCTTCGGCAGTACTGGGCATTTCGTATTGCTTCATGTTTTTCAGACGATTTCTAAATGTATTTTCTCCTATAAACCTTTAGAATATAAAACATGAGGTAAAATTAAAAATATTTACGTATTGGTGAATTGAAAATCCTTTTACATTAAAACATAGGAAAATCCGCCAAAACTTTTTTAAAAGATATATATTTTTTTGAGTATATTTCATTATGTTAGGTAGCATTTTAGCGAGATTTTATTGTATGCATGTATAATAACATCTCGTTTTAAAATGATCAAAAAGGCATTCATTATTACAAACAAATCAACAACCAATAATTCTTTCCCTCAAACAATCAAACTAAAGAGAGAAAAACGCTAGACAACATGAGAATACGAGCGCGAAAAACTTTTGAACTGCGAGACAGCATCTGAGGGAACTCACCTGAGAGCACGTAAAAGAGATCGCTTCGGTGTCCCCACCTGAGCGCAACAAGTGGCGAACAAACTCAAACGAGGTCTTGAGTGAGTGCGGAAAGATGGATCGATTGCTGTCAGCTGTGCGCGACATCTGTGAGAGAAGCAAATGAAATAACATCGCCAATTTCAAAATAAGAAGGGTCTAGCTTTTAAATCATGCTTCACCACATCGACGTAGACCTTAAATTATTTTCGAAGTATTGGGAAAATTTGTTTTATGTCACAAAAGGAGGTAACTATGGGTAAGAAACGATTCAATTAAGAAGGGTCTAGCTTTTAAATCATGCTTCACCACATCGACGTAAACCTTAAACTATTTTCGAAGTATTGGGAAAAATTTGTTTTATGTGACAAAAGGAGGTAAATATGGGTAAGAAATGGAGCTGAGATCATATCTCAACACACACCAACTCGTCATATTGATTTCGTATTCTAAATCTGGTCCAATAAGTCATAACTGCAACATATTTCCACCAAAAAATAAAGAAACTTTTATAAAAAAATACTGATCAAATACTGTTTTACGACCGGTATTATATTAATATTTTACTTTCCCACAAATTTAGGAGAACTGGGACAAAATATTTTTAAAAAAGAAGAAAAACGCTATTTAATTCCTTGGCTTAAAACGTGTACGACTTTTTTTTTTACGATGACTATGTTGCCACATGCAATACTTCTTTTCTGCTGTGCTGGTTTGGTTTAGTTTGATTTGGTTTGGTTTAGAGCACTACAATCATTTTTTGCTACACGAGGGCTAATTAGACCGGGGCCTACTGCTTAAAGCTATAAACATCCATGCCAATTGTGGGACTCGAACCCTCAGTCTGTTTTCCTGCTGTGCTGTCAATTTGTACCTTGTTATACGTGTGTACTTTTAGTCTTTCTTATCTCAATGAAAATTTTCCTGATTGGTCATCTTTAAAAAGATGTAAAAATTTTTAAACCTCCGTTCAAGGCCATTTTGAGAAATTTTCGACAGCATTCCTTTGATTTACTTTTATTGAATTTTCTTTAGAAATTTGTAATTTAGAGTAAAAGATCGGAAATTATTTTCCTAGAAACAAAAATTATCCTGAAAAAATTGATTATTTCCCTTTAAAGTAATTAAAAATCTTATAAATAAAATACCTCCTAAAAAACCTTATAAATATAATCCTAAAGACAAACAAATTTTCTAACACTTCGTATGCACTAAAGGGAAACAATTATCTAAATAGTTATTGTTTCAGTAAATATATCAATAACTAAATATGATTTAATATTTAAATTCTAAAACTTTTAAAATAAACTATCCAACTATTTCTTTTTAGTATGAGGATGTTAATAAAACGACACATTTCATAAAAAAATCATTAAAAATACTGGCAAATAAAAAAAATTTTAATTTTTCCTGGATTTACTTAAGAAAAGAAATAAAAATTATTTGGAAAATTTTCTGATCTTTCTTCCCGTCATATTGAGATTTATAGCTCTTTCGCAAATTTGTCGTAAAACTCGCACAATAAGATGGACCTTTACTACCATTTTATGCGATACAAGTGACATATTCAATTAAGTTAGCAAACGTGTCAGCTATAAATAATCCTAACATATGCCATACTGCTATTTACATATAAATAAGAGGATATCACAAAAGAACTTTCCGTAAATAAAGGAACAGACTGTTAATGCTCAGATGTATCCTTGCACTATGAGGGCGCGCTGGCTCAATTGGCATGAGCAGCGGGCCAGTGATCTGAACGTCCCTGGTTCGATACTCGTTGCTGCAAATCCACCGCCGTGTTCACTAATGGTGGCCGGGGCACGTTAAATACGGCGTGGCTACAATGTCCTCCAAGTTCTGAAATTTACCTCTGAAGGTGCGGGGTCAAATGTTCCGGTCTCGTCCCTTGACTCTGTTCAAAATTACGGGACCGATATTCTTCAAGGTAAAGTCAGACTTCAGCCCTAGTGGTACCTCGCTTTAAAGTGAAGCTGCTTACTGCCAAGGATACTAGGTCCTTTGGACTTGGTGTAGGCTTTCCTATACCAAGGGGATTGAAACATCAACATGCTTGCACTATACTTCACAGCTTGTAATCACTTGTGCCTTTTACATTTGACTTATTAAATTTTCAAGTTGTTGTTTTATTTTATCCCTTGAATAAAGTAAGATTTGTCCAACTCAGCAGAAAAAGAGTTGGACAAGTCTTACTTTATTCAGGGGATAAAATAAGAGGTCCAACTCTTATACTGCTTTACTTTTGTTAAAACCAATCTTACTTTGCCTGGGTCTTAGTGAAGGGTCTTACTTTATTTAACCAATCACTTTCGAAATTTCAAGGAAATATTTTAGTGTTTTTGAACAAATAGTAGTCCGAGTGGGCCGATTCGGCAAGGATACGTCATTCACAGCGTTTAGCTCATACGACAAATGTGAACTTGAAGACCAGTAGCTGCATAGCAATTCCTGCAAACTCAGCCGACGGTAAATTTCTCTTCGGGTAAATTTTATGTGCCTGGGCACCGCACGGACAGTACAGATCTGCCGACCAATTAGGGCAACCCGGGGCCCTCCGAGTGGGCCAAATCTGGAGAATACGGAAGTTGTGGAACAATTTCGCAATGTGAGTTTAATAGTTTTGAAACCATAATCGCAGATGAATAAGCCGGAGCATTGTCATGATTGAAAAGAACATGTGGTGACCACCATTGATTACTTTAATTGCTCAACCACTTTGTTAGTGAAGACGCCAATCCCAAGGAGACGTGATCACTAACCACGAGGTATTATGCAAAACATTCCCTCATAAAAGGCTGACGATATGCCGACCAACAGACAGTCTCATCTGGCGGATTTTACTGTTATGTGCATCTTCGTTCCCTGCTCGTGCGCCGAAGTTGTCGTCCGTTCTTTCTGTCGTTTTGTTCTTTTCCAAGTAGTCAATAAAGATAATATTCAATGGGCGTTCCAGAAAAGAAAAATGAAAAATACACCTTGGCCATAACCTTTTCTACAGAGGGAACCGTTTTTCGCTTTCTTTGGTACCGGTTCACTTCCTTCAAATTGCTCTTTTGACTGTACTTTAGTTTCTAGTTAATAGTAATGTATCCATGCTTCACCAACTGTTACGAAACGACTCAAAACTTCATTAGGATTTCTCTGATAAATCTACAAATTGCACTCCGAAGTGTTCAAGTTTCTGATCGATCGTTAGCAAACGCTGTAACCATTTTGCCGGCAGCTTTCTCATAAGCAAATATTCATGTAAAAAATTATGCGCTATCTCTTATGAGATGCTAGCAGCCTCAGAAATCTCCCACATTTTTAAATAATCATAAAATAGATTTGTCAATAATTTATGATGTTGCGGTCTCAGTAGGGCAACCAGAACGCCCACCGTCACTTTGACCCCAACTAAAAACAACAAGTGACTTGTAAATCTTTCTCAGTGAGTGTGCAGAGTCACCATAATACTTATCAAGCCTTGATGTAGTTTCAGCAACCGTTTTGCTTTTAAAAAAACTAACGTTTTGTCGAAACGCGGAACACTTGTCTTTCAACATTATGTGGGCAATAACAATAGCTGACCGACTGAAAGTCACAGACTAAGCGTCGGATTCCTTTACAATTTGACATGCGCACCTGTAAAGCATGCTAAATATGAGAGCTCCAGCAACTTCATTGCAGTGATGCCATCAGTTCGAATTTTCCCGGATTAATCAATAAACCTCCACCCCTGGACTCGACTAATGTCTGGAGGTATCCTGGAGGCAATTCACATCATGAATCCTACTGAGCAGCCAACAAATCCATAGGAGTTCGAGGAGGGGGAGATTTCTTCTGAACAGCACGTTGCAAGGCATCCTGATGGCCCTTGAGATATGCCCCATAATGTTCATGTATAGGGATTTAGATGCCCAATGGAAGTGTCTAAAATCAGAGGAGTGATCCTGGAGCCACTCGGTATCAACTCTCGACGTGTGGGGTATCGCATTGTCCTGCTGGAATTGTTCAAGTCCGTCGGAAAGCACTATGGACATGAATGGGTGTAGATGATCGGCCAGGATGCTTATGTTCCAATCACCTGTCACAATCGTCTCTAAACGTACCAGGAGTCCTATATCACGCCAACTGCAAAAGTCCACACCATCACAGAGGCTCCACCAGCTTGAACAGTCCCCTGTTGACATGTATGGTCCATGGATTCATGAGGTTGTCTCCGTAAACGTCCGTCCGCCCGATACAATTGGAAACGAGACAGGTCAGACCAGGCAACGTGTATCCAGTCATCAACAGTTCAATGGAGGTGTAGGCGGGCCCAGGCGAGGGAAAAGCTTTGTGCCGTGCAGTCAACAACGGTACACGAGTGGGCATGCGGTCCCGAAAGCCCATATCCATGACGGTCCGTTGAACAGTTCGCACGCTGACACTTGTTGATGCCCCAGAATTGAAATCCGCAGCAATTTGAGGAAGTGTTGCCCGTCTATCTAGTTTAAGGATTCTCATCAGTAGTCGATGGTCCCGTTCATTCAAGGTATTTTTTTCGGGCGCACCGCTGTCGAAGATTTGATGTTTTGCCGGATACCTGATATTCATAATACACTCGTGAAATAGTCGTGCATGAAAATCCAAATTGCATCACTACTTCGGAGATGCTATGTCCCATCTCTCGTGAACCGTCTATAATGCCACGTTCAAAGTCACATAAATCGTGATAACCTGCTATTGTAGCAGCAGGAACCGATCTAAAGCTTAGCCAGACACCTGTTTTCTTATATAGGCACTGCCGACCGCATAGCGTTACGCTGAATGGTTTCATATCTCCGCTATTTGCATACTTAAGCCACTTTTTTTTTACTTTTCATTATATATATATATACACTCAAGAGCCAAAACATTATGACCACCCCTACATTTTGCAATGAATTCGCCTGGATGACGTGGAAGGCACGTGATCAGGTGGAAGTGGTATTTAACTGCTGCTGGAGAGTCTGAAGAATCATTCTTTCACTTACTTCTGTGTGTGATGGGAAAGGCTGCGGATCTAAGCGACTTTGATAGAGGGCATATTGTAATGGCTCGAAGGGTCGGAACAAGTATTTCCGAAACTGCTCGACTCGTGGGTTGTTCGCGACCTACAGTTGTTAGCAATTATGCAAAGTGGATGAATCACGGTGAAACCAGCAGTAGACGACATGGTGTTGGACGACCACACGCTATCAAAGAAAAAGGTCGTCGGAGACTGTCTCGCATGGTGAAGCAAAACCGGAGCCAGACAGTGGCTCAGCTGACAGCCCAATACAATGCAGGGCCAAGTAGAATAGTATCGCAGCACACTGTTCAGCGGACACTATTGGATATGGGGCTACGCAGCAAACGTCCCACTCCTGTGCCTTTGCTGACCAAGCGTCATAGCCAACTGCGCCTGCGCTGGGCCCGGGAACATCGAGACTGGTCCATGGATCAGTGGGAGAGAGTTGCCTGGTCAGATGAATCACGGTTTGTCATTCATCACGCCGATGACCGAGTCAGGATACGCCGTCTTCCAGGCGAACTGTTGCTCCCGCAATGTACAGTAGGTCATACACAGGCCGGTGGTGGCGGTATTATGCTTTGGGGGACGTTCTCTTGCGTCTCTGGGACCCGTGGTTGTGGTAGAGCAGACCATGAATGCTACAGGGTATCTGAACATCATTGCGGACCAGTTGCACCCTTACATGGCCTCTGTTTTTCCAGCTGGAAATGGAATGTTCGATCAGGACAACGCCCCGTGTCACAAGGCTAAAATTGTGTTGGAGTGGTTCCAGGAACATGATGCTGAATTCCAGTTAATTTCCTAGCCGCCTAACTCACAGGATCTCAATCCGATAGAACACATTAGGGATGTCATGGGACGGCAGCTCAGAGTTCAAAGACCACCAATTCGCAATATCTCGGATTTGCGTGACCGTTGCTTAAACATCTGCTATAATCTGTCTCCGGCCATCTACCAAGGACTTGTGGCATCCATGCCAAGGCGGGTTGAAGCTGTGTTGCGCGCCAAAGGTGGGCCAATTCGTTATTGACAGGTGGTCATAATGTTTTGGCTCTTGAGTGTATATATATATCTTTGTGTGTGTAACGTGAGTTTCATTTTTTAAAAATTGAGAAGTCCACGGTTTTCTTTATCCTCCTTGTACCTCTATAAAAGTGAAATATTCCCTTTCATTTAAGTACAACGAGTGAAAAAAAATTCTCTATGAGCTAAAAAAAACAAGAAAAATAACCATTCTTAATGGCACGGAATTCTTTATTTCGTTTTTTTTTTCAGTTTCCTATTCATGGACAACTCAATTACATGTTCCAGCTTCATTTTATCTAACAAATGTAGATAAAGAAAGGCAATGTTGTTACCGAAATAAATTGCTAATATAGAATATACAATTATTACTCCTCAGCTATAGCTATACGTTTTTTCAAAATCAATACTAACATGCATTGTTTGCAGGACGGGACGTTATCGTAAATGCACTTCTTTTACACTAATAGCGTGTAAAGCACATTCGAAAAATAAACGATACTTGTGCAACTCCATTATGACTGTCTTCATGGTTCTAAATAGAATTTGTGTTTAAGCATGTGTCCAATTCCCCAAAGTATCTTATTACCTTTATGCAAATGATCAAAATTAGTAAAAATCCAAAATCTGGAGTATTTCTGCCATTAGAATTTTCAGATAAAGGTCATTTAACTTGTAATGTGAAACTGCATGATCAATAGCTCGCTATTTGCCATCCAGAGAAACGGGAGGAATCCATTGAGCTGAATATAATAGGTGTTTCTGTGTATCATGGTATGTAAAGATTTTCTCCTCCAATAAAAGTTTATTATTTCAATCAGTGTTTAAATAGTGTGTAATTATCTTTCCTCTCATAAATGTTACGAATGTTACTGTTAGATGTGGTGGTATCAGTTAAGATTTCTGCAAAGTCATGTAGCATCTTCGAAACTACAGTTTCTTAAAAACCGTATAAACGGGAATGAAATGTTTCTGTAAAATAGAGAAAAGAAAATTACATCTAAATAAAATACAACGCTCAATGTATGCAATTAATTTGTATGGTTAATATCCATAAAAACATACTATTTTGAATTAAATTCTTAAAAAACTGCCATATCAATTAGTCTAGTGGTTAAATTTTCTCTTTTTCCGTATTTTAATAGTTCTTTTGTCAATTTATTTCGTTGTTATGCACGTGACGCAAAATTAATTTAAAGTATCAGAAAATAAAAGAAACCATGGGATCAGCATTTAATAAATTAAATTCTAAAAATTAATCCTAGAAAATTCACCAAAAATCAGAAAAGGGAGATAAAGATTCGAAAAAGATTTCATTTTAAAGGAATTAGATCTTTCTCTTGATTTAAATTTTATATCCCTTACATTATTATTTTAAATGCAAACTTTAAAGAATATTCAAAAACAGCTTAAAAATTTAATTTACAAAAATCTAAGAAGAACTTTTCAAAAAGCTTTCTTAGTGCACCCCTACACTATAAGAAGAATCGCCATGCAAAATTTCAGCCCTTTAGGTCCAGCGGTTTGGTCTGTGCGTTATCTGTTAGTCAGTTAGTCAGTCAGTTAGTTACGGAACTGTTTTATATATATACTAGATAAACGTGGGATGAATTGAATTCGCATGACAGAATTCCCTAACATCGCCGGGATGGTATAGGGATCCCGGCGATGACTTTGAACTCCCGCGATGGCTCTTGACAGACAGTTATTACTAACAACTGCGAAATTTAAAGCGTTATATTTCAGTAACCCAAATGAGGAATTTGTTCGCGAAAGACACTCCTAGCTAAAGCAGTTGAATTCAAAGTGAAAGACGTAGAAAAATGCTCGAAAGTATCTACGTATTGAGTTTAAACTATAAACTTGAAAACATTTAGTCCTAAATTCCCATTAGCCACTGTAATCGTTTAGTTAACAAATGTGCATTTCCGTTGATGGTCTCCTCAAATACGAATAGACGACACTGTCTCTAAATTCATTATATTAGAGTACTTCATTTTTGTGCTTGTTTTTTAACTTTTCGTCCAAATTAATATCTTTCTCTTTATAGCTATCCAACCTTTCCAGACAAAATATTGATAAAGAATGAAAATTTTATAGTGCTAGATATAATTTTGAATTTTTCGTATATTTAAATGTATATACGCGTAAGCGTGGGCACAGATTTAATTTTTCTTTTTTTTTTTCAGTTATCCAAATAAGTCCGATAACCAATTATCATTTACCATCTTACCTCTTTTTAAAAAAATTTCAACATCTAAATGTATGAATCTTTCTAATTTATTTTACTCTGTTTTTTGTAAGTTATAATACATTTAATCTGTTTAACCCTTTAATCACGAGTTTTTTTCGGAAAACTAGTAATGAATGATCGAGTTTTTTTTTTTTTTTTTGAACAGCCAGGGTTTGCTATAAATGGAAATCTCGGTGCAAAATTTGGTTGATTTGTACTAATTTGATACCAATTTCTTGCTACAGCCAAAATCTCGTAATCATTATCTTCAGATTCACTTCCATCACTCAAGAGATCATCACTTTCATCGCTGAAACTTTCTGATAAATTGGCATATTCAAAATCGTCAGAGTCGCTCATTATCAGATAATTTTTTCTAAACAAGTTACAAAAGCACTTAGTAAAAATTAATTTGTGGTTAACTGTTTACTTTTATGATATTTAACGTAATAAAAACGGATATATTACCTTTTCCACACCAAACAACTGCTTTACAACAAAGAATTCCTAACAAACTTATAGCTAATCATCAAAATGCACCACGTGATTTACACAAGAAAAAATGCTTCATAGTCGTGCCATCTATGGCAAATAAGTTTAATTATAATCTAGTCTATCTATTTTTACTAGAATGGATCTCAAACGGGCATTAGAAATAAAATAACGTGAGATACAAGAGTGCCCGTGTGAGACACGGGCATGCAAATTTGCCCGTAGCATTCGCCCGTGTCAGACACGGGCAAATGCGTTAAGGGTTAATAAAATCGTGGATAATACATTGTGCGGCAAAATGGACTCCCACATTTCAAAGAGTAATAAAAAATGAACGGAACCCTTTACAGAAAAAGCTTTTATATTTTCGAAAAATGCTAACAATCTAGTTTTTTACTGTAGTTTTTTATTACTTTTGGAACGAACATCACTCAGGTGACACCCTTCATTTGCGAAGCACTACCGAAGCCGTTCTCTAAAGTTTTTCATCCCTTTGTTGGTTATCGATGGGTGAATGGGGGCAACTTCCTCCCGATTAGGGGACTTAGGACTCGTTGCACATTTTTAGGCGTTCTAATGTTCTGAAGACGACCACTTGGTTTCCTCGGTAATGCAGATTCACTTGCTCTCATGTTTGAAACCCATCGCAGGATTGTTTTCGGTCAGAAATGGCATCAATTGCATAGCATGTCCTAAATGCCCTCTGTGTCGCGGTTACAGAATCGTTGTTTTTAAAGAACGCTTCGATCGTGAAATCGTGATTTCACCGGACCCACTCATGGTGTCTACTGACAACTAGAAAATCACGTCACTCAGGTGGCAACAGTTCACCCACTGCTGGCGTCGCCCTACTCCCACTACTCTCTTGTCAGTGACCTTCAGAGTGGGAGTGCATTCTACCGTACCCTGTATCGGTTAAGACCATGGATCGAACCTGGATTTTCTAATCCCGAGACTAGTGACCACGGAATGTGTTCACCTTCCAGGTAACCTTATCGAACGAAACAAATATGCACTTTAAGTGTATATTTTTAAAGTAATTCGTTTATATGTAACACAATCGGAATATAATAAAGAAAAATCCTTGTAAAGATTATTTTATCACCAAGTGCTCTATATTCCTTTCAAATAACAGAACCATTTGATTCCAAACTATAATAAAAACCAGAATAAAATGCAAACATTTTTTGAAATTGTGTTTTATTTCAATTGCTTTATCCTAAACAATGTACTATTTCATCAAAGTTTGCTTTGCGAGAAACAAAAAAAATCAAAACAGTTTAGAATATAACGGCAAGGAAACACCTTCCATATTTAAATTCAGAACAAAAGTTCATATTATTGTTTTTATTTCTGTTGTTTTTGTTAATCCACAAATAAGTGAATATTTGTGATTCTTAAGAACAATCTACCCCATTTAGTATACCCCATTTAGTATTATCAGTCCTCTGTACCGTAATACAGAGGCTGTTCACACATTTTTTAGACGATGTATATTGTATTCACAAAACTAAATTACATAAAATTCTTGTATTTTAAATGTTCTATTTGACATTCCTTATTATGAACTATCTTTCGACACCGCAATTTCCAGGATAATAATGCCTTTTGAAGTCTCAGAAGAGGTATTCTATCCCATTCCTCCTGAACAGCTTTCCAGAGTCCTGTAAGGGTTTTGGGACGACGTTTGGATAATGCAGATTTTAAAAGTCCGAAAGCACAAAAATCCATAGGTGATACATCGGGAGATTTAGTAGGGATATCAGTGAAGGGTATGGCCTTGATACCAGTTTCTTGTTCCATTTCTTTTAGGAAATTTACAGTGGATTTTGATGTGTGACTGCTAGCTTTGTCCTGATGGAGTCTCACAGATTGATGGCACTGTGGGTAAAGCGATGGTATTTCATTCAGAAAAATTGGCGATAAAATATGTTCCTGATAGTATTTGGAGTTAATCTTGACATTTTTTTCCACTCTTTTTATTTTTAACTTGCCATTATAAGAAAAACCAGCAACAATCATGAATCCCTTAGAAAAACTTTCTTTCGATTCTTTGAACCATGTACTTAAATTTTTTTCTCCCCTTTTATGATAATAAATGGCTCTTTTTTGTTGCAATCATTTAAATACACCCATGATTCATCTATTGTGACAATTGATTTCCATTTTTCTTTGGATAAGTGTTTCTCATATAGAATTCTGCAGCGTGTCCTGCGTTCAGCGATATGATTTGGAAGAAGACGATGCACATTGCGTTTTTTCGCTTTCTTAAGATTTAAATCAACGTTTATCATTTTGTTTACAGTGGACACCGAGCATTTTAATGATTTTGCAACTTCCTTTGACTAGGGGGATTTTATTTTAACATTAAACAACGTACCTTTGCAATAGTCGAAGATGTCCGTTTTTTCCTTGGATACCTGTTTGGAATTTTTGTCCCATTTGAGGCTCCAATTTGACGTTTTTTTCCTTTCTTGTTGACTATATTACCTATCGACGCTTTAGATATCACAAAACCATGACTCTCACATCGTTTTTTGGATAACGGAGTATGCAGATTTCTCTTTGGAAAGAGCATAAATGTAGCCTTCGAACCACTGCTTTGTTAAAAACGCCATTTTGAATAAAAACAAAACTTTCAAGCCGCAAAGGATAATTTTGACTTTTAAAAATATAGTGCAATTGCAATTATTTCTTTTGCAGCAAACGATTTTTTATTATCGCTTACCAAAATCGTCTAAAAAATGTGCGAACAGCCTCTGTAAGACAGCTAGTTCACAGGAAAAACAAACTTTATTTTATATCGACGAGACGAGGGCAACACAACACAAATATTGGCGTGGAACTCATCACATTAATTAAACGGTAGCATAATGTTATGAGGGGTACCAGAGATACCCCTTTGCGTTGTGTAAATTTAGGGAGGTGAACTCCAAAGGGAACTATGCGCTTATAAATAAAAATAACAACATTTATTATACAATATTTTACAAGAAAAGTTCGGGTTTACATATTATATTTAAGATCTTGGCTATACATATTTTTAACCGAATTAGGGCATACTTCATCCGCTTCCTGCGGCATAACCATTACGGGTCGAGTGAAATAAAAGTCTCGTAATCTCTCAGAAGGCATGAGCACTATTTAGAGGGGGAATTTATGACCAACCTGGGGAGTTTTGATGAAACAGCAGAGCATGGCATCGTTGAGGCACTTCTACAGGAGGAGGCTTTAGGCATCGGGCAGAAATTCATGTGGCTCTTCACTGGCGGAGGCAACAGGATTCGGCGCTGGCGGTTGAAGACGGGTATCTCGCCATTTTACGGGGGCGTCTTTTCTTCCCAGGCTCACTTCGCAGCTCGCTACCTCAAAACGCTCTCTCGCTCTCCCTCCGAACGTCGTTTTCTCCCACACTCGGGGCTCCTACATTCTTCATTATAACCCCTCCCCAGGTTAGTTATTCACGTAAATTTATTGCCTCTTCGAGTTTTTTATTCGAGGGCAGGATGCTCTGACATTCCCATGGTTGACCCACGTGGTACGCTTATTTCCAAGAAAATTGGAAGTCCGTTGAATTTCCTGGAATTTCTTTCCCCCGTCTTGAGGAATTCAGGGGGTGCGATGTTTCTTGGAAAATTGGTGCAGTTCCAATATGGCCGATTTATGCCCCGTAATCGTGTTGGAAGAACAAAATGGCTATAACGTTGGAAGGAGTTCAAAATGTCCAAATTGTGGATCCTTCACAACAATCACTCCCCCCCCCCTTTTCTAGGCGTGCTGGCACGCCACAGTCTGTAGGGGTTGAAGAACGGATTGGCTCCATTCGCTTCAGCAAAATAGACTCCAACTGCACAAAAGTCACACTGGCAGTAAAAAAAAAAAACATGAATGACATCACGTGTAAAAGTTCAGGAGGTCAAAATCTCCCCTTATAGTGCTGCAAGTTTTACTGATTTAAAAAAAAAATTCAAAATTTATAAATTTTTCTTTAAGCTTACACTTTTCTTTAAGCTTTTTCTCTTTTTTCTTTAAGCTTACTCTGACCAACATTAACTAACATCATAGAAAATGGTATGCATACCCTGTAAAACAAATAATAACAAAATAGTGGCTCGATCAATACATGTGATCAGAGATTAAAATGTAAAGAAAAGGTTATCTTACAGAAATAGAAATCTCTCCGCTAAAATCGTACAGCGAAGATGAAATTTTCAAAAACGTTGGCAAATGTGCATAATCGCCATTATGTGTTTAACTCGCGGAAAGAGTAAAAATGTTCTCTTTTCCTTGCGCTGCCATTTGTGTGAAACATATAATGTGCTATCCATGCATTCAATAATAATAGTATTAATAATGATAATAATAATAATAAAACACAATAATAAAACATAATACACGCTAATCTTTTAATAATATATATATATATATTTTTTAATTTTAAATTTTCCCTTTTTTTTTGTTTATTTATTCATTCCCCAACGAAATTGACCAAATTTTGCTCTATCATCAGATTTGTACACTGAAACATCGTCAAATTGAATTTAAACTATGCGCACAAATGAACCCACGACGAAAATTCTAAGGTCTGCTAAGTTTCCTAAAAAAAAATTATATAGATATCACATAGCAATATAACAGAAGACGAAGAGTTAAGAGAGAGAGAAAAAAAACTTATTTTTGCCAAAATAAAACTGAATCAAATGAAAAAAAATTTATTTACTCGGTACACCTTAGTTTTCAAAAGCCTATCGTTGACACAAGATAGTTGATCAGACCCTCTGGAGAAAACGATAAAACCCCTTAAACCGAGTTTTCCCTTGTAAATTGGCGAATGGGCAGAAAACCTTAGGCGACCATTCCCAAAGTGTTCTGTCCATGACTTACTGATATAACTGAACCAAAAACATTTTAAGTAAAAAGTTTTAAATTCTGCGCGAGTAAGAAAGTTTAATAGCTTAGCAGAAGTATTGAGCGTCTATTTCCCATTCGCCTGATTTTTGTAATTTTCTTCCGGCAGCGGTTCGCTTGCGGTTTTGATAAATGTCTGGACTCTGCATCTCCGTTCGCAATACGGCTTTTGAATTTCGCTTTGTTTGACACCCCGTTGGAGAGCATAATACAACTATTCGCGACCTCACGTTACATTTTCGCCTTGAACCTAGCGTTGGGGGAATTAGCGAGACTAACTTTTTCACTCTCTCTGTGGGGCAATTGTTTAGCCGGGGGTCCAGCAAGTTGCTGTGAAACTCCCCCTCCCACTCTCTTCTGTCGTAAACGGGGCGAGGGAACCTCGAATATTTAGTGTGTTCTCAGGATCCAACGACATTTCCTTTTTTTCACTCCCCCCTTATTTTGGGTCATTCTTCCTATTCCCCGCGATCAAAGTCGCGTTCCCGTTTTAAGGATAAAGTTGAATTCCGAGTGGGGAAAGTGTGGATTTCGTTTTGCTCCCTCTTACTAGAACATCATTTTAAAAAAGTGGCTCTTTTGCCTACTGAACAGTAAAATTCGCGCACTATTCACCGTACTGCCCCCTAAATTTATTACTATCTTTATTTTGTGATTCATTATTTTCTCTTATTCACTCATTATTCGTTACCATTATGCACAATTATTATCTTGCCCCTCAACCGGTATTTAAACATAGCAATTTTTCCTACGGGCGACCACTGAACAAAAGTTGCTAAGGCC
This sequence comes from Dolomedes plantarius, assembly GCA_907164885.2. Taxonomy (NCBI): domain Eukaryota; kingdom Metazoa; phylum Arthropoda; class Arachnida; order Araneae; family Dolomedidae; genus Dolomedes; species Dolomedes plantarius. The sequence goes on along the minus strand of OU015493.1, from coordinate 117,167,511 downwards.
TTGAATTGCATAAAAAAAAACTCATAGCAGTCTGAATCTGGGGCACCATCGAACGTGGACACTAAATGCGTAAAGCCGGGAGTTTTCCCGCTAACGGCTGAATCGGTCGCCATAATACTATGAAGTAAGGAAAGGTAATCCGAGATACTGCTATTGTGCTTCAAGACAAACCCTTTTAAACAATTTTTGTTCTAACATATACATGCGAAACATATAATAATCAAAATAAAGTAAAAATCATTATCCTAGAATTATATATATACTAGCCGCGAACACATAAACTCTAACATTTCAATACAATTTGTTCACACAACATGTAGGCATGGCAGGTACAAGGGAAAGAAAAGAGAGAAATTTTAAAAAAATGTATGCATAACACTTTACAGATATATATATGAACCATAAGAACCTTGCACGACATTAAAAGCTTTTGCCAAGATACACAAAAAAAATTTTTTTTTTAGTATGCCCAGGTTTTGGACTAAAGTAAAAATATTATAACATACCCAGGGAAATCCTCGTCACGAGGCACCAATATATGTTATGAGGGGTACCAGAGATACCCCTTTGCGTTGTGTAAATTTAGGGAGGTGAACTCCAAAGATAACTATGCGTTTATAAATAAAAATAACAACATTTATTATACAATATTTTACAAGAAAAGGTCGGGTTTACATATTATATTTAAGATCTTGGCTATACATATTTTTAACCGAATTAGGGCATACTTCATCCGCTTCCTGCGGCATAACCATTACGGGTCGAGTGAAATAAAAGTCTCGTAATCTCTCAGAAGGCATGAGCACTATTTAAAGGGGGAATTTATGACCAACCTGGGGAGTTTTGATGAAAACAGCAGAGCATGGCTTCGTTGAGGTACTTCTACAGGAGGAGGATTTAGGCATCGGGTAGAAATTCATGTGGCTCTTCACTGGCGGAAGCAACAGGATTCGGCGCTGGCGGTTGAAGACGGGTATCTCGCCATTTTACGGGGGCGTCTTTTCTTCCCAGGCTCACTTCGCAGCTCGCTACCTCAAAACGCTCTCTCGCTCTCCCTCCGAACGTCGTTTTCTCCCACACTCGGGGCTCCTACATTCTTCATTATAACCCCTCCCCAGGTTAGTTATTCACGTAAATTTATTGCCTCTTCGAGTTTTTTATTCGAGGGCAGGATGCTCTGACATTCCCATGGTTGACCCACGTGGTACGCTTATTTCCAAGAAAATTGGAAGTCCGTTGAATTTCCTGGAATTTCTTTCCCCCGTCTTGAGGAATTCAGGGGGTGCGATGTTTCTTGGAAAATTGGTGCAGTTCCATTATGGCCGATTTATGCCCCGTAATCGTGTTGGAAGAACAAAATGGCTATAACGTTGGAAGGAGTTCAAAATGTCCAAATTGTGGATCCTTCACAACACATAATATCTCAACAGAATCGAAAAATGATACTTCTTTTACACTGAAACACGAACAATACTTCTTTCTCTCCCCGATCGTTCCAACCTTTTTTTTCTCACTTCAGTTCCGTTCGCTCTCATTTTAAAACCGCAATTCGGGTCTCGATCGGGAAGTCGTCACACCTCTTTACGATTTCTCTGGGGATGAAGGTCTGTCATATTGAACTTTCGTAGAGCATTTTACATTTCACAACTCACGAAGCATTGGACTGAAGCATTAGATTTATAATCCGGATTGCTTCATACGAATTTAAAATACTAACATTTTAAACCTTATTTAATAATACAGGTATTTCTAAAATTGCATCTTTGACTAAAGGATCATACACAGGTGTAATTGACCCGTCAGTTAAACAATCAAATAAATAAAACATAACATAAAAAATAACAGTGTATGCCAAACGACAATTGAAAGAAGAAACTTATTTTTTGAGCATCACATGAGGTCCCAAAACGCGTGTAACTTTTGATTCTCGTCTTCAATCATATTCATTAATGTGCAGTTGTAGAAAATGTATCTATTATACCTACATGGACATGAATCTTGGTTAGTGTTTCTCAACCTGGGGCCGTGACCCTCATGTAAGGGTGGGGGGGTCATGAAATAATTTCACGTCATAATAGTTTGATCTTGTATAGATACTTATGCAGTTATTTACGAGTATTTTTACTGTTAAGTTTTGATCTGAAGAGTCGCGAAGAGTTCATTTTATTTTTCTTGCGTTTAAGGGGTTCGTGGGGCTAAAAAGGTTTAGAACCACTGATCTAGATATTTTCTTAAATTTGCAGGTGAACGTCCATCCAAATTCTTGTAGTAAGTCTCTTCCATCTACTTCCATCTACTGGCTATGGGAGTCCAAGACCAAAAGAGAACATCGGTCTACTCGCGAGTCCAGACACATGGCATGGACCTAGGGGTAAAAAGGCTTTCTTCTTACGTCGCTCTATCTTCTATCATCGCCATCTATTCTCACTTCCATCGTCACACCAGCGTAAGAGTAGTCCCAACTCTCCTTGACTTGTATACCTGAAGCACACATGTTCTTTATGTCCCTGAGTAATGTTGTAAAATAGTTGTCTTCGTTTGTCATTGCATTAGTAGAGAGAATTTATCTATTGCACCTTCAAGGACACAAATCTAGATCGTTTATGTTGTGTATTAATGCAATTGGTTTGTATTTCTGAATGTAGATGGCGACACAGAGAGAGAGTCTGTGTTCGTTTTTTCTGATGTGTAGATTTTGCGAAATCAGTATGTGCTCTATCTGCCATGCTGAGTGTGTGTACAGTTGATTTCAAAGAGATTGAGTGGGATTTACCTAGAGGTGAACGCTGGTTGTTCCCATTCTAGTATTTTTAGTCTTGTAGCGTAGAAGGTTTAAGGTTTTAAGTGATATTAAAGTTTCGTTCGTTTTAGTGAGGGTTTTAATTAAGCAAGCTTGTACAGTCCATTTGTGTTACCGCAACTTTCCGAACCAGTTACGAACTAAGCATTGGTCAAGTCGGCCGTAGATGGCTTGCGTGGAATTTTAGAAGTGTGTTTCCAGTTTTCAAGTAATTTAGTTGAGTGTCATCATCAACGTATGTGATTCATTTACCTTTAATGGTGCTATCATTTGTGCAATATTTTCAAGAGTGAACTTCATTTGTTTTTGGATTACGCCACGCAAGCAATTGTCTATGAATCATCAATTTGAGTGAGTGACTTATTTCCTGCTTATTTGAAAATGGAGAAGCTTAGGGCAACTAAAAAGGTTTTGAAATCTGGTTTAACGATACCAGCGTCAAAAATTGAGAGTTCTAAGAATTCTACAGAGTTGGAGGCTAGAGTTGGAGGTTAAAATGGCTGAACTTTTCCAGTGAATTTTTGATAATTGTAAAGAAGAAGAATTGGATGGGTTCATTGAAGAACAGGAAGAAGTTCGTGATGTTATTGATAGACTTCATTTGTTATTTATTAAAGGAATTGAAGCTGATTCCAACAATTCACAAGCTGCACAAAAAGAAAAAATCAATGTTTGACTTCCAGAGATTCCGGTTCAACATTTTAGTGGAAGAAATCCAGTCGAGTGGTTGAGCTATAGGGATTTATTTTCGGCCTGTGTCATTCAAAACGAAACTCTCTCGCCAGCTCAGAAATTACAATATCTGAAGGGTGCACTGAAGGGTGGATGCCCTGCGAGTTGTGAATACGCTTTCTAGTATTACAAATGCGAATTTTGATATAGCCTGGTCCCTTTTGTAGGAACGGTACTCGAATAAGAGGGAGCTGGTGTTTACAATAATTAAGCAGTTTATGAATTTGCCATCTGTAAATAATGAATCTGAAAGCCAACTATTGAATTTAATTGATTCTACAAGAGAATGCATTCGCTTTCTTGAGAGTTTACATATAGAGGTTGACGGGTTTTCAGAGACTCTGTTCGTGTATATTGTTCAACATAAATTGGATGCAGCAACACGAGGATGGTGGGAGAGAAAGTTAGAAGATGATAGTCTTCCAAAGCTGGTACAGTTGTTGAGTTTTTTGAAATTCCCTGCGGGTACGCTACAATCGAATAGAGTGCAAAACAAAAGGCAAATCCAGTCGAGGGTTTCAGCATTTTCTTCTGAATGCACGAGTCCTCTTTGTGCGCTCTGCAATGTTAATGATCATTCTATCAATAAGTGTCAAAATTTTCTCAGATTAAGTGTTCAAAGGCGTGTTGAATTTGTGAAGGCAAACAAGTTGTTTTTTAATTACATGTAAAAAACACAGAGTTGAAAATTGTAGAAGCAACTACACGTGTCGAGTGTGCTTCAAGAAACACCATACAGTTTTATGTTTTAGAAAGCATTCTGAAAAGCATCCCAGCGTTGATAGCTTGTTTTCAGTTAATGCTCCAGTGTTTGTGCCTCATAGTGTTTCTTCAAATAGTGCTTCTATAGCCAATGAGTCAGATAATCAAAAATATACGATTAATATAATATCTTGTGTATCTGATTTCAATGTGCCTACCCAGGTTCTTTTGTGTACTGCTCTGGTGAATGTTAGTGATTCGAATGCTGATTGTCCAGAGTGTCTAGTGCTTCTGGATCCTGGTAGTCAGGCCTCATTTATTTCTGAAGCATGTGTAACTAGATTGGGGTTACCTAGGAAACGAGTAAAGATTCAAATTTCGTGTCTGAGTACATCCAGTTCTTGTTCAAATGGTATGTCTGATATTGTGTTTACGCCTCATTTCAGTTCGAGCCCTGTGTTTAAGACCTCTGTGTATGTCTTAAAGAAAATCATTGGTGATTATCCACATTTCGATCTTGACAAAAAGTATGAGGAGTTATTCAGTGACTTGGTTTTGGCAGATCCGACTTTTTTTAAAACGGGCTCTGTTGACATTATTTTGGAAGTCAATATTTCTTTGCCCATGCTTCTAGGTCAGACAATCAACCTTGGTGACGGCATGCCTTTTGCTATGAAATCACAGTTGGGATGGATTGTCTCGGGCAGTGTTCCATTCCCCTCTGACAGCTCTCCAGCCATTCATGTGAATAACATTCAAGTTGACTTGGATACATTGGTGCCCAATTTCTGGAAATTGGATTCAGTTCCAGTTGCAAGCAGGTAAATTGAAGCTAAGCAGTCTTGTGAGGATTTTTTCGTCACTACTCATTACAGAGACCAGAGTGGTAAATATGTGGTTAGGCTACCATTTCACACTTCACCTACTGAGTTGGGCGAGTCGAGGCAAATGGCTCTAAGGCGCTTCTAAAGGCTGGAGATAACCCTTTCCTCCAAACCAGACATCTGTGATCAGTATAGACATTTCATGAAGGAGTATTTAGACCTGGGCCACATGGAAGAGGTGTCTGATGACGAGAACACTGACTTGAGTTACTACTTACCACATCATGGTGTTCTGAGGCGTCCAGCACAACTTCAAAATTAAGAGTGGTATTTGATGCATCTGCTAAAACATCTTCTGGTCTATCTTTGAATGACCTTCTGATGACGGGACCTAGAGTTCAGAGTGAGTTGTTTCCCATTCTTCTTCGCTTTAGAACTTTTCCATTTGCACTCTGTGCTGATATTGAGAAGATGTTCCGCCAAATTAACGTTCACCCTGTTGGAACTGATCTTCAGAGAATCATTTGGCGTGATTGCCCTCAACGACCCCTTTCCACGTTTAAGTTAACAACAGTCACTTATGGATTGGCTTCTTCTCCTTATTTGTCAACTAGAGCATTAAGATAGCTTACCCTTGATGAGTGTGACACTCTCCCTTTGGCTTCAGCTAGTACTCTGAGAGAATTTTATGTGGATGATCTCCTAGCGGGATCAAATTCTGTGAAAGATGCCAGGGAGCTTGTGAAGTAAATACATTGGTTATCAAAACTTAAGGAAAAGTCACAAAAATAGCGATTATTCAAAATGTTACGCGTGGAATTTAATGAAACTTATACACATTATACAACACATAGGTAGGTATAAAATAGCATAAAAAAAATCGCCAGACAATTATGGTGTTATAGAAACTAGCATATGTATACAATGAATAAATCGGATGTGTCAGTTTAGTATAGGAAAAGACATTTAATATGGCGTATGATCCCCCGAGAAGCAATACAGCACATACAGCGATGTGTGATGCTGTCAATTATGCGGTCTATGAGTTCGGTAGGAAGTGAGAGCCATTGCTCTTGCAAAGCAATTGAAAGCGTGGCTAGGGTCCTAGGAAGAGGATTGAGAGCAGCTATACGTCGTTCTAAAGCGTCCCAAACATGCTCGATAGGATTCAGGTCCGGTGATCGAGCTGGCCACTCCATGCGCTGAATTGTTTCTTGCTCAAGATTAGCATCCAGATGCGAGCCCGGGGTGGTCTCGCGTTATCGTCCTGTAGCACGAAAGCATCACCTATTGCCCCGGCATAAGGATGCACATAAGCATCAAGGATGCCATTTCTATAGGTGTGAGCATTCACATTTCCACGGGGAAAGACATGGAGGTCTGTGCGTACATCCATAGAGATACCACCCCAAACACAGACACTTCTGATCCGTATGCATCTCTTTCACGGATGTGTGATGTATGAAAACAAGTTCCAGGTTCTCTCCAAATCAAAATACGCGTACTATCGCTTTGGAGGCTAAACTTGGACTCTTCTTGAATCTGTATTATCTGCGATTGAGCTTCCAGTTAGCAGTGTTTATGCTTGGACTGATTCAAAGGTTGCTCTTGCCTGGATCTGTTCCGAGTCTCGTCGCTGGCTTCCTTTTGTGGCCAATCAAATTGCCAAAATTCAAGAGGCTACTCAAGGTGTCAAGTGGAATCGTGATTGGCAGTCAAAATCCAGCTGACTGTGCCACTCGTGGACTACTTAACTTCTGAGCTCATCAATTGTGAGCTGTAGATGATGGGCCCTAAATGGCTCCAACAACCTAATTTTGAGTTTTGTGAACCTTCGGAGGAGTCATTTTTCTTTGACGAATTCATCTGAAAGAAGAGAAAAGGAATAGTGTTATATCACTTTCCTTGAGCAAGAATTTAGATATTATTTCTAGGTTCTCTTCGTGGTCAAAATTATCTAGAGTGACCGATTGGTGTTTTCGGTTCCTAAGAAATTGTTCAACAACTCCTAAGATAATAGCTGGGGTTCTTACTTCTGAGGAGCTTGAGGCAGCAGCTTCACTCATATTTAAAATCGCACTGTCTGAGTTATTTTCTGAAGAGCTTTCTTGTTTGCAGAAGGGAAAGCCCATAAAATCATGGAGCACAATTCTGTCTCTGAATCCCTTTCTTGATGATAATGTTATCATAAGAGTTGGGGGCAGACTGAGAAACTCGAATCTTCCTCTGGATAAAAAGTATCCAGTCCTCCTTCCTGAAAAGCATCATGTGACAAACTTGATTGTGAGGCATTACCACATCACACAGCTCCCTGCAGCTCCACAGCTGTTACTTTATACTATCCGGCAGAAGTACTGGATTCCTTGTGGTACATCAATTCGTGAAAAAGTGTGTTAAGTGCTTTCGTGTGTCACCAGTACCAGCCAGGCAGTTGTTGAAGGACTTACCATCAGAGTTACTCCTTCAAGGGTGTTTAAGGGGACAGTGGACCTTCAAACCTAACTTTTTTTTTTTTGAATGGATTTGCTTGAAATTTGAATATGTAATTAGTACCATAGATATGTAAAAGTGGTCAAAATTTAATGATGAAATATTAATAATTTATAAATTATGAATTATTAATTATATCAAAAATTGGCCTCATTAAAAATGTTCCATACGCATTTCTTTTGCATATAATAGGGTAATTTTTATTTACAGGATACCTTATAGAACTAACAATGAAACTTATTGCTTATTTTAAGCATTCCTTAAAAATACAAAGAGAAAAAAATAGTAATAGTGAAAACACTCTTTTTATGACGCAAAATACCTATAAATCATCTTTTCAAGTATAAATTTATAAATTCTGAGCTACGAAGCACAATTATTTTCAATACGATTTATTTGGTATGCAGTTAAGTATATAAAACTTAAATTTCAAAGCAATACAATCATTAGAAATGGGCCCATTGATGGGCGCATTTCTATAAATGAGCTGTTTGAATATTCGTTTGACACGAAAATTTTTATTTTGAGAAAAACACATTTAAAGTTATTGCTATTAGTAACCACGTAATATCTAAATTAAATACAAATGCCTATAACTAGGAAAGTAATCGCAGAAATTAAAAATTCTTTTTGCAACACATTCCTACTCGTCCATAGTTTCACAATTCAATAAAATAAAAAAAATCGAATTTTTGGACAAATTTCACAATTTTGAAAGTCCACTGTCCCCTTAATGCTACAGGAGTTGATTTTGCTGGCCCATTCTTGTGTCGAGAAAGGTCTGACAGAGGACGTAAATCCTTCAAGATCTACATTTCAGTTTTTGTGTGTTTTTCTACAAAGGCAGTGCATTTAGAGATTGTGAGTAACCTTACAGCAAAGGCATTTATTGCTGCTCTTAAACGGTTTATTGCCAGACGTGATAAACCGAGTGAAATCTACATTGCTGCAGATCGAGATTTCAAGAGGTCACTCAAAGCATTATTGTCAGCTACTGACGATGAGGGCATTCCAACCTTCGCAGCTTCGGAGGGTATCAGATGGTCTTTCAATCCTCCTTCAAGTCCTCATTTTGGTGGCCTCTGGGAGGCTGCCGTAAAATCTATGAAATTCCACCTCAAAAGAGTCATGGGAGATTCCTCTTTGCTGTCTCAATTCCAGGTCCCTAAGCCCTAGTTCTGATGATCCCAGTGATTTAACTGCCTTGACACCCGAACATTTCCTTGTTGGCTCTCCTCTAACTACTATCCCTGAGCCAAATATGACAGATTCTTCCCATTCATATTCGCGCCGCTTTGAACTTGTACAAAGGCTTCTTCGGCAATTTTGGAAGTGGTGGAACTTTGAGTATTTAAGTTGTCTACAACAGCGTCCAAAGTGGTGTTCTTCCCATGCCAATCTCAGAATCGGTGACCTGGTGTTCATTAAGGATGATAATGTGCCTTTATTAAAATAGAAGTTGGGACATATAGTGCAGGTTTATCCTTGAACTAATAACAAGGTTCGCGTGGTCACATTAAAAACAAAGAGTGGCGAATTGAAAAGACCTGTAATAAAGTTGTGTAAATTACCTGTTGAATAGTACCATGTATTTGTGTTCAATTTATGTGTAATTGTTTCAATGTGCATTCATTTCGCGTTTTATGTGTATTTTTAAACTATCTTTGAGGTATTTAAATGTATTTTTTTTACTTCAGTTTTGAACCCCTTGTGGGCTTCAAGGCTGGGGGTATGTTGTGTATTAATGCAACTGGTTTGTATTTCTGAATGTAGATGGTGACACAGAGAGAGAGTCTGTGTTCGTTTTTGCTGATGTGTAGATTTTGCGAAATCAGTATGTGCTCTATCTGCCATGCTGAGTGTGTGTGCAGTTGATGTTCAACGAGATTGAGTGTGATTTACCTAGAGGTGAACGCTGGTTGTTTCTATTCTAGTTTTTTGAGTGTTGTAGCGCAGGTTTTAAGTGCTATTAAAGTTTCATTCGTTTTAGTGAGTGTTTTAATTAACCAAGCTTGTACAGTCCACTTGTGTTACCACAACTTTCCGAACCAGTTACGAACTAAACAGTTTCTTTAATTTGCACCTTAACGTCCGTCCAAATTCGTGCAGTAAGTCTCTTCCATCTACTTCGGCGATCGGAATCCAAGTCCAAAAAAGAACATGTTTACTCGCGAGTCCAAACACATGGCACTGACTCATGAGTAAAAGGTCTTTAATTTCACGTTTCTCTACCTTTCATCTCCACCATCTATTCTCCCTTTTATCCTCTCGCCTGAGTAAGGTAGTTACAACTCTCCTTGGCATGTATCCTTCAATCACCCATGTTCTTTATCTCTCTCAAGAGTGTTGCAAAATAGTTGTCTTGAACCCGTCATTTACACATTTTAAAGTCCGTAGGTGGCGAATTTTTTAACCCCTGTCACAAACTTTTAACATGACATTTTTTTTTACCTCAGGTACTTATAACTAATTTATGAATACATTTTATCCACATAAACAAGGACAACGTAAGAGTTGTTTCATTTTATAACATTCTTCACAGAGGGCTTAGAAAAATGAAATGTAACTCAGCAGCTCTTTGTATTTCTAAAATTTAGCATGGAGGAAAAAAATGACCTCCAGCAGAATATCCTCATCCTTGAAAATAAAAAAAGATTAAAAAGATATAGATTAATTCTCAACAAAGAAGTTTTCCTATCATAAGGTTATTCATTTTGTAATATATCACCCTCCAGCAGTGCTCTTCCTCCACAACCATTTACTTAGGTATATTTTAGGTAGGAATCATCACACAATCATACTTTTTTAAATGTATGATGCGAGTGCAATGTAAACCTGTAGGACACAGCAAATCAAAGCCTTTGGGGCAGATAAATACCCCTAAAGTTATAATTAGCATGTGATCACAGAGCAAATTAAAGAAACTTACCCTCTGAAACTTTGAGGGTAGTCAGAGGGTAAGGGGATTCACCTTAAAACATACATGTTGAAGTTGTGGTAGACAAGGGATATACTAGGGGTTTTCCCTAGCTTAATACAGAACTTGAATGTTAACTCTCTGCTTAGAATTCGCGTCCACCACGACACTCGTGTAACTTTCCAGCTAAACTCGCCACAAAGCTGAACAGTGGGTTGCTAAGCACAGCCCTGCCACTTAAGTAAATTTACATGGCAAACACTTCCAAGGCCATATCTATTCAAAACATATATCAGGTGACTGAATAATACCCATTTCTTGTGTTTGAATATCACAGGTAAAGAAATAAAAAATCAGTCCTTGAACTTTCCTGACAGGGGTTATACTTTGGGGTTCGAAATGTTTTAAAAAGTGTTAATTATCCAGGTACAATACCGATGAGAAAACGGTGTACTCGGGAAAAAACACGAAGAAGCGCTCGCTCTTTGCTAAAACGTACATAAATAAACATTGATTTTTCGAAAATATATTAAATACTGGAGAACAAATTAATACATTTTAGCTCATATAGATGGCCGCAAAGCAACATGGCGTTGCGCCAGAATGCAATTGAAACCAAAGAACATTTCCCCTACATTTAAATATGGTGGAGATAGAGTTACGTTGCAGGGGCTGCACGCTATATTCTAAAGTTAGTAACTTACACATTATTAAAGAAAATATCAACGCAAGGCAGCATATTGACATTTTGAGACGTAATTTGCTTTCTAGTGCCCATCAGCTGGGAAATAAAAGGCGTTTATAATTTTCTGCAGGATAATGATCCTATTCATACTGCTCATATTCCTGGAGAATACCTGCTATTCTATGTGAGAAGGAGTTTAGTTACACCTCCCCAGTCTCCTGATATTATTGTTATTGAAAATAAATGACACATTCTGCACTGCAAAGTTCGAAAGCATAACATTTCTAGTACAGTTGAGGTACAATTAGTATTCGAAAACGAGTGGGAATAAATTAGCTAATGTAACAACTCAAAATTTAGTATTCAAAGATAGCATGCTATTATAGGTGCCAATGCATTTCATACGAAATACTAATTATTTACGTAACTGAAAACCGTAGGAATGCAAATAGCTTTTGTTATTCTGAAATCTTGTGACTGCTTCTTCCGTTATAAGTCAATCCGTTTCCCAGTTTATTCTTCCAAAAATAGTTTTTTGAAGACTGAAAAATATCTTTTGTTGTTTAATTTTATTTTCTTGCAGACGTATCAAAAATTCAATATGTTCAAACATTTCTTGTACCCACTGTATAGGTATGTTTATACCAATATATTCCTTACGCATAACTTTAGATACATTCCTATATGTCCCCATGATACATATTGATTTCACAAGATTACTGGACTGTAACATCTATAAAACGCTTTATGTAGTATATCGTGGTTTTTTGTGCATCTCAGAAGATTTAGTAGCACGAAAAATATTTTATGCATTTTCTATGACTTAAAGAGTAAGAAAATCCATCTCAAAATCAATTTTCATATGTTCAAAAGAAATAAATCTCCTCATTGTATATGTACATATAAATGTATATATAGATATCTATACATACGAATCATCATGGAAGTATATTCTTTTTTAAAAAAGAATAGTATTTTTACTGAAGATAGAATTTGAAAAAAAGATTAAAATTCTACAATTTAATCTATCTGAAATTCTCCGTATGCTTTTCCCTTTTTGTAAATAACATCTTATACTTTTTTTTACCTCTTACTTAGGCCTCAATGATTATGTATTAAATCTATAGAAGATTTTTAAAAAAAGAATGATAAAGGAAGACGTTAAAAGTGTAGCAGTTGTATCTATGAGTTTTATAAGTAATACAAAAAGTAATGCATTCTTAGCAATTGTTCTGGATGAAATGAGAAAGTAACACACTTTTGTGAAGATTATGTATTTCTGAGATTATATGTCATCAAAACAACCTAATAAACGACAAAACAATATTTCAGATTTAAAATGTGTTTTTTAATATATATATATATATATATATATATATATATACACTATCTGGCCAAAATTATCCGGACAACCCCCTAAAGAAGTGGATCTGGTTGGTGACGTAATTTGATGCGTAACCGAAAGCTATAAAAGTGTTGATAGTGGTTTGTCAGGTCATATTGATGCGTTTGTGAGACAATGAGTAAGTCAAAGAAGCTTAATGACTTTGATCGTGGCATTATAGTGGGATGCCACATTTGTGGGAAATCAGTTAGGGAAATTTCGGACATTCTACAGAAGCCAAAATCCACTGTGAGTGATGTAATTGTGAAGTGGAAAGATCAAGGCAGTGAAACTGCATAAAAACGAAGTGGCAGGCCGAAAAATTTAGTGAACGCAGCCGTAGAACTCTGAAAAGGGTAGTGAAACAAAATCGCAAGTACTCGCTGATTGAAATCAATCAAGAGTTCCAAAGTCCATCAGGCGTTACTGCAAGCAGCTGGACTGTTCGTTGAGGGTTAAAAACCTGGGATTCCATGGTCATTCAGCCGCTCACGAGCCGAACATCACTCCCTTGAATGCGAAGCGTCGATTGCAATGGTGCAAAGCTCACCATCATTGGACTGTGGACATGTGGAAAAATGTTCTTTGGAGTGATGAATCTCGCTTTAGGGCTCGCTTCGCGTCTAGGTTTGGCGGATGCCCGGCGAGCGTTTGTGACTGCATTGTGCCGACTGTCAAGTTTGATGGTGGCAGCATCATGGTGTGGGGGTGTTTTCATGGTTTGGCCTGGGTTCCTTAGTTCTCGTGGTTGGAAACATGAACTCTGAGATGTATGTAGACATTCTGGACAATGCTGCTCTCCCAACTATATGGCAATATTTCAGGGAAGGCCCATTTCTTTTCCAGCAATATAACTGCTCAATTCACACATCGAGACTTGCGCAGGCATGGTTTGACGAAATGGGTGTTCAAAAACTGTACTGGTTTTCTCAGAACCCCGATCTAAATCCGATTGAACACCTTTGGAGCGAATTAGAACGCAGATTACGTAGCTAGCCAAATCCACCATCCTCACTGCCAGCACTCACTTCAGCTGTGATGGACGCCTGGAAGTCAATTCCTATGGACACCTATGAAAAACTGCTGGAAAGACTCCCCAGACGTGTGCAGGCTGATATCGATGTAAAAGGAGGACAAACATCATATTAATATATGCCTCAAGACTCTCCGAGTCTGTACCACTGGGTGTCAGGATACTTTTGGCCAGATAGAGTATATATATATATATACTAGCTGAAAACACGCGCTTCGCTACGGAGTATATTCAAATTAAATACAACGATCAATGTATGCAATTAATGCCAAAAAAATATATATATTTATAATATACGCGACGATCAATGTATACAATTGATGTAATATATATATATATATATATATATATATATATATATATATATATATATATATATATATATATATATATATATATATATATATATATATATATAAAGACTAGTATATAACCCCCGTCAAAAATAACGGAAAGTTGATCAGCGTTTCTTTCTCATAAGAGTTCATACGAACAACAAAAAAAAAAACATGAAGATTCTATTTTTGAATGTAATAAAGAAAGATTTTAAGCACATACTACGATGAATTCAGGTACATAATATAGGTTCTATATAGGTTCCAGAAAAATGTAATTTTTCTTTAAGTGTAAAATTCTGCATCAATATTAAATAAATAAAAATACAAAAAGTTAGCGAATTAAATAACACAAACTGTACTTAAACAGCAGTAAACAACAAAACAAAACTAAACTAAATCAAAACTAAACCAAAACTGTTTCAAAAGTGAATGACTCGCCACACACCAGGCATTCCTGAAAACGATACTTAAACAGCAGTATACAATAATAAAATAAAACAAAACTAAATAGTTTCAAAAGTAAATGATTCACCACACAGCAGGCATTAATTTAAAAAATTGCATAATAATTAGCAAAGGGAAACACAATTTAATTAACATTAAAATTAAACACTAAAAATGTAGTTATTTAAAGGGAATATGAAAAATCATGGAGGAGAATGAATTCGAAATTCAAGTGAATGACTCAATTGAATAAATGATTATTTTCAATGGATATTTTAATTTGAAGATATTTCAAAAACTAAACGGTTTTGAGCTCGGGTGTTCACTTGAAATTTTCCTATTTTTTAAAGGGCTTTCAAAATATGTAACTTTTGTGGTATTATTTTTCAAGAAAATTTTCAGAAAATGGCGTTGAAATGTTAAGATGTTCCCTACTTGGTCCGTCCCGGAATGGTTACCTACATCTAGGCTTTTATATAAGTAAAGATCGTAAGGGATATTTATTTTTTTTTATAATATCCAATCGTCTGCTGCATTAGAAAGAAAAAGAATATTTTTTTGTCTATTTAGTTGTTATGCACGTGACAATAAATTTATTTAAAGTGCCAGAAAAGAAATCACGTGATCAGCATTTAATAAATTAAATTCTAAAAATTAATCTATAAAAATTCACTAAAAATCAGAAAAATCAGAGGTAAAGGTTCGAAAAAGATTTCATTTTAAAGAAATTTTTATGATCTTTCTCCTGATACTTTATAACCCTCAAATTATTATTTTAAATGCAAACTTTAAAAAAGTTATAAAAACAGCTTAAAAATTTAACTTAAAAAATCTAAGAAGAATTTTTCAAAAATCTTAGTGCACCCCTACACCATAAGAAGAATCGCCATGCAAAATTTCAGCCCTTTAGGTCCAGCGGTTTGGTCTGTGCGTTGTATGTCAGTGAGTCAGTCAGTGAGTCAGTTACTGAACTGTTTTATATATATATATATATATATATATATATATATATATATATATATATATATATATATATATATATATATATATATATATATATATATATATACGAGGCATTTTCGAAAAGTAAAGATACAATGCCTCATACTCACTCGAAAAAATTTTAATTGATTAAATGTACATAACAAATTACTTACTGCTACATGCCTTATTTTTCGACATAGTTGCCGCCATTGTCAAAAAAATTTGTTAAGTCTGGGTACAAGCTTTTGTATTCCACAGTCATGGAACTTTACCGCCTGTTGTCGGAACCACAATTCAACTTCAATTTTGATCTTATCATCGTCGTGAAAGATGTGATTTCATGTTAAGGAATAAGGGGAAGTCCCTGGGTGCAAGGTCCAGGCTGTATGACGGAAGATCTAAAATTTTCCATTCCAGTCTTTTCCGAGCAAAGTCGAAGAAAATACCTACTAGTCGTCATAAAAGAACTTGTGGAAAGCTTGAGGTTGTAATTGCATCTCGTGGAGGCTCTACCAACTATTGAATGTGAATAAATTTTATTTTTTAGTCACAGGTCTCCAAATACTTATTGGCTGGCTGGCACACACACACACACGCGCGCATTTGTTAGGTTAAAGGTATATATTCGTTCTTTAAACGAATAGTGCCATTGCAACAACTTTATCTTTAATGCCGTTTCCGCACATCTGTACTGAATTTTTTCGATCATGAATTTATATCTAACGTTTACCTTCCTGCTCATTATTTTTCTATTCAGCGCTCGATCGCGAACAGGATCGGGTAGATATTGAAACCAGATCTCCTAATGTCGAGACCAATTTTCTGCACTCTCAGTTATCCCAGATATTGAACTGATGTTCCAATTAAACAGATTTTCCACAAACTAAGCAAGGTAAAATGCTTCATTAATAGACACTGAGTTGTAGATACGCAACAGATTAGCTTTTTTTAATCTAAGTGAAAACTTTTAATTGCGTTCAGTAACCAAAACATAAAATTTTTGGGATATATATATATAAACATTTTTGGGAATATTTCTGGGGTTTTTTTCATTTCAAGGAAAACGATGAAACCAAATTTTGTTATCCCTGATATCGAGACCACTTTTTGGTTTCTCACGGGTTAGGAACTATTGCTTTAAATTGTTTTCAAACGTCCCTGGTTCAAATAAAGATGAAAATTTGCAACAATTAAATTTTTAAAGTTAGTTAAAAAAATTTAATTGACTTCATGATTTGGTTTAAACAAAGTTAGAAATATGCAACAATTAAATTTTTGAAAGTTAGTTAAAAAAATTTAATTGACTTCTTGATCTGGCTTAAACAAAGATGGAAATATGCAACAATTAAATTTTAGAAAGTTAGTTAAAATTTTAATTGACTTCTTGATCTGGTTTAAACAAAGATGGAAATATGCAACAATTAAATTTTAGAAAGTTAGCTAAAAAAATGTAACTTACTTCATGATCTGGTATAAACAAAGATGAAAATGTGCAACAATTAAATTTTTGAAATTTAGTTAAAAAAATTTAATTAACTTTATTATCTGTTTTAAACAAAGATGAAAATATCCAACATTTAAATTTTAGAAAGTTAGTAAAAAAATATTTAATTAACTTCATGATCCAAATGTTTGTTGCGATATTTCTAATTATCTTCAAACTTGATTCATTTCTGTTCTGAAACATTCGTCGAAAAGTGAATTAATCGTTCTTTGATTACAGAGCTATGTTTAGAAAGAGAGAATTAGGTTCAATGATGGAAAAAGAACCCACTGAACGAATTGCTATCTTCAAGAACTTTTTGGAAGTTCTATTTCCTTCGAGATTTGCTATCTACTCTGAGGATATGACACCGGAATTTTCTTAAAGATTATAGTGTATATATTATTCAACTGCCAGGTGACAGTAGTTGTGATATGGACATTGTGCTGTTTGGGGGATAGTGTATGATGTCAGACCTTGTAGACCTTGCAGAGAGGGCTAATTTTTATAGCGCGTCTAGTTATAGTATTTTTTACCGTAACCTCTGGGATTTTGGGCGTTTCCTGAGGTACGGTATCGAAAGTCATGAAGGCATGCCGAGTACACGGAAAGATATCCTCTGTGAAACAGAATAGTGGACGAAAGGGGCAGCTGAGTAAAAGAGACTGACGGCTATTGAAGCAGATTGTGACATCAAAAAGAAGACAACTGCAGCCAAAGGGACTGTAGATCTCAATCTGCATCTGCATACTCCAGTATCAACCATTACAGGTAAAAAAGACCTTTACCAATAAAATATTTACTACAGAGTGGAAATTCCTTAGCTACTTGTAGCAGACGTGAATACAAATCATCGTCCACAGTCATGCCACGAGCACAAATCCTGGTTGAGGGATATGTGAAAAATGTCACTTGGCCAGGTGAAAGATCTGTCCCATTGTTCCTCACAACAGGACGTCCGTACGTCTGGAGAACACCTACACAAACATAAGATCCTGATTGTCTCATTCCATCTGTCGAGTATGCAGGTGGGTCTACCAGAGTTTGGACAGATATCTCATGGTCTTCAGAAGTCCCTTTTGTAACCCTAAAGGGAAAGTTTACTGAAAAGGACTATATTGTACATTTAAACAACCAGGTCCCTCCAATGGAGCAGATATTATTTCTTGCATGAGATGGCGTTTTCTAGGACGATAATGCTCCTATCCATACAGCTAGGTCTGTCAGGTCATGGTTTGAGGAACATAAAGACTAAGTCAAACAGCTTATCTGTCGGCATGGTCCCTTGATTTCAATATCATAGAACTGATGTGGTCTGTTTCAGTAATAAAATCAGGAATCGATATCGATAACCAGCATCTCTACAGGAACTTTCAGGATTTCTCCCTAAAAAATGGTATATTATTCTCTTAACTACTATTCGCAATTTATATAGTTCTATTCCTAAGCAAATTCAGGGGGTTTTACATGGCAAAGGTAGTTCTATGCCATATTCATAAAGGATTTCGTGTAATTCCTTAGTGTTTCCCTTATTTAGATAACCAACTGTATATATACACACTATAACTAAAAACTCGAGGCACCAAGGATTTGTCCGATTGTAATGAAAAATCGTATTCAAAGATGTTTCAACAGAGCATGCAGATGATTAAAATTTGGTGTCCAACAAATAAATAGCGGGATCTCCAGCGCATCATAACTGCAGATCTAGCAGTTTTATATATGGAGCAATTCTTGATCTGGTATTCAAAATTTCTGTTGCATTTCGACTGGGGATATCTTACGTCGACTGTAACAGTGCCTCGCCGAAGGATTCGTGCTCATTACGGGCATTTTTCAGAGTTTGAGAGAGATCGTGTCATCGGATTGAAAGAAGCTTGCTGAGCAACTCGAAGAATCACTCGACATCTGGGTCGAAGCGATGCAGTGATTGGACGATTCTGGCAAAAGTGAGCCAACAACGGTAAAATTAAGCAACAGGACGGCAGCTGTCGAATTAGAACCACAAGATAATTGGCAGGCAGTAATTTTCAGATCATCTGTCACAGCACCAGATTCGTCGTATCAACCATCCGACGTGTGACAAGTACGCAAGTGTCCAACATGACTATTGACAGACGACTGAGAGAACAATTACGACGCTCACCCCTCCCACCTGTACACCGTCAAGTCCGATTACAGTGATGCTTAACTTGAATAACTTGGAACTGCGTTGACTGGTTTAGTCTAAAGTAACGAGTCTGATTTCCAAGTGTGTCCTAACGACAACTAAATACGTGTCTGGAGATGTCCAAGGCAGCGTAGGGATCCTGCGCTTACTATCGCACATCACACAGGCTCACAAGACGGCGTAATGGTCTGGGATGCCACTTCCTTTAATATTGCCATTTCATTTAAGTCGGACCCCTTTGGTAATCATTAGTGACACACTTACAGCCCAGCGGTACGTAGATGACATTCTGTGACCCGTTTTGTTGCCGTTCCTCTTGCGCCACACCGGACTTACTTTTCAATAAGGCCTGGCCGCATACGGCACGTGTTGCTATGAATTGTTTTCAAGCTTGCCGAACACTTCCTTGGTGACCTAGGTCGCCTGATCTCTCCTTATAGAGCACATTTGGAATGGGATAGGAAGGCGATTCCAACTATCCCTGAATGTTGCCGATTTAACCAGACAGTTAGAGACAATTTGGCGAGAAATCTCGCAGGACTCAAGGCACCAAGGATGATCCATCCGGGAACTTTATCAGTCTGTGCCAAATATGCAACAATTAAGTTTTAGAAAGTTAGTTTAAAAAAATCTAACTAACTTCATGATCTGGTTTAAACAAAATTAAAATATGCAACAATTAAATTTTAGAAAGTTGGTTGGCTGGGTGACAGCTTGCATCAAGGCCAGAGGTGGACCAACGCAGTTTTAATTTCCTCACATTGTAACGATCAATAACTGATCTGGAATGATCTCGAATAAATCATCCAGTTTTTCTGCAATTTTAATCATTTTTCTGTGCTTGGTCTTCACATCCACTAATTTTTATCAAAATCGGACAACTCCTTGGTCCGCCTATTATTTTGTTATAGAGTGCGTATATATATATATATATATATATATATATATAAAAGATAAAGTTGAAAAAGAAAAACCAGTATGAGCACTAAAACTACTTACAGCCATGAACTAAAAACATGAAAAGATAAGAATGAAAGAGGTTTTTGACAGCATCTCTTCATCAGCGGTGTCGATACTGTCTAAAAACCAATGGATTGTTTCTGATAAGTATGATCTAAACAATAAACATACTTAGACACCGTACAATCCATGAGAAACTGTAGAATTGAGTAAAGAGTTACTTATCCATCGAACACCAGGTCTGGCTCTAGACAGAGTGGAAGTTAAGAATAGGTAACCGCAAGATGACTGACGTCACAAAACTTGCAACCAAGGAGCAAATGGAAACACAGAAAATGACCTACTATGGAGACTGTGTTTTAGGACAATTAAACCTATATTAAATTAGTTTTTTATTATTATTACTAATAGTAATTTATTATTATTTTATTTTCAGTAGTATTTACTCTAATTTAACTTATTATTATGATTTACTTATTAATTGCAACAAATGAATGAATGAATATATATTCATTCATATATTCATTTATTTATCTATTCATTCATTTATGTAGATATACTCAAAAGGAAAAAATCGACGCACCAAGAGGTAATGCAAATTAGACACAAATTAATATGCATACAGGTTTCAACGGAAAATGCAAAATTTTAGAGTTTGGATGCCAATGAATGAACCTGTGACGCTGCAGTGCACCTAAACTGCGCAACTGGCAGGATAGTAAAGAGGAGAAATTTCGATTCCAGGTCATAAATTCTTTGCGAATTTCATTCCATGTACTCAGGTAGAATATGTTATTTTGGTTCGAATATGTTAAATTGGTTTCGTGGTCTTCTTAATAACCGTATTTGTAGGGTTCGGTATAACAACTGCTACTCGAAGTTTAGATCGTTAAAGACTGGTCTGCCACAGGGTGCGGTGTCTAGCTGCACTCTGTTTAATATTTACATTAATGATCTAGTTAGCAAATAGAAGTCTATTGATGGTATTAAATGCTTGCTGTTTGCCGATGACCTAGTTGTTTCGACCGATTATCTTAAGTCTGTTGCGAAACAGTCCATTGAACCCACATTAAATAAAGCTATGCTCATTTTGGAGAGCTGGTCAGAGGAAAACAATATGAAAGTTAATTTGGACAAGACTTTTGTGCAATCATTTTCTTTTACCCATCAACCCTTCCATCAACAGATATATTATAAAGACCATATTATCCTAATGTCAGAAAAGTTTAAATATGTGGGTGTAACCTTCGACAGAAAACTCTCGTGGAACTCGCATATTTATGACGTCACTACTGGGGCGTCAAAGAGACTGTCACTCTTGAAGATCCTGGCGGGTTCGAAATGGGGTTGCTCTAGATCTACCTTAAATCAAACCTATAATGCTTATGTTGTACCTATCCTGACCTACTGTGAACCGCTGGTTTCTGCTTCTGAGAAAGTAATTGATTCTCTTGAAAAACTTCAATATCAGGCCTTGCGTCTTATTACTGGCGCTGTGAAATCCACCCAAATTGACTATTTGTTGTTGTGTACAAATAACAGGCCTCTGAGTACAATTATTAAGGAACGTGCCCTGTTGTTATGGGAGAAAATAGTAAGCACTCCCGGTTGCATGTCCATGTGGGTTCGTGTCTCTACTGAGAAAAAGCGTAATTTAAAGACCCAGAGATGCTTTGTACAGGGGGTTACCGCATTTATTTCTCATCTAAACATCGATTTTGGAGCTCAACAATTTTTATTACCTCGTAACCCCATCGAAGCCAAGACCTGTTCTCTACCCCGTTTCACATTGGCTCAGGATCTATACGGATGGCTCTAGAACAAGTGATTGTGTAAACGTTGGAGTCGGTGTTCATTGTGATCTGTTCTCATTCTACTCTCCTGTTGGTAGTCATGTGTCAGCTTTTGATGGGGAAATCTCAGCTATCCGTTTGGCTCTTATCCAGCTTCAGAGCCGATTAGACCGTTTCTCAAGAGTGGTGATTCTCTCAGATTCGAGAGCAGCTCTTCAGGCTATTGATTCCCCATTTTTCTCTCGATCCATCCAAAGATATTGATGACTGTGTTAACCTTCTGGAACGGTTGTCGAACAATAATAAAACAGTTGTCCTACAGTGGATCCCGGCCCACTGCGGAATCGAGGGGAACGAGGTTGCTGACTTTCTAGCGAAAAAGGGGACTTCTGTTTTACAGTTAAACAACCAGAACTTCGCCTACCATTCCATCAAGACAATAGTCAAAAAGACCCTCAGGTATTCCTTCTCACAGGTTGTTGCTGCTAGAAGCGATCACAAGCCCTGGTATGCCCATGTCCATGATATCCCTGAGTGGCCTAGAGGTAAATCTGTGGCAATGCTACGACTTTTTTCTGGCCATGATTGCCTTCGCAAGCACCTCCACAGAATTAACTTGTCTCCCGACCCTCTTTGTCTCCTGTGTAACAACCAGGAAGAAATGGACATGCTTCATCTTGCTTCTTGCCCTGCTCTACCTCCCGTTTCTTTATGGGAGCGATATTGGATTGCCAGACATAAGTTGATGGATTAGCGGATGTCATTTTTCTATCTTGTTCTTGTAATTTTGTCTTTTTGATATCTGTTGTCCTGTAATACTTGCCACTGGGGAAAAAACTCAGGTAGACAGTGACTATACCTAGCATACAGGTGCGTGAACAATATGCTCAGAAGTCAGCATTGGAGAGAGGACGTGTAGTTGGGCTCAAAGAAACCGGTTGGTCTAATCGGCGAATCGCTCGACATTCGGATAGTAGCGATGCCAATATTAGAAGATGTTGGCAGGAATGGGTGAACTATGACCGAACACGGCGTCAAGAAGGAAGCGGTGGGCCTAGAGAAACGACAGAACGTGAGGACCGAGCAATCGTCAGAGCGGATATCACAGCCCCAGATTCATCATTATCATCTATCGACTGGTGCTTCATTGCAACTGGTGCTTCAGTGACCGCAAGGACCATTCATATGCAGCTCAGAGAAAGGGAGCTGAGCTCACGGCGCCCCTTGCGCCAACTACCATTTACCTCTGTACACCGACAAGCCTGTTTGCAGTGGTGTCGGGCACATTCGACCTGGAATGTCACTGACTGGAGTAGAATTGTCTTCAGTGATGAGTCCCGCTTCGAATTGAGCCCCGATAACCAGCAAATACGTGTCTGGAGACGCCCCGGACAGCGGTGGGATACCAACCTGACTGTCTTCCGCCATACAAGCCGACAATCAGGAGTGATGGTCTTGGGTGCCATTTAATTTCATAGCAGGACCCCTTGGTTATCATCCGCGGCACCCTTTCAGCACAGCACGATATTAGACGCCCCGTTGTGTTGCCCTTCATATCACGCCATCCTGGGCTTACATTTCAGCAAGATAATGCCCCCCCCCACGGCGACAGTTTCTACTGCTTGTCTTCGTGCTTTCCCAAAACTAACTTGGCCAGAAAGGTCACCGGATCTCTCCCCCATTGAGCTCGTTTGGAGCATTATGGGCAGGGCCCTCCAACCATCTCGGGATTTGTACGATCTAACGGGCCAATTGGACAGAATTTGGCTCGATATTCCACAGGAGGACATCCGCTTAATCTTGAATAAATCATTCAATTTTTCTCATATTGTAACCGTTTGTTTTTTTTTGTACATGTACATCACATCTACCGATTTTCGTCCTATTCGGATAACTCCTTCTTGGTGCATCGTTCTTTTTGTCTAAGATTTTACATACCTCCCATCCCTTTTACCATCCGAATCGACACACCACTCGTTGAATTTTGAGCTTTCTCAAGCTAACCATGAACGGTATGACACCCTCGCATATGGCTGGACTGTAACAGAATTCGAGTTAGGTGATATTCCAGAGGAACTGAGAAAACTTACGAAAAGAAACTGAGATCTGCTGAAACATTCTGTAATCTATACTTATATATAAAGAGAGAGCGATTTTGTACGTGGAGGGTAATCTCCAGAACCACTGCACCTATTTGAAAAATTCTTTCACTGTTTGAAAGGTACATTATTCCAGATGGACATAGGCTATGTATTATGTATATCTGATCAGTAGAAAAAAAGTTAGGGGCATAATCCTAACAATCTCCATTGTTACCGCTACTGTCCTCTACCGCTTTTTGTGTCGAAGACTTCAGGGATCCTTAGCGGGGTACTATCGCGGTGAGCTTCTGTTCTGACGTTAGCGGTTCGAACCTAGCTGTTCTCCGGCACGCCTTTTTCTTTTAAAAAATTAACTTTAATTATTAAGTAACGTAATACTAATTTGAATATTATTTTAGGTGCTTAAAATAATTAAAAAAACATTCTTTACTTAAAATCCTTTTTTATTTTTGTATTTTTATTTCATCTCTTACTCTAATTTTGAGATACCAATGTGTATCTATACTTCTATAATAATATATAAAGAGAGAGAGCAGATTTTGTATGTGGAGGGTAATGTACAACTTTTGTACATTACAATGTACCTTACAACTTTTCCTTTGTCAACCGCAGTCAAGTAACCATAGCAACACCCTTTAGCTTACGGGGTCTGTTTTTAGAAATCGCTCTTTAGAACGGGAAAATGTTATCTACTTCCTATCCCCATTTTACGTGTGGGACATTCAGCGTGCGGGGGTCAGGGGAAAGAGTGGTTAATTGCTTTCTTATTGCTTTCTTACTATTGAAGAAGAATTTCAATAGTAGTTCATCGGCACCCCGTGCCTCTTTCATCTCTCAATAAGGCTGAAAATGGATGAACCGCGGTTGAACCACCCTTCGGATGTCTCTTGCCTGAAAAAAATAGCCTCTAGCTAGAACGACAAAATAATTCAGTCCTTTTTTGCAAGATTCACCCTCCGTTCCCAGAATGTCACACAATTGTTCTTTGGGGGCAAAGCCGTTAGGAAAGTCACAACGAAGTGGAATTCGAGACTATATCTCTGCCGACATCACGCCGTATTTTTCGACAGTATGTGTTTCGGATATATGCTATCCCACCCCGTAAGGAAAAGGTTGTAATATTTGAAAGA
Source organism: Dolomedes plantarius (assembly GCA_907164885.2). Lineage (NCBI taxonomy): Eukaryota > Metazoa > Arthropoda > Arachnida > Araneae > Dolomedidae > Dolomedes > Dolomedes plantarius. The sequence continues at coordinate 117,142,540 of OU015493.1, read as the reverse complement.
CTCAAGTAGAGGAGGTATTGATAAATACAAAAAGGATTTTTAAACTGGCAACGTTAAAGGGTTTATTGAAGAAAACTACATTTGGAACTACGCTTTTTATTGGCTATTTAGGGTAAAAAAAGATTTACAATTTATTGGCTATCAACTGGAAATTTATTGGTATAATATTTTGTTCAACCCGGACAAAGTCGGGACGGGCCGCTAGTAATTGAATAAAGCAGTATAGGTCTAATTTTGACCTTTCCTATTTGATCAGTTACAATTTCTTTGTTTTCAAACTCCACCATTACACGAAGAAGAAAAAAAATGACAAAATAAATTAGTTAAAAATAGTGAAAGAGCTTTAGACGTATTTGATAAAATAAAAGCGAAACGACCTGGACTTCCTCATTTAAAGACATTTCAACTGTCATAATAAAGAAAAAAATGTGGATCAAAAAGAATTTATATTATAAAAATTTTCAGATTTTTAACTAATTTGAACCATTTAAAATATTTTCTAAAAGAAGGTTATCATCAATTTAACGCAAACCCTTAAAACCAGCCAGAAATCGATAGGTCTTTCCTCTTGATAATTTCCTTTAAATAAAAGAAGCATATGAACTTATTTTAAAAATTATCAAAATTATAATCTAAAAGGAATATTAGAATCTTTAATGTCTATGCAATTTTCGTAGAAAAAACTTTGCTTTCATGGCGAAGAAAGAATATTTATTAATTTTTTTATGCAGTATGTTCGGAATATCAAATTTTTCTTTCAGGCGTTTTCTGTTTTTTATTTTAGTAAATATTCACAGTTGTTTTTCCCTACATACTTTGACTAAGAAATATTTTTCTCTTTCAAAAGGGATTAACATCACTTCTTTTTTATATTTGGCAACATTGAAGAGAATGATCTCGCCTAGTTTGCTTTATATTACCAAGTTAATTTCAATTTTTATCATGTACAAACAAGGACATAAAAACAAAGAGTATTAACATTTTGCTATGGCGGTATGCTGTGAAAAGCATATATCCCGAATTTCCGCAGATTGTTTTCAATTATTTAATAAAAGAAGTCAAAATATTCAAAATGGTGAATAAATTTCATTAGAATTTGAATCGCTCGGTAAAGGACGAATTTGTGTTTTCTTTCGATAAGTATTAGATAGAAATTATCACTGCCACTATCATCACTTATGTTATTTTCACTTTCAGCATCATTTTGTATACCTGACAACGCATCTGCAAAAATTCCCGTGTTCAATTCAAAAGACTAATCTTCCATTTTTGACTGGCTTTTCATTACTAAATGAAAGGTTTCCAAAAAAATTTATAATATTCTAAATTGAATATACTCTAATAACGGTTCCTTATTATTCAAGTACAAAATGCAAACACGCATTCATCACACGTTTGTTTATGACAGGAATTCTTCATTGTAATGGTTTATTTACAATTGTTTATTTTGTAATTGCAGTTTCTTACGCGATATTACAGGAAGTGCCAAATGGCGGGAATTCACGTCTCCCACCGCCAACAGTTGCAAAATGAAAGACGGCAATTCACGTCTCCCGTCACCAACAGTTGGAAAATGAAAGACGGCAATTCACACCTCCCGTCGCCAACAGTTGGAAATTGAGAGTCGGCAATTCACATCTCCTGTCGTCAGCAGTTGGAAAATGAGAGACGGCAATTCACGTCTCCCACCGCCAACAGTTGGAAAATGAAAGATTGAATTCACGTCTCTCTTCATCAAAGTTTTTTAAAAAAGCTTGGCACGCTATGTACAAATAATACGGAAAGTGTGTCATTCTAATAATCTTAATCATCTAGGGGCCAGCTCTATGCATTTTTTTCTTGCACTTTTAAATTTTGTACCACAGTTCATTATTGATGATGGTTATTTCCGAAGTGGACTGGATGATTGCCCTTTATGAGTCACTAGGAACAATTTGCAGAAATTCCACATAAAAAATACCTTTCCCTTCAGCGTACTAAACTGTTATGCTTTGCTGCGGAACCGATATCAAGGGCGAATCATATGTCCAGTGCTACCTGTATGCGGGAGATGTATGTTTTTACGCAAAGGGTAGTTAAATGACGGATCAATGGCAGGAAAGAAATCGTTGCAGCTTTAAGTAAAATTTCTCCATATTTTTATTCACATACAGGTATATTCTTCTGTATATACAGAAGAATTTTCGTTTAAATATAGGAGAGGGAAAAATGTTTAATGAACTAAATAATTGTAAAGAAAAAAATGACATGATGATATTTACCAAAGTTATTCTCTACAGCTGCAAATGGAAGTAGGAATTTTGAGCTACTTTATCTCCTATCATGAGAGCGTTTTATCATCATTTGTATAGGTTGCTCTTGGGTGGTGGTATCCTTCCAACACTGGGCACATTAGTTCTTCAGTCCAAGTTAGAACCATTTTTCACGTTCTTTTCCCTGTCATATAGAAATATCCAGAGGGAGAAGTTGGGGCTCGGAGAAACCTCTTACGGGTTTTAAATCCAAAGTGATAAGCAGCCTATCTTCACTATTTGCCAATCCAAAAAAAAGGTCCTAAAAAAGCGTCATGTTGTTATTTCGCAGTTATTTAACCTCACAGTATGTTGCATTGCGGTAACTGCACGAGGGAATCACCTGACACGAATTCTGACTCATTCATTGTGACTTTTGGTACACTGATTAAAAAACACCAACAACGTTTGCAACATCTCTAGGGGCTTCCGTTTGCGTAAGTCCATCATTTACAGTGTTCATTGTTAGTGCTCTCTATAATAGTTTACAGAAATTATAATTGCCTTTAAATTTTAGAATTATTGTTATGTAAAACGATCCATTTATAAACCTCTTATAGCACTTATGTATTATTCTACATTCCTTACTTACACAACATAATAGCAACATTTAATATATTATACAACACCTACTCAAAATGAGATTAATGTATTAGGAGAGTAACACACAGTGCATATTTATGCACATATATCTTTCCTGTACTGCTTACATATGTATAGTGTCAATTTCACTAAATAATTAGCCTGGCTATGAGTATTTGGAATTCAGAGTGCCGGACTATTGCAGCACTGATCCCACATTAAATAAGATGCTGTCTTATAAAAACTAAATTTATTAAAACTTAACAAAACGACGTATTAAGCAACTCGTTAACACCAACGCAACAAGAATAAAGCCTCCTGGCTTACACATTCGTGCATACACACCGCACGGCGATCATGATTGAGTACCGGTGCACAGTAGGTTACAATCAGTCGTAATCCTCTCGCCTTTACGCTCGGTCTTGCAGATTTGCATATTCTCCTTCCACTTCTTCAGGGCGAGTTGTTCTTTTTCGGCAGTGTTTCCTACGTCAGCGTTTTGGCTTCGTGGTAGCGTTTTCTACGCCACACCACTCCCCCTCAAGTGCTTGACACTGAACTTAAGGCAGGTTAAAATGCACTCCCCTTCCGGAACGTAGAACCATACATGTAGAAGAGTCCTTACTGCAAGTAGAATCAGAATTTGTATTTAACATAAAAGCGGGTTTTAATCTGTCAATGGATATGCATTTTCTGTTTCCCTTAATTTCCAAAATAAAGTGTTTCCTTTCACGCTTGATTACCTTAAACGGACCTTCGTAGGGCTTTTGTAACGGTTTTTAACCGAATCAACCCTTACAAAGACAAAAGGAACTGTAAATAAGTCTTTATGGATGAAAGTGTCTCGCTTAGAATGGTTAGATGCGGGAACTGGTCTAATTTCTCTGATAGCTGCTTTCTAATTCTGTAAAAAATCAACTCTGGTGTAACTTCTTGTGTCCATAGAGTCATGGAAAAATTCACCTGGTAGACGCAATGTCGTACCATACACCATTTCTGCAGTGGTTACATTAAGATATTTCTTGAATGACGAACGTATACCGAGTAAAACACTTGGGAGTTTTTCCACCCAATTCCCGGTGTCTTCAAGCACACACATCAGTGAGGCCTTGAGCTGCCGATGAAAGCGTTCAACTTGACAATTACACTTTGGATTATATACTCAAATACGAGCTTTTTTAATTCCAAGGAATCTGAGAGTTTCCGTTAGTAGTTCACTTTCAAATTGCCTCCCCTGATCAGTGGTAGCGGAAACAGGTACACCAAAACGGCTTACCCAACCACTAACAAATAACCAAACTGCTGAAACATGTGCTGAGATAACTATAGGGAAAGCCTCTGGCCAGTGCGTAAAACGATCCACACAAGTAAGCAAATATGTAAATCCTTAAGAAGGGGGATAAGGACCAAGTATGTCTAAATGCACCTCCGCAAATCGCGCGCTAGGTAAGTTAAACGACGAAAGGGGCGACTTAACATGCCGGTAAACCTTAGAACTTTGACATGATAGACATGTAGTGCACCAGTCTCTAACATCCTTATCCACACCTGGCCAAATGAACCTTTCTCTAACCTGTTTAGCTGTTGCCTTTACCCCAGGGTGAGATAATCCATGCACAAGTTCAAAAACGTTTCGACGGAACTCAAGTGGAATGTATGGGCGTACTTGGTTATGCGTAACATCACAATACAAGAGATATTTTCCCTAAGTAACATAGGCTTCAAATTCAAAGATGTACCGTCATTCAACAGCGATTTTAAATCCTCATAAGATGCTTGAGCTAGAGCAAGTGATTCATAATCGATAGGACTAGATAGCTCAATTTCATTAATTCTGTAAAATGCATCTGCTACGCAATTGTCGGATCCGGGAATATACTGTATAACCGTAGAAAATTAGCCAATAAATTCCAAATGACGGATTTGTCTTGGTGAACATTTATCGCTACGCTGTTTAAAGGCAAAAGTTAAAGGCTTGTGATCATTCAAAATTGTGAATTCCGATCCCTCAACCATATGCCTAAAATGTTTAACAGTTGCATAAATGGCCAGCAATTCTCGGTCATACACACTGTAATTGCTTTCAGCCTAGGTCAATTTCCGAGGAAAAAAATCCGAGAGGCTGATTAGATCTATCAACAATTTAACGTAAATCAGCACCGATACATCCATCGCTCGCATCAACCAATAAAACTAATTTAGCTGTTGGGTCGGGATGTGCGAGAACGGTAGCATTAGACAAATCATTAATGCAAGTTTTAAATGCATGTCTAGCATCGTCTGAATCTTACTTTTGTCTTTTTTTGGTTTACTTTTAACTAGATCATACAGGCAAGCCTGTACGCTAGCCGCGTTCTTTAAAAACCGATGATAGAAATTTAGTACGGCTAAAAATCTACGCTACCCATCGACCGTTTCTGGTAAGGGATAATTCAAAATGTATTTCACTTTCTCGGGGGTAGGCGCAATGCCTTTTTCCGAAACCAAAAAACCTAAGAATTCTAACTGGTTTTGTCCAAAAATATATTTAGATGTATTTATCACCAAACCATTTCCGTTTAGCAGTTTGAAAATCTGCTCAAGGTCAGCTCTGTGACTTCCTTCATCGGTAGATGCTACTAAAATATCATCGATATATGCAAAGCAACAATCGAGATCACGAAGAATATTGTCAATACACCACTGCATCGCTTGAGCAGCATTTCGAAGTCCAAAGCACATATAAAGGTACTCAAATAACCCGAATGGTATGATTACCGCGGTTTTTGGTATGTCAGGTTCCTCTATTGGGATTTGATGGTACGCTTTTTTCAAATCTATTTTAGAAAAAAATCTTTTTACCATTTAATTGTGCCGAAAAATCTTGTACATGAGAGACACTATAGTGATCAGGTACTGTACAAGCATTTAATCGCCTAAAGTCACCACATACCCGAAAAGAACCGTCTTTGTTTGTTACAACATGTATCGGACTGGACCAGGGACTTTTAGAGGGGCGGATAACGCCCTGCTTTAATAAAGCTCTAAATTCTTCTTTAACTGCTTTTAATTTTTCTGGGTTCAAGCGCCTAGCTTTTGAGAAAACAGGAGGTCCAGTAGTTTCGATTATATGTTTAACGATACCTTTACATTTTTCTAAGTTTAAATTTGGGCTAAGTATATCAGGGTATTTTATAAGTACGTTATAATAGGGAGAATCAGCATTGATTGGAGTTAATCTGAATTTTGTGTCAGTCGATCCAAACCCTTTAGTATACGCAGACGTACTAACGTCTATAAATCGACGGTTTTTAACGTCAATCAGCAATCCATACCTAGCTAAAAAATCAGCCCCCAAAATGGGTAGGGAAGCATCAGCAACTACAAAAGTCCAGTGATATCTTTTTTTAAATCCTATATCTAAAGCCAATCTTTTAGTGCCGTAAGTCAGTATCTTCCGTTCGCTGCGTATAAAGGAACACCCTGAACCACGTTATTAGACGTTAATTTTCTAGGATAGCAACTTATCATCGCGCCAGAATCAATAAAAAATTTAATGCTGGAATGCCTATCTAACACAAAAAGGCGACTGAATAATAGACTTTAGCTATATCCACACTTTTGCGCTTTTGCGTTCGCTTTCGCTTTCGACATGTCGCACGGAGAGAGAAATGTGAGGCATGCTCAGAGCGATGCGCGGCACCACCTGCAAATTCCAGGACAGCGCATGCGTCGCGACAGAGCATGCGATATCGCAAACGTATCCAACCCGAGTGGATTTTCTTGAGGAATTCCATGCACTTTTCTATCCTGCAAGGCAGTTATTAAGACAGTGTTCAGAATGTCGCAGTCTTCGGAAGAAATTTTAAATTTTATTGATGATTACAGAAATTTACCGGCACTGTGGGATGTCAACCACTCCGCATACACAAATTAAATTATTAATACATTTAAAATATTTAATAATAATTAATGTTTATTGTTTTAAAATAAAAACTAAATGTATTTTTAAACAAAGCAAATTGAAAAATTTTTTGAAAACTTGTAGTACATCATTGAAATTTTCTTTTTGAAATACAGGGAGAAGATTTCAAAAATATGCATCAGCTCATTTGTTATTATAAAAATACTGAATAAAAAATTCCCCATAGCTTATCATAGGAATTAAAGACCCACTTTGAAAAAAAATAGATGTTTTAGTATTATAAAATCAGGTTACAACCTAAATTCGCGTTTTGCGTGACGTAATTTCATCCCCCCCCATGTCATGCATTGCTTGCATCCAAATGCGTATGATCTTGCATGTATCATTTTCATTTGAAGCTACATATCATCGACACATTTTAAATGTAGGCATTTTTTGGTCTATCATGGTTTTCTCGTCCTGTTCTTCATTTAACCCCATATTAAAGAAAAATGAACGATTTTCAATAATAACAAGATATACTTCTTTATTTCTTGCATATGTAGAATTTTTTTTTTTATTATATATGAAAATTCAAAAGTAATTCTTCATGGCCCGCTTTGCTCAGAAAAGAAGTAAATGTCTCGGTTTAATTTTTTACATTATATTAAAGAGATTACTTACTTACTCTCTTTCTCTCTCTCTCTCTCTCTCTCTCTCTCTCTCTCTCTCTATATATATATATATATATATATATATATATATATATATATATATATATATATATATATATATTATGATTAGCTAACGATTTTTCTTGAATATTCTGTGTACTTCAAAAGTAATATAAATGTTCATTTTATTCAGAAACGAATTAATATACCAGTGTAATTTTACACTATATATTTAAGAGATAGAATTTTAATAACGAGCAATATTCTACCGTTTTCTATTCTTAGTATTTGTTTGGTTTTATTACTTCATAAACAAAGCTATAAATTGTAGTTCTATTTCTAATAACTTGACATATAAAAAAACAGGTTTTCTCTATATTTCGTATCACCAGTTATTAATTTCTCTATCAAACTACATTAATGTAGAACGGGGGTGTCAAACTCAAAGGCTACCTTGGGCCAAACAAACAAGGTTTAACTATAGGTGGGCCGCAAAAAAAAATCAATATTAATAGAAACGTAGGTTTATTTACCTAATTACAGCATATTCAACATAAATATATGCATTCGTGTAATAATAGCAAAAAAAAGAGTATCATTAAAAAAAACATTTAGCGAAATCTTCCTATCTTATTATAATTCTGCGTCGGTTATTTTATTATATATTATTGTGTGCCAATATATTGGCCGGGCCGCAAAAATGTTCGTCGCGGGCCACGAGTTTGACACCCCTGATGTAGAACCTACGTGTATAAGGAAAAACCATCTCTAATTGATTACTGTGGTATTATATAAAAAATATTATGTTTAAATTAATATTTATTTTTTAGTCTTCTCATTTAGATCATTTTCCCCAGCTGACATGGGATAGAGTGGGCGTGAATTTATACACGCTTCAATTTGGCACAGCAACGTAGAAAGCTCTTCGAAGTTGAGTAAGGCAGCTCTGCAAGTTTTCAGTAAATGATTTTTAGCCAATTTGATCGAGGCTTCCCAAACCCCTCCAAAATTTGGTGAGTAAGGGAGAATGAAGTGCCAAGTAATGTTCCGCAGGGATGAGTAATCTTGAATGGAGGAATCTCTTGGCAGGTGAAATAATGACTTTAGATAAGTGGAAGCTCCCACGAAGTTGGTTCCGTTATCAGAGAATATGTTTGCAGGGTAACCCCGACGGGCTACTAAACGTCTAAGTGCCGCAAGAAATGCGGAGGAAGATAAGGTGGACACCAGTTCAAGGTGTACCGCCTTAGTGCACATACAAATGAATAGGCACAAATAGGACTTGAAATTACTGGCCTTCCGAGCATGTTGGCATTTAGTGATTATTGGACCTGCAAAATCGACACCCACTTGTAAGAAAGCACGACAGGCATTGATTCATGAAGGAGGCAAATCGCGCATTATCTGGGAAAGTGGCTTAGCTGACAATTTGAAGCAGTCTAAGCATTTCCTCAGTTCCTTTCTATTCTTTTCGATTTTCCATCTGGAATCCAAAAGATTTGTCGAATGAGTGATAAGACTAAATCTTGGCCTCCATGAAAATTTGTTTTATGAAAATGCCGAATAATTAACGACGTAAAATGGTGCCGCTTTGGAATTATCATGGGATGTTTTTGATCGAAATTTAGTTGTTGTTGGTTACACATACGTCCTCCAACAAGTAGGATACCTTCAGAGTCCAAGAATGCATTCCAGGATATAATTTTACTTGATTTTGGAAGAGGCTTGTTATATTGAATTAAATTAATTTCCGATTGAAATTCTTACGTTTGTAATAGTTTTACAATGATCTTGGTTGCTCTGTCTATTTCAATAGCTTGCAACGGTCCTTTAGTTTTAGATGGGGCTTTTGTATTATTATAGAATCTATATATCCATGATACAGTGCGAATTAATTTTAGGAAAGAGGAAGCTTTTGTCAGTATATCAAAATGCACATTAACTTGAGTGGACAGGTTAACACATTCTATGCATGAATCAGACTGAATATCACGCGTGAATATATCAGGTTGTTCAGTGGTTGGATCAGATAATGTAAGAAAAGAATCCTCTGCGTCATACAGCCATTTAGGGCCGATGAACCAATCGGGATTTTCCTTGAGTTGTTTTAGAAAGAGACCTCGAGTAGCGCAATCGGCAGGATTTGATTTCCCTGGAATGTGATGCCAAGAGTGTTTTTCGGTTAACGAATGTATTTTTCCAACTCTGTGTTGGACAAATTGATTAACTTTTATTGGAGGATTCCTTATTCAACTCAAAGTAATAGTTGTATTACACCAGAGGAATGTGTTATGGAAGGGAAAGTTGACTGAACTCTTGACAGTGGCCATTAGTTCAGCGAGGAGATGAGCACCACAAAGTTCCAGCCGTGGCAAGGTCACAGGTTGCACAGGAGCGACTCTAGTTTTAGAAGCGACTAAGAATATTTTTGATGAATCTGATATAACCCGAAGGTATATAGCTGCCGCATATGCCTTTGAGGATGCATCACAGAAACCGTGAAACTCGCATCTTTGAGCATTTAATGTGTGGATATATCTTGGAATTTTTATTTCTTTGAAGTAATTGATTTCTGACTGAAATCTATGCCATCTTTCAAGAATATTTGTTGGCAACTGATCATCCCAATCCAGGTTGGCTTTCCATAAGTCTTGTAAAAGGATTTTGAGGATTATCGTAGAAGGTGATACAAAACCCAACGGGTCAAAACTTCTCGCAATTACGGATAATAAGTGTCTTTTAGTGGAGACATTAACCTAAGGGACCGCTCTGACTTGGAACGAGTCTTCTCTCAAATTCCAAAAAAGGCCTAGAATTTTTTGAAAAGAATCTTCATGAAATGCATGGGAGAAATTACTCGCCTTTAACGAGTCTAGAAGCTCTGAAATAGCTTCTGGATGACTGCATGACCATTTTCGGAGTTCGAATCCTCCTGCGATCATGAATTCCATAAATTCGTGAATGATAGATTTAGCAGAGTCTGTTGAATCAGCACCAGCAAGTAGATCGTCGACATAAAAATGGGTTTCTGCTAGTTTAGAGGCTTGGGGATATTTTTCTTTTTCATCTACACATACAGTAGTTGTTTGATAGTACGTATTGCCAGAAATGGGGCGCAGGCTGTGCCATAGGTGACAGTATTGAGCTGATAAATTAACAGTGGATCTTCTGGAGATTTCCTCCAAAATATTTGCTGGAATGGCCGATCTTCATTTGAAACTAATATTTGCCTATACATCTTCGCAATGTCGGCTGAAAAGGCAACAGGGAAAGTTCTAAATTTAATCAAGATCATAAAAATGTCAGATTGAAGTTTTTCTCCTTTTAACAATGTGTCATTTAGTGACTTTCCATTACTTGACTTGAATGACCCATCAAAGACGACTCTTAGTTGGGTAGTAGAGCTATGTTCATTAAATACACTGTGGTGGGGTAATAAATAATATTGGCCAGTAGTTGAATTGTTAAGGAGAGTCATGTGACCAAGTCTTTGATATTCCTCCATGAATTTGATATAATTACTTTTCAATTGCTCGTCTGCTCGTAGTTTCTTTTTAAGTGAATAAAATCTTCTCATCGCCTTTTCTACATATTAGATTTATTTACAATATCAATTGGTTTACTCTGTACCCTTCTGAATTCCGACTTACTGAATTTTACCTCGTTTAAGCTTCTAGCCTCTTTTCCAATAAAAGATTTGAAATCTTCCAGGTCAGGTATTTTGTCATTTTCTAACGTTAATTCCCACCGTTGTTTCACTGTTTCATCGACTTTAGAAATTAGAAAATTTATTAGCATCAAATCACTCAATTTCTTTGACTCTAACCCTAATGTATTTAAATTTTTAACCGCTTCATTGCAAGTGTCCACAATCTCGAGTAGCGTTTTAGAATTATGAGCTTTCATTACTTTTACGCCAAATATCTTATTTATTTGCGTCACTGCCAACTGCCTTTTATTTTCATACCTCTTCGATAGTATTTCCCAGCAGTTTAGGTTTTCTGCCCTGATTGAGAATCCACGAATTAATTTGGCGGCATCGCCACGAACACATGATTGCAAATATTTATTTAATATATATAAATTTTTCTATTTCATTTAATGACTTATTTTCAAGGATTGATGACTTGAATAATTCCTTAAATGAAATCCACCTTTCAGAATTACCGAAGAAATGTGGTATTTCAAGTTTCGGTAACTTTAGAACAGTTTGCTTATCATTTCTCAAATTTTGGTTTCCGAACCTGCGTTCTCCGATTGCTTTGTAGAACGGCTTTCAAGGTCAATGACCCAATTTAATAATTTGTCTTGATGTCTAATATATTCATCAAACTTGTCATCACATTCGATCAGTGTCAACTCATTAAATACCTCTTTTAGAGACTGTTGAAATGACTCAACTTTCTTTTTAAATACAGTTATACGTGATTGTTCTTGATCACAGTATATAATTTTATTTTCAAAGGCTTCGATCTCTTTTACTAAGAATTCAAATTTAACTAAATTCTTTGAAAGCTTTGGAGCCATTTTCTATAATTGTATAACAGAGTACTACTACTGTTTTGATTTATTATCTATAGAATGTATGTAAACCGTATTTTTCGATTTAAAGTTTATATCTATAAATATATACTATTTATATTTACGCATGACAGCTCAGGTTAAGACGGACCACATGAAAGAATACTTGAAGAATAGGATATAAAGAATGAGAATTTAGTCTTACCTATGTTCCAAAGGTTGATGATAGCATTTTAAAATTATTGAATGAATACTTCACACATGAGTAAATAGAATGTAAACTGCGTTTTTAAGTATTTTTTAATGACGTACGAATAAATGACATGTTGACTACATGTAGAATAGAATACGAAGAAAAAGAACAGCGACTTCAAAACACAGGAAAAAGGCGACTTCCAATTTTTGAAAAACTAAAACAGTTCTCGCTTTTCGTAAGCGAGTAGTCATGGAAAAGGTCTCGTTGCCATCTAATGTCAAAAATTGTAACTATTTCGACAACTTCAATTATCTTCTAAAACAACTGCAAAGAGATTTACTGAGTGGTGTAGCAAGAATTTTATTTCAAAGGAACTTTGAGTTTAGAAGCATAACACAAACAGAAAATGTTCAGTGAGAATATAATTTTAAATATCATCATATTTTCTTTCCCCAGTTTTATACTTCCATTTGTTTATACAATGTTTTGCAAATAAATAAGACTGAACTCCATTTCTCTTTGAGCCCAAAATTTACTTGTTTTTCCATTATATGGTACATCTCTTTTGAAATGTACTCAATACACTTCAACTAATACGTGAGCACGGGTAATGCTCGATCGTGCTTCCATAGAATTTAAAGTTTAATTCTCTTTTGAAAGAGACATAATCATTGCTTCTAAGGTAACATCTGGTGTTGTCATAAAGAGATACCGTGTTCTTAGAATAAGAAGATATTAAACAGAAAACTAATGGATGCGAAGTTAGCTAAAGTACCTCCTTTAATCACATTTCTCTGAATAAGGGAATAATAGAAATGCTGATACTATGTGTACGTATTCAGTGTATTTTGGTGTATATCAATAAAAATCTGATTGTTTTTGTTATACAGAGGCTGTTCGCACATTTTTTAGACGATTTTGGTAAGCGGTAATAAAAAATAATTTGCTGCAAAAGAAATAATTGCAATTGTACTATGTTTTTAAAAGTCAAAATTATCGTCTGCGGCTTGAAAGTTTTGTTTTTATTCAAAATGGCGTTTTTAACAAAGCAGTGGTTCGAAGGCTACATTTATGCTCTTTCCGAAGAGAAATAGGCATACTCCGTTATCCAAAAACGATGTGACAGTCACGGTTTTGTGATATCTAAAGCGTCGATAGGTAATATCGTCAACAGGAAAGGAAAAAAACGTCAAATTGGAGCCTGAAGTGGGACAAAAATTCCAAACAAGTATCCAAGGAAAAAACGGACATCTTCGACTATTGCAAACGTACGTTGTTTAATGTTAAAAGAAAATCCCCCTAGTCAAAGGACAGTTGCAAAATCATTAAAATGCTCGGTGTCCACTGTAAACAAAATGATAAACGTTGATTTCAATCTTAAGAAAGCGAAAAACCGCAATGTGCATCGTCTTCTTCCAAATCATATCGCTGAACGCAGGACACGCTGCAGAATTCTATATGAGAAACACTTATCCAAAGAAAAATGGAAATCAATTGTCACAATAGATGAATCATGGGTGTATTTAAATGATTGCAACAAAAAAAGAGCCATTTATTATCATAAAAGAGGAGAAAAAAATTTAAGTACATGGTTCAAATAATCGAAAGAAAGTTTTTCTAAGGGATTCAAGATTGTTGCTGGTTTTTCTTATAATGGAAAGTTAAAAATAAAGAGAGTGGAAAAAAATCTCAAGATTAACTCCAAATACTATCAGGAACATATTTTATCGCCAATTTTTCTGAATGAAATACCATCGCTTTACCTACAGTGCCATCAATATGTAAGACTCCATCAGGACAAAGCTAGCAGTCACACATCAAAATCCACCGTAAATTTCCTAAAAGAAATGGAACAAAAAACTGGTATCAAGGCCATACCCTTCACTGATATCCCTACTAAATCTCCCGATGTATCACCTATGGATTTTTGTGCTTTCGGACTTTTAAAATCTGCATTATCTAAACGTCGTCCCAAAACCCTTACAGGACTCTGGAAAGCTGTTCAGGTGAAATGGGATAGAATACTTCTTCTGACACTTCAAAAGGTATTATTATCCTGGAAATTGCGGTGTCGAAAGATAGTTCAGAATAAGGGATGTCGAATAGAACATTTAAAACACAAGAATTTTATGTAATTTAGTTTTGTACATACAATATACACTGCTGGCCACCCCAATTGCAACACCAAGAAAGACAAGAGATATCACAACAAAATTTATTTTCTAGATAACATGTTGACCAAGTATCAAATGATTAAATATATAGACTTCTGTGAAGTGTGGTTCCTGCCAAAATCAGTAGCCAGAGTAGCCACCATTGTTGAAGATCACCGCTGCCACACGCCTCGGCATTGATTCAAAGAGACTTTGGATGAGTTCTTGGGGTACAGCAGACCAAGCAGCTTCCACACGTTGCCAAAGTTGATCTGCTGTGGCAGCTGGGGATGGAATCTGGGTCAATCGTAGAGCAACCATGGACCACATGTTTTCTATCGGCGAAAGATCCGGAGAGCGAGGCGGCCAGGGAAGCAATTCAATCTGGCGATTGACGATGAACCGTTGGAAAATGCGTGCCACGTGTGGTCGCGCATTATCCTGTTGAAATATGGCTGTGGGCAAGCCCTGAAGGTAAGGAAGGACAACTGGCTCCAACACCTTGGAGATGTAGCACTGGCTGTTTAAAGTACCGGCAATGCGTACTAGAGGTGTGCGAGAGTGATATCCAATACCGCCCCATACCATAATACCCGGTGCAGGACCAGTGTGGCGGTGCATAACGCAGCTGTTCAGCATCCTCTCTTCACGGTGTCTCCAGACTCGAATGCGACCATCGTGGTGTTGCAGACAGAAGCGTGACTCGTCAGTAAAGACAATTTCATTCCATTCTGCCGTCCACATCCTTCTGTCATCGCACCATTGGCGGCGGAGACGTCTGTGGTTCTGCGTCAAGGGTAGACAAAGCAATGGACGTCTTGCGGACAGACCACTCTGCTGTAAACGGCGTCGAATGGTACGCGCAGGCACTGGATGATGATTTACAGACTGCATGTGCTATGCTCTCCTGCATCGTACCCTCCTGCATCCAACGATCACATATCCGCATTACAATTGTTTGGTTTCGTCCAACACGACTACCGATTTTCCTGAAAGATAATCCACAATCTCGGTAGGCCACTATCCTTCCTCTGTCGAACTCGGATACTTGATCAAAAGATGATCGCTGTTTTCAACGAGGCATAATTGATCGTTTTTTTTTAAAAACCACAAGAAAAACACAATTGCCGAACTTGAAATCTTCGAAATATCCAAGCCTTAAATAACGCTTTGAAGTGGCGCCACAGGCGCGCGTGATGTGCGTCTGCGCTGAAATTCTAATCATTTGCATATCTCACCTCTGCTAATGCATGTTGTAAATTTCATGTTATTTGCATGTTTCCTTCAGGGTGTTGCATTTACAGTGGCCAGCAGTGTACATCGTCTAAAAACTGTGTGAACAGCCTCTGTATTCTCCATTGTGAAAGAGTAACACATGGACACGTTAAATTTTAGTTGATGATTTTTAGCATGTTATAGAGAGCACAAATTAGTGCCCATATTTTACCTGTTTAATATATACGTATATTTATCTATATATAAAAATGGATGGATGTGTGTATGTTCCAGCATCACTCTGGAACACCTGAAGCAATTTCAAGCAAACTTGGTACACATATAACTTACAATCTGGAAAGAAAAACTGGGGGGAGCCAACCCTAGAACCCCTACGAGGGCAGAGGGGGGGGGGGCATGTAAAAATAATCGAAAACGATTGATATTAGTGTCGAATCCATAGCTTTGGGGTTCACTGAGATTAATAATGGCACTCCTGATGCCGTTTAAGTGTAAGTTCAATCTCATCAGCACTGGGGGAGAGGGGGGGAGAAGGGGGAATAAATGTCCTAAATGATAAAGAGTAGTGTTGAATCCATTGTTTACAAGGTAGCTGGCATGAATAGTGACACTCCCGATGCCGTTTTAGTGCAAGTTCAGCCCCATCAGCATGGAAGGAGGGGGAATAAAATGTCCAGAAAGACCAAGAGTAATATCGAATCCATAGTTTTCAGGGTCGCTGAGAAAAATAGTGACACTCCCGATGCCGTTTTAGTGCAAGTCAGCCCCATCTGCATTGGGAGGGAGGGGGAAGGAAGGGGGAAAATGTCCAAAATGACCGAGAGTAGTATCGAATCCATAGTTTTCGGGGTCGCTGAGAGGAAAAGTGACACTCTTGATGCCGTTTAAGCGCAAGTCCAGTCCCCCACCCATAAGTAATGGGAGGGGGACTTGAAGGAGGAAGAAGGTATGGAAAATGTCCCAAATGTCCGAAAGTATTGTCGAATCCATAATTTTTGGGGTCGCTGAAATGAATAGTGACACTCTCGATGTCGTTTACGTACATGTTCAGCCCCCCCCCTTTCATCAGCATGAGGGGAGGGTGGAAGAAGGGGTGAAAAATAAAATGTCCAAAATGACCGAGAGTAGTATCGAACCCATAGTTTTCTTTGTCGCTGAGATGAATAGTGGCACTCCCGATGTCGTTTAAGTGCAAGCTCAGCCCCTATCAGCATTGGAGGGGGGAGGATAAAATGTCCAAAATCACCGAGAGTCAAATCCATAGTTTTTGCAGCCGATGAGATGAATAGGGGAACTAAAAATGTTCTTTATAATCAAGATTTGAATTAAATTAATATTATAGTGAATTTGTAATTTTGCTTTATAATTTGTATACTGTACATATACTTTTAAATGCCTGTAAATAAAATTACTTCGATTTTACACTATAGGTAGTATTTATTCCTTGTCCTGTCTAATAACAAATTGGGATAAATAAATACCCGGACAGAGCCGAGTAAACAGCTAGTAATTATATATTATTGAATATTTTATAATCGCAAATAATTATAAAAAGAATTATTAATAATTATATAATCGCATATTTATTTATCATATATATAATTAATAATATAATCGTTGAAATTAAGTTGGTGGTTTTAAGCAAGTTATAGAAAGCACAAATTAGAGCCCATAATTTACCTGTTTATTAATTAGAGCTCATAATTTACCTGAATTTTCATTATATGGTACATCTCTTTTGAAATGTATTCAGTTTACTTGAAGTAATTATGAAGAAATGTATTCAGTTTACTTGAAGTACCCTTAGTATAGTACAAGAGATTCATAACATCGATGAGAGGTATCTTGTTGATTTATACAACAAATGCTGGGAGAAAAGAGAATTCCCTAGTCATTGGAAAAGAACGATTGTGGTATTCTTCCAAAAAGAAGGCAAGGACCTAACATATCCTACCTCATATCGCCCTATTTGTTTATTGCCCATAATAGGTAAAGTTTTGGACAAAATTTTGACAAACAGATCAATAGAATATCTAGAAATCATTAAAATACTATCGGAAACTCAATACGGTTTCAGGAGAAATCGTGGCGTAACTGAGGCCTTAACTAAAATGATTAAAATAATTAAAAAGAATAAAGCAGACGAGTACCATACTTGTCTGATTACCCTTGATATAAAAAATGCGTTTAATATGGTGCGACACAGTAGAATTAAGGAAGAAATGAGGAGGGTTAAAGTGGACAAACAGCTCCAAGTCATGATAATGAATTACTTAAATAACAGAGTTGTAAGGATGAAAAACAATACTGAATGGAATTATAATATAGGCGTGCCGCAGGGGTCCTCGTTGGGACCAATTTTGTGGCTGCTAATCATCAACGAACTACTGGAAAAAACTTGGGAAGATGGGATTAAAATTCAAGCCTTTGCTGATGATATCATCATTTTAAGAAGTCGAGTAATTTGCAGATTTACCGAGCTGGCAAACAACGTTTTGGAAGAATGTGCAGGATGGGCACAGAAAAATATGATGGATTTTAGTGTCGAAAAATCCAATTATATCATCATACCGTATAAAGGTGAGGTTACGAGGAAACCAGCTATTAAATTAAAGAATAAAAATATTAGATACAACGACACATTGAAATATCTGGTTGTGTATATCGATGAAAAGTTGAATTTTATAAAACATATAACCATCACTAGAGAAAAAACCCTGAAGTTCATTTATGGTATTAAGAGAATTTATAAAAGGACTTGGGGCCTTAAGGGCGAAAATATTAAAGAGCTATATTTAAGAGTTGTGGAAAAGATTTTGTTGCATGGAGCTCAAGCCTGGTATGACGATAAGACTTTGATGAATGCCAAGTTACGACAGATGCAAAGGCCGTTCCTGCTAATGATAACAAAATGTTATCGCACCGTATCGACAGAGGCTCTAGCTATATTGGCGGGATGTTTACCCCTTGATTTAAAAGCGAAAATCGATAAGATGTGGTATAAGATCTATAATGAGGGTGATGAGATTTGGTTGGGGAATGAATCCTTCAATAGCCAAACTTGTGAATTAAAATCCAGGAATCTCAGAAAAATAAAGGATATAATGAGCTTCAATTGGTCTTATAGACTAGAACCCTTTGCGAAGAATACATATTTTACGGATGGTTCCAAGATTAACGGAAAAGTTGGGTCGGCCTTTATTAGGTATCATGAGAGTCAGAAGATCGATACTAAACTGAGAAGAAACCCTGATAACGCAACATCATACAGTGCTGAGGTTACGGCCATTTCCATGGCAATAGACGACGCTAGGGAAAAAGGTCTAAGTGAAATTGACATCTTTAGCGATTCCAGGAGTGCTTTGCAGGCTCTTGGGTCCTTAGAATATAAGGGTGAGATTATTGAGGAATTGAAACACAAGATCAAAAATAATGGTGTGGTCGTGCATCTCCACTGGATAAAAGCACATATCGGGATCAGACAGAATGAGGAAGTTGACACTGCGGCTAAAGAAGCCACGGAACTGGACATAATTGAAGGTACCTACAAAATGACCAAGCAACAAGTAAAGGCAAAGATTAAGGCATATGGAATGAAAGTCTGGCAAGAAAGGTGGGCCGATAGTGAATTGGGGAGGCCGGTTCATAAAATCTACCCTCATGTTTCCTTAGAAAGATTAATATCGAATTTCTATATAAATCAAGCTATCACTCAACATGGAAGCGTGGGCTCATATCAAAGAAGATTTTTTGGGAAGAGTGACATCTGTGCATGCGGAGAGGTCCAGACAATTGAACATTGTTTATTTAATTGTGTAACATGGAGAGATTTGCAGTCGAGTTTACCGAGGGAAATTACTGAATGGTCACCACATAAATTCTATAATGACTACTATTGTAGAAAATTCATTTTGGCTGTGATGAAAGACCTTATGGACTTTCATTACCCTTTTTTGGGTCATTGATAATTTTGTTGTTTGTTTGTTTCGGTTTTTATAATTGTGTAACATTGCATGTTTTTATTTGTATTGTATAATCCTAGTCAAGATGATTGCCATTGCGAAATTTGTCGTCTCTCAAAATCATCCGTATACCTTCGGGAAGGACGGATTATCTTTTGGATTACTTGAAGTAATAAGCTAGCACGGGTAATACTCAAAGTTCGATCGTGCTTCCATAGAATTTAAAGTTTAATTCTCTTCCAAAACAGACATGATTATTGCTTCTAAAGTAACATCTAGCGTTGTCATAAAAAGATATCGTGTTCTGAGAATATGAAGATATTAAACAGAAAACTAATGGAAGCGAAGTTAGCTAAAGGTTCTCCTTTAAACATTTCTCTGAATGGAAAATAATAGAAATGCATATGCATTTACGTATTTATTGTATGTTGGTGTATATCAATAAAAATGTGATTGATTCTATTATAAACTCCACTGAAAACGAGAAAACATGGGACACGTTCAATTTTAGTAGATGATTTTTAAACAAGTTATAGAAAGCACGAATTAGAGCATATAATTTACATATTTAATAATTATATAATTATTAATAATCACATAATTGTACATATAATCGTATATTTATTTATCATATGTTTAATTATTAATAATAATATAATCGTTGAATTTTAGTTGATGATTTTTAAGCAAGCTATAGAAAGCAACAAATTAGAGCCTATAATTGACCTGTTTAATTATTGAATATTATATAACATAAATTAATCAATAAATATCTAATCGTATATTTATTTATCATATGTTTAATTTTTAATAATAATATAATCGTTGAATTTTAGTTCATGGTTTGTAAGCAAGTTATAGAAAGCACAAATTAGAGCCCATAATTTACCAGTTTAATAATTATGTACTTATTGAATATTATAGAATCATAAGTAGTTAGATAAATAATATAATTATTAATAAATATTAATAATTATATAATTGTATATTCAATCTCATATTTATTTATCATATGTTTAATTATTAATGATAATATAATGAGTTTTAGTTCACAATTTTTAAGCAAATCAAAGAAAGCACAAATTAGAGCCCATGATTGACCTGTTTAATAATTATATAATTATCGAAAGTTATATAATCACAAATAGTTATATAAACAATTATATAATTATTAATAAATATATAATAGTATATACATTTATTATATGTTTAATTATTAATAATAATATAATCGTTGAATTTTAGTTGATGATTTTTAAGCAAGTTATAGAAAGCACAAATTAGAGCTCATAATTTACCTGGTTTTCGATTATATGGTACATCTCTTTTGGTATATATATTCAATACACTTGAAGTAATGAGCGAACATGGGTAATACTCAGGTTCGATCATGTTTCCATAGAATTTAAAGTTTAATTCTCTTTCGAAATAAATATGATCGTTGCTTTTAAAGTAACATGTAGTATTGTCTTAAAGAGATACCGTGTTCTGAGAATATGAAGATATTAAACAGAGAACTGATGTTTTCGAAGTTAGCTGAAGGATCTCCTATAAAGACATTTCTCTGAATAGAAAATAATAGAAATTCTGATATATTTATGTATTCAGTGTATTTTGGTGTATATCAATAAAAATGTGATTGGTTTTATTATATTCTCCACTATAAAACAGAAAAACACAGGACACATTGAATTTTAGTAGATAATTTTTAAGTAGCCTTATTGAAGTCACATTACAGAAAATAGAAATTCCTTGAACTCGTAAATTATTTGTTGTAATTAAACTTTCATAAATACGTATTAATTTCACCATTTCAAAATTGTAACAGAATCTAAAATCGGAATGTTCTTCAGAACTTCTCATTAGATAATGCAAAAGCTTGACTCATGTAAAATGAATGAATCATATACATAGACGTTTATGAAATCTCAAGAACATATTAAGCCAATATTTTTAATTAATAATACTGAAAATGCAATTTTTTAAGTCTACAAGAGTAATTCTTTCATTTTGATTCTTTAGATTATCATGAAATAATGTAAATACCACATTCTATTCATCAAACAGGCAAATCACTGTGATTAGAACACTGTGAGCAAACACTTCGCTGAGAATATGTCATATATATATATTCAGCAACAATAATTTCGAAAATATTCTATACACATTTGAGAAGTAGTTGCTCAAAATTGCTTTACATTTAAATGTTTTTCTGATACATGTGAAGGGCCATGTTTATCACACATTCAGTAGATAGCGTTTTAAAATAATTTTTGTTTAATATTAATTTAGATAAAGATGAATATGTTAAATATCTTAAATATATTTCTAAAACATGTGAAAGATCTGAAGTTCCACATATATATCTTATGTTTAGTAAATAACTAAGTAACCAATGGCGAAACAGTCCCACTCATGTAAAGTTAGCGAATCAAATACATAGACGTTTGCGAAATTTCAAGAACATATTAAGCCAATATTTTTAATTAATAATACTGAAAGTGTCAAGGCCTGGCCTGTACCAAGGACTATCGTGGACCAAGGCCTGTGGTGTCCATCTCCGCTTTCTGGACCGTGGGCTTGAGGTGCCATACAGCATATGTCTCGGGCAGGTGGTCAGTCTGCCGCGGGACCCCCGGAGTTAGTTCTCAAGCATGCTTGGTCCTTATTTTATCGACCCACAAGGGATGAAAGGCTGAGTCGACCTTGCTCAGTCGCCGAGTCGAACCCTGGACCCGTGGTGTGGCAGCTTGAACCTCTACAATACCGGGAGTCTATGTTCAGTAAATAGCCCTTTAAATTAATGTTACGTTTAATATCAATTTAGATAATGATGAATGTCATTTTAGATAAAAGATAAAAGCACCCTTTTTTTTCACGTCGGGTACAAAAAAATTCTTATAAATTTTTAACCTTCCTAATATCAAAATCTAGTTCTTATTTGAGAATAAATTTTTATGTATCCAATATTCCAATAAGGCATGTTATTATAGTTTTTCTATTTTTCATCAATTCCTTGTTGAGTTCTTCTGGTATTCAGGAATAAACATCATGAGTTCATGTAATAAGAAGTAAAATACGTTCCGTTAACCATTTATTGATTTGAAAAAAAAGCATACAGAAATACTCCTTAGCTAGTCACGATGTAGTGTTAGAAAATAATTCCAAAGAAATTCTTTCTTTCGTCAGGAAGACAAAAGTAAAGCAAGTGGTAAGGATACTCAATTCTATTCTTCGGTCACAGGCACTGGAATAAAACCACATGTACTCCTAACTCACTGTTTTATATTGATTTTCGAGCTTTTGTCCCATATCTATAACATGTTCATTATACTTCTCTAACTGGCTGAATATATTCATATTTGAAATATCCTCTGTAATTTTCTTTTCAATGTCTAATATTTTTGATAATTTTATGTTTTAGTTCTTTCATTTTGATCATAAATACTGGATTTTTTTTTACTCAGTTGTCTGTCTCTCCTTACCTCCTCGTTGATAGCCTATATATATAAAACAGTTCCGTAACTGACTGACTGACTGACAGATAACGCACAGACCAAACCGCTGGACCTAAAGGGCTGAAATTTTGCATGGCGATTCTTCTTATAGTGTAGGCGTGCACTAAGAAAGCTTTTTGAAAAGTTCTTCTTAGATTTTTTTTAAATTAAATTTTTAGGCTGTTTTTGTAATATTCTTTAAAGTTTGCATTTAAAATAATAATTTAAGGGATAAAAAATTTAAATCAAGAGAAAGATCTAATTCCTTTAAAATGAAATCTTTAACTCCATTTTCTGATTTTTGGTGAATTTTTAAACATTAATTTTTAGAATTTAATTTATTAAATGCTGATCACGTGATTTCTTTTCTTTTTGTGATACTTTAAATTAATTTTGTATCACTAGCATAACAACAAAATAAATTGACAAAAAAAATTAAAATACGGTAAAAGATGAAATTTAATTGTAAACTATACTAATTGAGATGGAAGTTTTTTATGAATTTAATTCAAATTAGTATGTTTTATGGGTATTAAACACACAAATTAATTGCATACATTGATCGTTGTATATAATTTGAATATTTTCTTTTACATTATTTTGTCTATAAAAATATTCGTTACGATTTTTTTATAAATACATTTATTTTTTTGGCATTAATTACATACATTGGCCATTGTATTTAATTTTAATGTACTCCGTAGCGAAGCATGGGTATTCAGCTAGTCTTATAATATAGGATGAACTTAAAAATTGTCTCCTATCCGACGGGTTCTGAAAAGATAACGAGACTACTCAAAAGAACTCCCTAAAAACACACAGAACTTTGGATAACAGTTAAATTGCTTTGAAATATTCTGTCCGCCGATCGATAAATCTATGTATTTCTGGTGAGAATCTGAATGAACGTTTCGAAGTACGTTCGA
Source organism: Dolomedes plantarius (assembly GCA_907164885.2). NCBI lineage: Eukaryota > Metazoa > Arthropoda > Arachnida > Araneae > Dolomedidae > Dolomedes > Dolomedes plantarius. Next base: position 117,118,619 of record OU015493.1, on the reverse strand, counting down.
GGTCTTTGATCTAAAAATTCTCTTGTTCAACACAACCATGACAGAATTATTTAGCACCGCATATGTTAGAAATTTATATCAACATAGGCATTTCTAAATATTGTGGAAACGTCACATTTCTCAAGGTCCTCAGAAAAGAGCGGATATACCATAAAATCTAATCTCAAATAGTCAATCCCTTGTTGAATTCTCCTCGCCTTACGTATGATGGCATTATCTTCGTTCGATGTCCATTTTCCATCGTCACTCTTTGGGCACTTAAAGACGAAACTCAATTACCTGAACTTATTTCTCATAACGTAACCTACGGATTCATTCATAGCATCAGATACCTCTTAGAGCAGGAGTTCTCAACCTTTTTCAACCCACTTAACCCTTTTTGTGTATCATTAACTATGCGTACCCCCCAATAAAAACACTTTAATTTTATTAAAATGTGTTATATTAGTTAAAGTTTGACTGTCCACGTAGAAAAAAAGCCATAATAAATATAAACATTTATCGTTAAATATATAAACACTTTTCAAAGTGTACTACCTTTAACTATTACTACTGTAATATGTCCATGCACAAAGTAAGATTGGAAACTGGAAAGTTACTGAGACTGAGCAGTTAATAATGACTAAACAGGCACAGACAGAATGGCGAAAGAGGGAAATGAATGCACGGTGGCCGAAAGCGCGGTGGAGATGACTCGACGTTGCGGCAGTGTGCAGGTAGCCCTGTGAATCTGTGTTGCATACTTGCACACTAGTGTTCCAGTTTACTCCAGCCACAAATACAGTTGTAACGAGCGACGTGTTTGCATGCTGCTTTACTGATAGTTTTCAGTTTTAAATCATTACTCAAACTTTTGTCACAATGAAATTCTAGCATGTATCAATATAATTTTGTACTTTTTGGTAGTCAACCGCGTACCCCTTACAGATTTCCCCGTAACCCCCAAGGGGTACGCGTACCACCGGTTGAGGACCATTGTCTTAGAGGGTTATTAGGAAAACATCAAGTGATTCTGCTTCGATCAAGTTGATTGTGACATTTTCACTAGACGTGGTAGGTCGTACAAAACGTTTTGCATGTTCCAGAGTTTTTAACTGCCCCATTATTTCTATATGGCACGCAAACACCTGTGTTCGTGACATATGAGAATATTTCAATCAGATCAACCCTTGATTTTCTGTTTCTGTTTTGTGCGTGTGAAATTTTGAGATTGAAGTATTTCATTGCTACAGTCTCTGATTCAGACGGTGTTGGACAAGACAAACATTCAACCATCTGCAGTCATAACTACGTGACTTAAGAATGCTGTGTACTAACCCTACTGGATTCACTCCCCTCAGCATTAACCTATGGAGAAAATTTGTCTACTATTGACAGCTACATAAAATGCTAATAATCCAGTAAAAATGGTATTTTCAGATAGCCTGAACTTTGCGACACCTTTCAAAGGGATTCATTTTATAAATTTCGTCCACCAAAGGAATTTATGAACGTTAAAGACACACTATACCAGATTTTTTCCCCGAATAATTTAAATTTTAAAATATTATTTTCTTTTTTTAAAAAAAAAACGAAATATTCTAAAAGGTGTGAAATTACTCTTTCTATTGCAGAGTACAATTTTTTTATTAAAATCTTTCAATCTATGTGTGGGGTTCAACCTTACTAACCGCACCTGAGACTAGGTCGGTTTATGCTGCATGTGGAGAGGGGATAATTTTCACATAATGAATGAAGAATGAAGGAGTGAGACGGGTTGAGTAATTATTCACAAATAAAGGAAATGCAGTTTATTCAATTGTATGATGGCAGATATGCAGAAGTGGCCATCGGACTTTGCCGTTAGAGTGGAAAAAGAAAGACGCGTGATTGCAGGACCACACAAAGTTACGATAGAGCGTGGCCTTTCAATGCGGCCAAAATTTTACTAGAAGCGCAAGAGTCCTCCATCCAAGCATATATGAAATGTGCAATTTCCCCTTTCACCACCGGGGTTAGAATATATATATATATATATCTATATATATATATATATATATATATATATATATATATACAGATATAAGACAAAACAATAGGAATACACATTGCGAAATGTGTCGTGCTTCGACCATACAATACAACCCCGCCACGTGTCGTAACAATATGCCATCTAGTGGCCACGAAAGGGAAGGTATCTGTCGAGCATTTGCTGGTGTGACAGCCGTATGAGAAAATTCTGTTCCCAACAAAGCTCCATTATTCCGGCCTATCCGACGTGCGAAGAGGTAATGTCATTGGAGCTCGCCTCACTTGAGTGCTCCTGTCGAGAACAGCCAACTTTGTGGGTGTTTCAAGGATCCTTGTGTCAAGGGTTATGGCAGCCTACACAAACCTGGGAAAGGTGTCCTCTACTAAGCAGAACAGTGCGCGAAAGTCGAAGTTGACCGACCAAGATAGACGAGTGTTGAAGAGGATAGTCGCCCAAAAACGCAAGACTACACTTCCGCAGATAACCTCCAAGATGAACACCCATTTTCAGTACCCCGTATCCAACAAAACTATTCAACGGGAGCTGCATGCTGCGAACATTTATGGCAGAGAGGCTATTTCAAAGCTGTTAGTTTCGCCGTGGAATGATATGAAGCGATGACAGTGGTGCCGAGACATTCAAAAGTGGACACAACAGCAATGGGAATAGGTCATCTGGTCTGACGATTCCTTATTTATATTATTTCAGACCACCGGAAGTTTGTTCATCTGACGAACACCGGCAGAAGCATTTCATGTTGACTGTCTGGTTCCTACCGTGATGCATGGAGGATGCGGGACTCTATTGTGGTGTAGGGCGCGATATCTCGGCGTGGCTTAGGGCCACTCATAGTCCTCAGGGGGAAGATTGCAGGTTAGTATTATCGCAGTATTCTCGCAGATTATATTCATCCAATGCTTCAGATTCTGTTTCCTGGAGAACGTCCTGTGTTCCAAGATAAAAAGTCCCTGTTCACACGGCTCGCTGTGTTCAAACGTTATTAGATGAGCATAATGAGGATTTGAAACATCCCTCGTGGTGTCCTCAGTCCCCTGTTCTCAACAGCATTGAGACTTTGTGGATTTTTTGGAGAAAAAGTCCGTGCTCCGTTTCCTCTTCAAAGCATATTACCTGAGCCTGAGACCGCTCTGCAAGAGGAATGGGTGTGAATTTCCTTGCACTTTGTGCACGACTTTTATTTGTCAATCTCACGTCAAATTAAAGCTGTAAATAAGGCCAAGGGTGGCCCAACCCACTACTAATAAAAAAATTTTAATTCTTTCACAACTGTTCCTATTTTTTTGCCCTATATCTGTGTGTATATATATATATATATATATATATATATATATATATATATATATATATATATATATATATATATATATATATATATATATATATATATATATGTATATATATATATATATATATATATATATATATATATATATATATATATATATATATATATATATGTGTGTATATATATATATATATATATATGTATATATATATATATATATTTATATATATATATATATATATATATATATATATATATATATATATATACATATATATATATATATATATATATATATATATGAGTATGTATTCTAACAGAAGTTATAGGTTTTTTATATAGCTATCAGTTGTCCAAACCTCTTATGCAATCTGCGATATCGTAGTAGGAAATTTAAATGTATAGTTCAAATTTGCCTATCTTTCCCCCCCCCCCCCCCCCCCAACTCATCCCAAAAATTCCCATGATATTTTTTTTTTCGGCGGGGGGGGGGGTTATATACAATGAGCGATGGGGTAAACCTTTTCGATCCCTGTATTTTTATTAATGAGAATTCTAATGTGCCCTTTTAGACAAAAAATTATCATATATCATGTGCTTTCACTTAGAATAACCAAATACGACGATTACTTTAGCACTTTGACATCCCACAACGAGAAAACTCGTAGATGAAATATTGCCACAGAGGCCCATTACGAATCTCCTCATAGATGGTTGTATTCTATTAAAACTTACATGCAAGTCATTTCGTAGTTGGCTTCAGAATATTAAAAAAAAAATTGTCAGAGGCCAATTACAAGATAACACGGATGTTTTTTTTTTTTTAAAAAAGACAAATGATAATAAATGAATTTAATTTATTATGGAATACAACTATACTGACACCATGCTTTTAGAAAATGTAACTAACTAAAGTTGGTATGAGGGATAAATTTCTAAGAAATAGAGTTGCAGTCTACGCGTTAAATGTCACGATAGCTCTGAAACGACCCATCGGAAAATAAGCATTTAAAATAACATTTTCAGAAATGTTTTTTCATCTTACGAACTCGTAAACAACTTCGTATTACTTTAACAGATTTGAACGATTTCGAAACTTTATTCCTTTTTCAATATCGAAGGCTATTTTTCTAAAACGCTTCAAAGTTTTCTAAATTCTTCCATAAAATTTTATGAATATCACAAAATTATTTTATGCGCGTCAAATGCAAAAAGATCTGCGGGTTACATATCCCTCCAGGCGAGTATTCAAACTAGTCTCGATACAGTTGCCTTTTCAAATTATCTCCTATACACTGCCGTGTGAGTGGTTACCATTCACGTCTGTATACCCCGAGGCATTAACAGTTCTACTGTATTTGGATATCTATTGAAAGCATATTTATCTGATACTCCATTAAAATATTTTCATTCAGGTCGCTACAAAAACAGAGTTTTGATTTCTTTCTAAATTGACTCACACAAAAATTTTAAAGGGCTGTTTCAGAGAAAAGGTTGCTTCATGTTTTTTTTTCTAAAAGATTTCTTCAGAAGCGAAATCAGAATCTCACAGAAACGCATATTTGCCAATGTCTTTTCAGTGCGTCATATAGTGTATTATTTCAAAGAGATTATACCTTAAAAAGAAAAATAAAGCTATTTGATATGATTCTGGCATAAAATATGGATATAGAGAAACGATGAAAGAATAGTCTGCTTGAAACGAATCTGTATACATAATTTTCTTCCTTTCTTAAATATTTCTGGATATATCGTAAACCAATTGTATTACAAAGTATTTATTAATTGTGAAGAATGAAATCTGATTTCGATATTGCACCAAAATTAAAAACCAAAATTTATTTTGAATCATATGAAAATCATAAGGATCCTTTAATATGAATATTTGGTTTGAGATATATGAACTTTGAAATAAACCGTATGGATATAGATATTTTACTTTGATGCTATTATTATCATTGATATGTATTAATAATAATAATAGATATTTCATTGTCGTATTATGTTTAGAGACTAATCAATGATTTTTATATGAATCTTCTGAACATTTTCTTTCCTTTTACCTCGGTATAGCCACGTTAACATGTTAGCGCTATTCCTCTGAAAATAAAATAGTCTTGCCCCAAATGAAATATTTTTTCTGTTGCCGACAGTCGAAAATCTTAATAAACTCATTTTTCGGCTAAATAATTAATAAGTAACCTATAAAATATGATTAAAACGCTTTCAGTTGCGGTGGTCTATTTTTGGAAGCCATTTTTCTCGTCTTTATTTCACTTGCATTCGATGTATCCCAGTTGAATAAGAAGGAAAATGGCTAGTGGTGCGATCTGTTATCAGTTTAAAGAAGTAAAATCATTTTGAAACCTTCAATTGGAAAAGTTTTTAGGATTTTTTAGATTAAAAATATCGAGAAAAAAATGTGCACCCTGCAAACGGTGCAGGTCGTTGCCCCTGAGAGGGTTAAAACGATTACTGTACCTATCATATGTCATGATTTTTATCACAGTTTACTTTGGTCGCTGGCAAAGTTCAAAAGAATTGAACTTTAACTATGTTGTTAAAACGACGATATTCTCTTTATATATTGGGACTTCTCAAAATATGTGTCTTAAGTTTAAAAATCGTCAAATGACAGCAAATCGTAAATATAACCTTGAAAATGCCTACAACTGGATATCACTTCACAAAACATTCGGAGGGGTTAATCGTTTAAGGAGTACCACTTTTATAGAATTGTGGTGCTTCTGAGCTCCTTCTCTGCTATACTGAGAATCATAAAAAAACAAACTGAGAGTCAATGTATAATATACATGTAAAACATTGAGCTGCATAGTCCTCAAATTGGCTGGAAGAAAAAAGCAGGAAATATCATGAAGTATCACCATCACATTCGTATGACAGTTTTGCTCGATCGTTGTACAGAATTTCGCAACGCACGATGAAATGTGTAAAAGAATAATGTTATGATGGATTAGATCAATCGCAAGAAATTCTATTGTGGTGTCATAGTAACATGACGGGTAGCGCGAACACACAGACTAATATATCGAGTCGTATACTCTGTATTAAATAAACTTAATTAAATTGAAGAACCGTAATTATATACAGAATTATTATATACAGGTGCTGTTCAGGTTGCTGATAAATACAGATCAGGGTCCAAACTTCGAATGACGACGACGTATGTCAATCTCTGAGAAAACATTGTTCTCTCTCGTCTCACAGTTCTCAATAACTCAGCTGGAGTAAGGTCTAAGCCTTAACTAAGGAAAAACTCTCCTAACTATAATTCGTCTCGGTTAAGACTGCCGTAGCCTGATGCTACTTCAAATATTTCTCACTAGAGAGATCTCTACGGTGCTATATTCTGCGGATAACTAGTGGATTCCATGCCACTCTGAGAGGACCGTCTGCCCTTTCTACAGTTCTCATAGTCTTCTTTCTCGAGAATAATCCCAAGTTAACCTTTTCGATTCGAAGTGGGGGAGAAACGGGCTTCTCCCTATCCTCTTATTGAACGCTGAACCTATGACATCCTCAGGCTAGGGATGCGACATCGATGTCGATGTTTTCAAAACATCGATGTTTTTATAAAAATATCGATGTTCTAAACATCGATTTATGGAAGCCGATGTTTTTTAACATCGATATTTTGTGCTCGATGTTTTACGTTGTTTCGATTTTTTTTTAAATGAAAAAATACCATAATAAAAAAATTTAGCCACGTAGCATAACTTTCACACTCAGTAAATGTAAGTCTGAATTCTGAAAAGGACGAATACAAAAAGGGGAACGATTCCCTAGCAGATAGACAAATGGCAATCAACAGCCAATGAACCAGTCAGAGCGCTTGGAATTCTTCACACTCCAGAACCTTCCATGGGGTTGTATTTTATAAATAGTATAAACACGAGAGCGGCCATTTAAGTTTTTGTTTTGTTCTGGTTTTATATAAGTTAACGTTAATATTATTAGTATGATGCCTCCCAAAAGTACCGTTTGGAAATATTTTTGCAAAACCTCTGACAGATTGGCGAAAGGCAATATTTGCCTTAAGTCCCTCAAAGCTTCTGACAATACCACGAATTTATCTGGACATTTGAAGACAAAAAATGGCGATATTTACAACGAGTATTTTGGGTCATCAGTGAAGCCCAAGGCAAAAAGTAAACCACACAATACAGATGCTGTGACCCCCCCTCCCCCCAGATATTCCAAGATTTTGGTGACTGAAACGGAACATAGAGAAGAAACCGTAAGTTCGTATTCCACTATTCCTAGGTCCCATCGAAAAACTTTGAAATACAGTTCCACAAAAGTGATTTCTTTTAAAGATGGTGGAGATATGCACAGCAAAGTTTCTCAAGCTATTCTTTACATGATTTGTAGAGATTCTTAGCCGAATTCAATCATTGAAGACGAGGGTTTTAAACACTTGTTAAAAGTAACTATGCATTTATATACTGTTCCATCACGAAGAACAATAGATTCAATGATAGATCAGAAGTACAAAAGAGTGTTATTTATCTTAAAAGAGCGACTGAGAAATGACGTCTCAAATGTGTATCTCACAACAGATATTTGGACGGAAACTTAACGGACGAGAAGCTTTCTTGGAGTAACAGCACATTTTATCGAAAATTGGAAACACGAGTCTGTAATTCTCGGAGTTCATGAGCTACATGAAAATCACATATCTCAAAATCTGGTTTGTCATCTCACAGATACTTGGTCAGAATGAGGATTCACACCAGAGAAAGTTACAGCTGTCGTTACAGATAGAGGAAGTAACATTGTAAGTGTGGTGGAAAAAGCATTTGGGGAAAAAACAGAGTTACTGTTGTTGAGACTTTAATTTCATTAACAGAGAGCAGCACGTTTTTTAATATTTTTTGAAAATAGATATTTAGGCTAAAAGAGATGTGTCAGAACTGCTGTTAAAATTTCAGTTTCGTGGCGAAGTATAGTAAAGTTTGAGGAACAGATCCAGGAAATAAAAATCGCCAAACAGATTAGACGAGAAATCGCGCCTTGGCGTTCGTTGCATATACAGAGGCTGTTCACACATTTTTTAGACGATGTATATTGTATTCACAAAACTAAATTGCATAAAATTCTTGTGTTTTAAATGTTCTATTTGACAACCCTTATTCTGAACTATCTTTCGACACCGCAATTTCCAGGATAATAATGCCTTTTGAAGTGTCAGAAGAGGCATTCTATCCCATTCCTCCTGAACAGCTTTCCAGAGTCCTCAAAGGGTTTTGGGACGACGTTTGGATAATGCAGATTTTAAAAGTCCGAAAGCACAAAAATCCATAGGTGATACATCGGGAGATTTAGAAGGGATATCAGTGAAGGGTATGGCCTTGATACCAGTTTTTTGTTCCATTTCTTTTAGGAAATTTACAGTGGATTTTGATGTGTGACTGCTAGCTTTGTCCTGATGGAGTCTCACAGATTGATGGCACTGTAGGTAAAGCGATGGTATTTCATTCAGAAAAATTGGCGATAAAATATGTTCCTGATAGTATTTGGAGTTAATCTTGACATTTTTTCCACTCTCTTTATTTTTAACTTGCCATTATAAGAAAAACCAGCAACAATCATGAATCCCTTAGAAAAACTTTCTTTCGATTCTTTGAACCATGTACTTAATTTTTTCCCCTTTTATGATAATAAATGGCTCTTTTTTTTGTTGCAATCATTTAAATACACCCATGATTCATCTATTGTGACAATGTTTTTCCATTTTTCTTTGGATAAGTGTTTCTCATATAGAATTCTGCAGCGTGTTCTGCGTTCAGCGATATGATTTGGAATAAGACGATGCACATTGCGTTTTTTCGCTTTCTTAAGATTTAAATCAGCGTTTATCATTTTGTTTACAGTGGACACCGAGCATTTTAATGATTTTGAAACTGTCCTTTCACTAGGGGGATTTTCTTTTAACATTAAACAACGTACCTTTGCAATAGTCGAAGATGTCTGTTTTTTCCTTGGATACTTGTTTGGAATTTTTGCCCCACTTGAGGCTCCAATTTGACATTTTTTTCCTTTCTTGTTGACGATATTACCTATCGACGCTTTAGATATCACAAAACCATGACTCTCACATCGTTTTTGGATAACGGAGTATCCATATTTCTCTTCGGAAAGAGCATAAATGTAGCCTTCGAACCACTGCTTTGTTAAAAACGCCATTTTGAATAAAAACAAAACTTTCAAGCCGCATATAGATAATTTTGACGATAATTTTGACTTTAAAAACATAGTACAATTGCAATTATTTCTTTTGCAGCAAACGAATTTTTATTCCCACTTACCAAAATCGTCTAAAAAATGTGCGAACAGCCTCTGTACTCCATCTGAGTCAAGTTTGATACTGAAGACAAATTCGTTTTGATTTGGATTGCAGATACTTTCATTTCGGAATTGTTTACAATGGAAAAGTTAAGGAAACCCCGTGGTGCGTTACGCACTTCATTTTCGAGAACCCTGAAAATGCTAAAAACAGAACTTAGTAAAAAATAAATAGATAAAGGTTTTATAAAGGATACAACCACGAAGATTGATAAGCTTATGTGTGAAATTAAAAACTATGATAAAAAAAATTATTGATTTAGTTTCTAATGCTAAAGATTCTACTGAAGAATTAGTTTTTGCCGAAATGGAAGAATGCGAAAAATATTCTGATGATTACATAACAATTAAAAGTTTGGCCTCAGAGATTTTAAGTAGTGACGGATCAGTTATAAAAAATATAAACCAGAATGAGCCATTGAGTAAGGATAGTAAACCTAAGTATTATAAATATCCAAAATTGAGTATTAAGCTTTTCGATGGTTCAGTAATTAATTATCTTTCGTTTTGGTCACAATTCCAAAAAATCCACGAGGACACTGTGATGAGGATTGCGACAAATTCCAGTATCTTTTACAATCCGTGCAGCCGAATACTCGCGCCAGAGAACTTTTGGAAAGTTATCCAATTACATCTGAGAATTATCCCAAAGCCGTATCAGCGTTTCAAGAGAGATTCGGGAATCCGGAACTTTTATTAGAAGTTTATGTCAGAGAATTTTTAAAGTGAATTATTGCTAATGTTCAGTGCAATAGCAAAGACAAACTTCCACTTCCCCATTTGTTTACCAAAGTTGAAGGTTATTTAAGGTCATTGGAATCTTTGAGCTAGAAGTCTGAGAATAATTCTGCATGGTTGTACCCGATAGTAGAATCGAGCCTGCCCGAAGATATTTTAAAAACATGGCAGAGATATACTCTTTTAGGCAGTGGCCATAGTAATGACTCTAATAAATGTAATTTAGATTTGCTCATGAATTTCCTAAAGCTCGAAGTCGAAGGGGAAGAACGGCTAAAATTGGCCAGAACAGGGTTTGAGGATAACCATTTTGACCGTAACAAGGGTACCGGAAAAGAGAAATTTCATAGAAAAGAAACCAGGTTCCCTACTGCTGCAAGTCTGTTTTCAGCTAAAGAGCGAACTTGCATTTTTTGCGAGAAATCACATGAGAGCAAAGACTGTATAACAGCTAGATCACTATCTCTCCAAGAGAAAACTGAAAGGCTGAGGGAAAATAATTGCTGTTTGAAGTGCTTAAGAAAGGGTCATTGTACCAAGACATGCAAAATTTTTGTACGGTGCCATGTATGTTCTAAACTTCATATGGAACTATTTTGTCCAGAACTGGTTAAGAGAAAATCAGAGGAAGAGAATACAGCTGCTGCTGAAATTGTACAGAACACTGTAACACAAGTATCATGTTCTTGGGAAATAGCATTGATGACTGTAGAAGTAACAATTAAGGGAAATACTTCTAAGAAGGTCAGGGCTCTGTTTGACTGTGGGTCACAAAAGAGTTACATATTGAAGAGGACCGCAAAAGAGATAGGTTTAAAAACAATTTCCTCAGAAAATCTAGCTCATTGTTTGTTCGGAGGCAGCCACATAGAAACTAAGCCACACTGCAAATATAGAATAAATTTAAAACCTTCAAATGATAGAAATACAAGTTTATAATTTGATTTCCTAGGTCAAGAAGTAATTTGTGGGAACGTACCCCGTGTTCCTAAAGAAACCGTACTTAGGGAGCTGAAGAAATACAAGATCTGGCTGACCGATGTAGGCTCGGGATGCCCTGAAGTCGAGCTCTTAATTGGCAGTGACATTTATGGTAAGTTGTTAACAGGACGTGTTAAACAGTTGCAATAAGGTCTCACTGCAATAGAAACAAAACTCAGATGGACTACATGCGGAAAACTGGATTTTCCTTCTCAAACGCTTTGTACGAGTGGAACTGCTATGTTAATTAGCAATTTGGCCATGAGATATGAAAGTACCTGAGTCGTGGAAACTTGAGACCATTGGGATTTTAGATCCGGTTGAAACAGTGTCTAAACAAGAAGAAGAAGAATTAGCTCACGACCATTTCCTCAAAGATGTAACGAGAAAGGATGAAGGCCGTTATTGTGTGAGTCTCCCCTGGGTAAATGACAAAAGGGAAATTCCGTGCAATAGAAAAGTGGCTAAAAGGAGATTGATGAGCGTGACACGCAAGTTGAAGACTCTGGATAAATTGGAAGATTGCAACCAGGTATTTCAAGAATGGGAAGAGGAAGGCATCATAAGTAAAGTCCCAGATGTTGATCTAAGATTTGCGGGACATTACCTACCCCACCATACTGTAATAAAACCTCAGAGTTTGTCGACTACCATCAGACGAGTTTTCGACGCGTCGTGCAAATTGGGAAGAACGCCTTCATTAAACGACTGTCTTTTTTAAGGACCCAATTTGATTGAACAGATTCCATCCATTATATTAAGATTTAGAGAGAAGCCGGTTGCTGTCATTGCTGATATTCGTCGTGCCTTTCTTCAAATTGAGGTGAACGAACATGACCGCCAGTTTTTTGGGTTTCTGTGGTGGGAGAAGCCGGAGAAGATACAAGTATATCAGCTTAATAAAGTTATTTTCGGGGCTACATGTAGTCCATTTCTACTTGGGACAGATATCAAGTTTCATTTATCCAACGCTTCAGAAGAGCAAAACCAGATTGCTTCAAAACTCGCTAAATCCTTTTATATAGATAATTTTGTTACTTCAATAGATAACATTAGCGAGCTGAAAGAATTCGTTGTGAAATCAACAGATCTTATGGAAATAGCCAAAATGACTTTAAGAATGTGGGAATATGGCCCATTTGAAGAAAAAGAATTTTTTGATGGGGAAAACTTGTTTAAAGAAAACCAAAAAAATACCGTTCCAGTACTAGGTCTTCTGTGGGATAAAAGGGAAGATTGCTTAATGATTAATACCAAATTTGATAAGAAAATAGTAAACTTGTCGAAACGACACATTTTGTCATTGGTACAAGGAATATTCGATCCCATTGGTTTCATGGCCCCGGCGTTGTTACCCGGTAAATTAATGGTGCAAGAAGCTTGGTCCACATAAACAGATTGGGATACTCCTCTTCCCGATAAAATTCAAAGGGATTTCAAAAAATGGTACGACGAATTAAAAAAATTTATCTAGTGTGAAGATTCCAAGACGAGTAGGCTACGGTGAGAAACAAAGTTGGTCACTACACACGTTCTGTGATGCCAGTCAAAAAGCCTTTGCTACCGTTATCTTCCTTCGTTGTGAAGACTGAAAGCAAATTTCTGTGCAACTCTTAAGTGCAAAGGTCCGTCTCTCACCAAAGAAGAACGTGACTATGCCACGTCTAGAGCTTCTTGCTTGTGTTCTAGGAGCACAATTGACAGATTACATCCAGAAGTCCTTAGCTTTAAATACAGTTACAACCTGTTATTGGACTGATTCGTCGACCGTACTTGCGTGGATACGAAGAAACATTCAATGGGGTACATTTGTAGGGAATCGAATAAGAGAAATTTGTAAGCTCACCGAAGTTCATCAATGGTTTTTTATACCGGGTCATCTCAACCCAGCCGATTTACCTTCTTGTTCCCATCCTCAACAATTCGTGAAGAACAGATGGTGGGAGGGACCACATTGGTTAAGAATGTCAGAAGATGAATGGCCCAGGATAGAATCAACCCCGCAGGAGGAACATGTAAACGCCGAGACAAGAAAAACTGTGGCTACGACTTTTGATTGCAGTTACGAAACTCCTTTCATGGATTTCACAAGAATTTCACGATTTTCAAAATTCATTAATGTTATATGTTGGGTTAAAAGATTTATTTCGAAGTGAAGTACCGAACATCCCCAAAGAATTAGCTGCAACAGAAAAGGAAGAAGCAGAGAATTTTCTCTGGCTAACGATTCAGAGAGAAAATGTTGGGGACGTAAAAGATTCTGTGAAAGGACTACTTGTTGTTACGGACCAAAATAACATCATTCTTGTCAAGACAAAAATTTTGGATCGAGAAGATGAGTTCAATTTTCGTTATCCTATATTGTTACCCTCCAAACATCATGTTGGCTCGTGTTTGATACAAGATTGTCATCTAAAGAATTGTCACGCTGGACACCCAGATTATAAGATCCTTGTTGAGGGTGAAATTTTGGATCATATCTTCGAAACGAAACATCAGGAGTGTGCTATCGAAGTGCGTCAAATGTAAAAGATTTTCTTCGAAAGCCAATGAAACTCCTCCCATTCATCTCCCATTAGACAGAGTCAGAGACTCAATAACTTTTGAAGTTGTGGGTATAGATCTTTGCGGATCGCTCTTTCTTAAAGGAAAAACCAAAGCTTGGATTGTACTTTTCACATGTGCCGTCTACAGGGCGATACATTTAGAATTGGTGACAAGTCTATCGACAGTAGCCTCTATCCAGTCTTTAAGAAGATTTATATTGAGGAGAGGAAGACCCATCACCATATACACGGATAACGGAACTAATTTTACAGGTACTAGCAATATCTTGAAGAATCTACATTGGCGGAAAATAGAAACTTCTGAAGATCTTGTACCACTGAAGTCGAAATTTATACCACCAACAGCGGCATGGTGGGGCGGCTGGTGGGAGCGTCTGATTCGATCCATCAAAGCACTTTTAATCAGAATTTTAGGTCGCTCATCTGTCAATTTCGAAGAGTTGGCAACAATTTTGTGTGACGTAGAAGCTGCAGTGAACAGCAGGCCACTGACTTGTGTCACTGACAAAAGTGATGACTTTGTGCCTCCAACCCCCGCGATGTTTATCCAAGACATAACTGAAGTGGGAGTACCTGGTCTAGACAAAATTGATTCTAGTAAACTTCAAGCAAGGTACAAAATCTGCCAGACCCTACGACAGGAACTTCGAAGCCGTTTCAGGAAGGAGTATCTGTCTGAGCTAGTTCAGAAGGCAAATGAATTAGGACAGGCTATACAGACGGGCGACATCGTTTTGGTCGAAAGTATTAACCGGAAAAGAGTTACTTGGCCTTTAGGACGAGTGATGAAACTTTTGCCCAGCCGTGACCGACATGCTCGTGTGGCCGAGGTTAAGACTGCTTCGGGGACTTTAATCCGTCCACTTCGTAAACTTTATCCTCTTGAAATTTCAAACCAAGAGGACCCTATTCTGCAAGCCGTGACTGAAGTGAGAACCAGAAGTGGTAGACTGGTCAAACCTCCCAATGAAGGACAAGCTCACAGTTGAACATTCTTGTTTGATTTCAGCACTTGCAGAAATCAAAGGGAGTGTGTTGAGACTTTAATTTTATTAACAGAGAGCAGCACGTTTTCTTTATTTTATTTTATTTTGAGAATATCTACTTTTTAGATGGTAACTTTTTTTTGGAAGATATCTACCATTTCGTTGATATAGTAGTTGTTAGAATTTTGGCGTGTGATATGTGAGTTTTCTGTGAATAAAATTCTTCTAAGTTATTTACGGATGAAAATGTATTTTATTTTCTGTGTTGCTGAAGTTCTTAAGTACAAAGAGTATTATTTTTTTAGAAGATGGAATGCATTAAAACACAGAAGTTATTTCGCTTTTGACTCAAGGTAAAAATTTTTGATTCATTTTATTCTAAAGGAATGGCTGATTTCTCGAACCGGGTGTTGAATTCTCAACGGTGTTGAGTAGATTTAGACACACTAACTTTCTTTTATGTTTTGGTTTAATAACAACTGTTTTGCCCACTTTCTACACTTAATGGCACAAAAATCATATGAATCCCTACCAGACGCTGTTTCATTTATAGATAGAGTGAAGAAAAAAGCAGAACTTATGCTAATTCAGAGCGTATCGGCAAGGTTGAATTCCACGAGCTGAACCTTGGACTTGTGGAATATATACCTTATACTCTATTGATTTGAAACCAAATGTGGCCGAACTTGCAGTTTGCTTCAAAGCTCCTGTTTTTAAACTAAAAGACAACCCACTCACATTTTACTCTGATGATTATAATTACAAGAATTCTACATCGGTTAAAGTTGCAATTAAGTATTTGTCAGTAATGGCGACATCCGTCCCATTAGCGAGAGGTTTTTTCCCTAGTTGGTGGGATAGTTAGTGAAAAAAAAGAAGTCGACTTAAGGGGGAAAAGTTAACAAACTTCTTTTTTTTTAAACTGTAAATAATAAATATAGGGAATATAATAATTATATGCCCCAATAATTGCAATTTACACTAAAGAAAAAATAAGCTTGTTCAGTTTTCTCCCATACCCTGGTTTTGCATCAGTACTTCAAATTGGTGTAAATATATGTAATTTTCTTTTGTATTATTTAATTTGAAAATAAAATATGTTAATAAATTGCTCTTATTATTTTTTTATATTAAACTCTGTTGAACCAAACTCAAAATTCTTTTAAATGGTTTTACCTTATACTCTATTGATATGAAACCAATCCTTTTGTCTTGTGACCTCAGAATTTTTTTTTTACTAAATTATTTAAGCCTCTTGGAAGTAAATTGTTCTCCAACTTGTAAATAAATATGAAAATAATTTTTCACATTCAACCAATTTAAATTAGAAAACATCACGGATTTTTCTTTATGGCTTTCGTCGTATCAATGGTTTTTCGTAGAAATAATTTCTTTCTCAATTTTCTAGTAAAAGTAATAAAATCCATCATGGAAAGTCTGTGATATGCGCTGACTCTAGCAACCAAGTTTTTTCATCTGTGTCAGCCCAATCAGAGAGTAAAATTAAATCCCCCCCCCCCCCACGACTAACCGAAGTAACATTAATGTTAGAGGTTACTAAACCAGTTTTAAGAAATGGATGTTCTAAAACATCGATGTTTAAAAACATCGATGTTTTGTTGTTGATGTCGCATCCCTACCTCAGGCCAGGGGAATTGTCTTTCGCCCTTGGCACATATGGCGTTAATTTGCGACAACCCCGTTATGTTCCGCTTGTAAAGCAAGCAGTCGGTTTCTTAAGGGTGCTATGTACTAAGAAAAAAATCTCATTTCCTTTTTCCACTTCTTCCCGACTCTTGTGGTGGGAGGAGTCCAGTTGACAGTTCGAGAATTCACCCCCCCCTTAGGATTGATATTTTGAGAGGTTGTAACGACTCTCTTTCTATAGGGGGTTAAGTGCTGCTCCCCTTTCCAAATAAACCCCGAAGCGAAATCGCAAACTGTGTTCTGTAGCTGGTTGTAGCGGGAGAAAATTCAATTCAAAACGCTCCGAGGCTTATGATTTTGCCATCAGTTGACTCACGGCTACGATCGGTCCCGCCATAAGCATAAAAGTAAAATTAAAACCGACTTTCACAAAATCACCGAGAAATAAAACAAAGCAAAAAATACAAAATATAAATTTCACTGAAAGAAAATTCTGATTTTGTGTCCTGAAACAATGTTGCTAATTATCCTTATCTACAGAGAAAGTTAGTAATTTGAAACTATATATTAATATGAGTTCATTACAGACAATAGTAAATTAAGGATTTTAATACTGAAAAAATTGGCATTTGCAAGTGAAAATGAAATTTGGTTTAAAAGAAATAATCTCAGAAAACTTTGAATCTTCAAGGAATTGCTCAGAGGATTCCGATAAATTAAAGATATCTGCAATATAGCACGTCGGGGAGATATTGCAGATATCTTTAATTGTAATTTCGATCTAATCATTTGGAAATCACCAGTCATTTGCTGCTAATAAGTATCTTTGTGGCTGCACAACAAAAGAAATCGGAAGACCCTGTGGAATCCCTTTTTGCCATCGGCTAGTGCAATTTTCGGGGACTCTGTTATCCTTTCTCCGTTTGTACCTCGATTTCATGGTTGCAAGAGAACGGTCCGTCCCCGAAAGGGAACCGTTAGTCTTGTTAGGCATCGCCTTTGTAGCGCACGCCTATTCTCCCGTGCTCGTGTTGGGTCCTTCGTTTGAACAACTTCGACACCAGGCGTGCTATTGTTGACCAGGGAGCGGATCTGTTACAGTTTATAAAACGTTTCAAGGAAACATACACATTTTTTTTCAAGTTTCGTGTTCTGTAACGTCTTTTTATATTTAGAACGTGTAGTCACGGTTCGCGCACACAATAAGCAATGAATTAACATACTATGACGACTATGTAAATTAAAAAGTCGCATACTAAATTTCCTGAGGCTATCTTCGTTTGAGGCTTGGAGCTTTTACAGACAAATGCGTAGGCAAGATAGATCAAATTGAACATTTTGAACCTAAAATAATTTCCAGAGTAATTTTTTTCTAAATTTGTCATCATTACAAAATTACCATAATTTAATTTCTTTTATTTATGTATTTTTTATTGATAAGTATTGCGGAAGATTTGAACAAAACCTTACACACGGTTTTCCTTTAGTTGACAACCTATTTCCAAATTATGAAAATTGCACGCTTTCAATATGGATGTTGTAATAACCCAAACTGGGGTTATTAGACTGTGATCGTATACGCACAATTAATGTCGCGTTGCGACCAAATCTGTTCAACACACCACTAAGAAAAATGGGAACAACTCTCAAAGAATACTCTCTATTTATACATATATATAGTTCATTTACATATATAAATATCTACACATACATTAATTAGCATCTGGCCAAATTCATAGTCTTAGTCAAACACAGTATTGATCTATATATATTCAATCGCAATTATAGTGCATATTATTAGTATACAGTATCAATGCCGACCCTTGGTCAAGTGGAGAGTATGTAATAAGCAAAGGGATGTGATAAGAATATATATTTAATATCAATACTCATCCATGGCTGCCGGTACTGTCGCTTACTATCTCATTTCGCCACTGGAACACAAATAGTCAGAGTAATGTTCGTAGGTTACGGTGCACCACAGTTCTATTAAAGGAGTTCTGGATCTCGAAATGGAAAGAGTCTACGGTGTCATAGGTCGATGATCACTCAAGAAAACAGCTCGGATGCTCTATGTCGATCTGCGGGTCTATCAGCAGCGGTCGTCGGTCGAAGACACGTTCACCTCGGCGCCTCGAAGTAAGTTCGTTCAGTCACTAGGTCAATTGGCTCCACACTTGTAGATTCTTTCATCGATGGGCACTTTGTCGACTCACTTTACGCTCGTTCATGGGGAGGTTATGCGGAGGTAATTTCATTCAATTGTTTCCATTTCTTTGGCATCAAGTCGACTTCGTCGTAATCTGCGAGCCTTCGCTGGGCATTCAATCTTTTCGTAGTTTGTTTTAGGATGCTCGTCAGCCCTGTAGTATCTTAGATTCTTTCTTTCATTTTTTTAGTAAAGGGGCTCTCTCTAAAATGCTTCACACCATGTATCTATATTTCTTTTCTTTTTTTGTGATTGGTTCTTGCCTTCTTGGCTTCCTATTCGCTCGCCCCACCTCTTAATTGGGCTAGGGAACGAGCCACCTTGTTCATCGGTTGGTTCATGTTTTATGTTTTTACTCGCATTGGCTGCTTCTTAAATGTTTCTTGCATTCTAATTATTTTGGACGCCTCTCCTTGTCTGGGAAACTTCTCAACCCCCATGCATCTGCTTCTTAATCTTTGACCTCCGATTTATTGCTGCTGTCTTTTTATTTTTATGTTTTTATGGCCCGTGTTATTCAACGCGGAGCCAAGCCTCACTCATTGATGCCGTAAAGCGTCGAAGCCATAAATCGGTTGTCAACTTAGGCTGGGTAGTTCTCCTATCATTTCAGATCACCGCACATTCACATCCAGCTTATTACAGATGTAAATAATAAAATACCTTTTATAACCATTGCAAAAGCTTTTCCCCATATTCAAAACGCCTACTCTACATTTTCCAACAAATTGTGGTAGAAACAAATAGCATTACTCATAGAAATGTAGAATGATTCTACATCTGGAAGAAAAGTTTTGAACAAACGTTTTACAAAATCAAGAAAAAAAAATTTTTGTTCACTCCACAACAAAGCTTATGAGGCTGCCTAGAGCGACATGAAAATCTTTGAATTATTAATTAGTTGTGCCATAACTGCTTCACGCCCTGATGAAAGAATTCGAGTAAAAATTCCAATGGCCTGCGAATCTAACAAGAGTAGTATCTAAAGAACGCAAGAGCATCGAATGTTTGTAAGTAAGTTTGACTGAAGTAGACTCGAAAATATCGAGTAAATGCAGGAAGCTCAATAAATGATGTCAAGTCCAGAAGATCTTCAATCCGTATTTTGTCCTTCACGGTATTTTTTAAGGAGGTTGAGCTCATCCACGTAAATGTGCTAGAAATTCACGACCTTTGTATTCGTAAACACACGCACTTTTTCAGAAAATCCAAGACAAATGGGGACACAAACTCAAATTTACCTAACAGAACTATAAATTTGGGTTTTCTTAATTGAAAGCAGGCTTTGGTGGCATGGTATCCAAGGCTTCTGTAGTTCTTTTTCTCCATTTATATCTCCGTTCTGTGTATCCAAAATATTTCTTTGTAATAAGATATGGAGATATGATTAAATTAGGGTTGGCTAAATACTTCATTGGGGTATCACGCTCCGCACTAAAAATATTTATATTATATGAAGATATCTGACCTTTTTTAAAGCCCAAATATCTTCAAAATATCTTCGGATGCTTTGAAGACATATGGCTTTGAAATTTGTAACAAAAAATTCCTCACTTTCGGTGTGCATTCTAGAGAGATCTTCTTAATACAAAATTAGTAAATTAGTGATATATACAGTGAAACTTCTCTATGTCGGCCAGTCAAGGTTCAGAAAATATGGCCGTTTTGAGGGGCGGCCTTCAGAAAGAGGTTTCCTTCCATAATATTGGCTCCGCAGGGTCTTTAATCGGTTCTGAATAAAATATGGCCGTTAATAGTGGTGGCCGTTTAGAGGGGTGGCCGGCTAGAGAAGTTTCACTGTATTTTGATAAAACTAATTGTAGAACCTTATAGAAACTATTCAAAGTAAATAAATGAACAGGGTTTTATTTAGTCCAGAGCAAAGCACAGTTTAAGAATACATTTGACTGTGGTTGAAATTCAACCTCACTGCATTTGGTTGTGCCCCACATGTGATAACCATACAACCATACTCTCGCTTCCTCAAAGCTTTTAAAACAACCATATCCTGAATTTCATCAAATAATCACTTAAAAAAATTATCGTGATACACACCTTACAAAATATTTTTTTTAATTTAAAGTTTAGATATTTTAATTAGAAATCTAAATTAATTTTACCTCATGTAGTGAGAGTATTTAACTGTACATACTAAGTATTTGAAATTCGAAATTCAAAATTCAAAGGTATGTATTCAGTCGTTTAGATTGTTTGAGCTATCGTACCTGCACAATGACAAATTTCTGCATCGTAGTTCAAATTTTTTCTGTACTATTTGTAATTTCTAGAATAAAGGAAAGAAAATATCTCTTTTTATAAAATGTTTGTTTCCAAATAATTTTAATGGAAAAAATACTATTGGTTCAAACAACGACAAAAATAATTAATTCTTAAAGGACATAAAATTTAAAGCGCTTTAATAACGCTCACCGTGTCTGAGCTGTTTATTAGAAATCTACCTCACAGTCTTTATGAAAGTTTTCTTACAGTTCATCAAGATGATGATCTAAATTCATTATACGTTTATACAAAGGGACGTTTCGTTAATTTTATATTTTATGCTGGGAAATTTCTAAACCCTGTACACCTATTCAAACGAATAAAAGTTATTCGGAATTCAAATTGATTTTCATATGTAGTGGAATTAGCTGAACCATTACGTTAATATTGTAACCTGAGAATTTTAAATCCCCTTTCAACATCATTGTGCAACTATGAATTCTAAAGAATTTAAAACAGATGTAAACATCGTTGAATCTTTTATGAACGAAGTTAGCTTCTTGTTAAATAATTTAATCATTATTTGATTTTAGAGTTCCGTTGAAGCAGGATACAAAATCGGATTTCGTTTCCTGTTTGCTGCACCCTTCAGCAAAATTACTACATTATAAAAGAGTTTTCTCAATTTGCATGGCACTGTTTGATCTTAAAGTTATTAACTTTCTCTGCAAACACTTTATTAGTTTCTTATTTTGTGACTATACTGTTAAACAAAATTATCAACATAATTATCAAACTAACAGGTAAATTCTGCATTAGATTAAATTCGCAACTTTTAAAGTATTTTCTCCCTTTCAAAAACCAGTGATTGCAAACTGTCTTTATTAAAATTAGTATACATAGAAAAAATAATTTCCAAGACTGTTTGAAAACAGTCATCCATGAATTCATATCCGTTTACATTGGCGATGTAATTAGTATCCATATTTACTAATCAATGTTTTTTACTCTCGTATATGAAGATATTTACTCAGACTGTCTACAATATGTTCAAACAGTTTAAATGCCTGGCAGGTATGTAAATCCCTTCCATGATAAAAAAAACCTTCGGAGAACTTAAAAAAGAGTAGTTTTCCATTCAGTCCACAATAGAAATATATATGTAGCAAGTTTATCTTTAAAGAAATAAAAATAGAGTTGTAACGTTTATTGATTTAACTTGTAAGTACCATAAAAAGATTTTAAAATTATTTATTATCACTACTGGACGTAAATCTATAGATCATGCTTAAAAAAATTAAATTAAATTATTTATTAATGGTTTTCTACTTTTTAGGTTTAGTATTACTAGGGAAATTCTTAGTGACAGCTTGGAGACATGTCCTAAGATATTGCAGAAGTGATGGGTTTAAAGCATTATAATGTCTTTGCCTTATCTTTACCAAGTGATTATTTTTTATGCTCAGAATCTAAACCAAGTATGCACTAACAAGATGCAAAATGAATGCCAAGGAGGCGGAGCTAAAATAAAAAATATACAACTCCACCGTTCAGGTAGCCTTGAACCTAGGCGTAGGCCTGGTTATGGGTTCCTCAGCAAGGCATAACAGATTAGTATGGAGGGAAAGGAATTTCTGTCAATTTTTACTGGTGACAGACAAAGGGCAGTCAACCAAACATTCTTCGGAAAGAACCATCGTCTGTCACGAATTTTGGTCCAAAATTTACAGATCAAGAAGGTTACAGATGGTTACAAATGAAAATGGTCAGCCAAGGAAGGGCTCAGGTCGTTAGTACCGGAGACGCAATGAGTTGCGAACTACTTTAATAAACGCTTTAATTCTTGGAGTGTTCACGCTATATCGCTGAACATGTCCTCGATACTCCTCGTTTTTTTCCGGATGTTCCAACGATTCACACTTTCTTTCATGACGTTCTCCATGAATTAATCTCCATGAAGTGCTCTGCAGCATCTCACTCAATCAACCGTGTTTTTGCTTGATAAATAATATCATGCTTCCAATATACAAACACTATTCTCACCAGAAAGCTATATTTCAGGACTTCAAGAAGAGTAGTGGTAACTACAGTACATGGGCCGGGCCCTCCACTGTAGGATGATATAGCAATGCATAAAACTTCAGTGATCAGTAAAAAACAAAAGTAGGAAGGAAAATAGAAAATGGGGAAAACAAAAAACTTCGACAGTTCAAGTAAAAGTAAAACATGTGGAAAAATTTTAAATTAAGACGGAGCGAAGCTCCAAGCAAGAACTTGGTCACGTGGACCAAAGGAAAAAGACTAGAATTAAAGAGGGAAGTTGGGGAAGGGAAACTGATCAGATCCTGATGCGGTTTCAGGAATGAATCACAAAGCGAGATGACGAACAATGAATAGGACAAATCCAGATAGCTATATATTAAATAGTGTTTATTTATAGAACCCACGTTCCAAACAGGTGGATCGCGACACTTAAGGAGGTCTCCGTAGTTATTTTTAATATGTTCTCTTTATTAAGATAAAAATGCCTCAATGCCTTTTAAGTGAATGTAATTGTGATTCAGAGTTTAAGTGGCTGTTAGAAGTGAAGAATCATGATTCGAAAACGGTTTGGAAACATTGCTATAGTGCATCACCCTTGTGATTCATTAAACTTTGATTTGCATA
This sequence comes from Dolomedes plantarius, assembly GCA_907164885.2. Lineage (NCBI taxonomy): Eukaryota > Metazoa > Arthropoda > Arachnida > Araneae > Dolomedidae > Dolomedes > Dolomedes plantarius. The sequence goes on along the minus strand of OU015493.1, from coordinate 117,094,921 downwards.
AGACGTTTTCTTCTTCTGTTTCCTGCTAGGCTATAAATTATGGATGATTTATTTTATGTTACTTATCGGTGTAAGAATTTGCATAATTTCGTTAAAACCATGTGCTCCCCTAATTGTTTTGAGCAGTGTATATGATGAGCAAAGTGAGTTTAGAAGAAGTGAAGTTGAAGGTTCCCCGCACCCCTGAGTTTAAGAGAGAGGATTGAGATATTTGTCGGGTGGAGCCAAAGGTTCCCCGCACCCCTGAGTTTTGATTTCGTTTGTTTGAGTTGAAAGTGCCCCACATCAATCAGGGTACTGATAAAAGGAACTGAGGAGCTACTGTTGCATCACGATGAGGAAGTACAGCGTACCAGAATTCTAATTGAAACAAGCTAATCGAGTTGAAACAGTACAGACGCCCCGCCATACGACTTGAAGGGTTCCCCAGCTTGAAGCAAGAAGTCACTGCCCCATGCCAAGGAGGGATTCGACCCACGGACCCTAGCCTTTCAAGAACAGGACTTTCAAGAACAGAAACCTAGTTTGTGTTCTTGAAAGTTTGTGGTCATAGGTGGGAACGTTTGCAGTGGGCAACGTCAACATGTCCACTAGACGCGTGATCCATGGAGGGCTCTTCTCTTTACGGATGAGTCCAGGTTAGCCTCCAAAGTGATAGTAGGCGTATTTTGATTTGGAGAGAACCTGGAACTTGTTTTCATCCAACACACATCCGTGAAAGAAATGCATACGGATCAGGCAATTTCTGTGTTTGGGGTGGTATCTCTTTGGGTGGACGCACAGACCTCCATGTCGTTCCCAGTGGAAATGTGAATGCTCACACCTATAGAGATGACATCCTTGATGCTTATGTGCACCCTTATGCCGGACAATAAGTGGTGTCTTCGTGTTACAGGACGATAACGCGAGGCCGCATAGGATCGTGGATGTTTATCTTGAGCAGGAAACAATTCAGCGCATGGAGTGGCTAGCTTGATCACCGGACCTGAATCCTATCGAGCATGTTTAGGACGCTTTAAGACGACGTATAGCTGCTCTCAATCCTCCTCCTAGGACCCTAGCCACGCTTTCAACTGCTTTGCAAGAGAAATGGCTCTCACTTCCTACCGAAGTCATAGACCGCATAATTTACAGCATCAGACATGGCTGTATGTGCTGTATTGCTTCTCTGGGGGATCATACGCCATATTAAAGGTACTTTTCCTATACCAAACTGACACATCCGATTTGTTCATTGTATACATATGCTAGTTTCTATAACACCATAATTGTCTGCTGATTTCATTTTATGCTATTTTATACCTACCTATGTGTTGTATGATGTGTATAAGTTTCATGAAATTCTACTCGTAACTTTTTGAGTAATCGCTACTTTTGTGACTTTTTCTTAAATTTTGTTAACCAGTGTATATCCTGGACCATGTTTTGAAAAAGCCACTACTGCCACCAAATATCACATCTTCCAGGAGGTTCCCATGTACAAGAAAGATAGAAAGGAGGATCCACCAATGTGTTCTGTTTAATTTTATCAATATCTGAAAATATGTATAGAAAAGAGATTACTAGATGAGGAAGAAGCTGATATACCTAAATGGGCAAGAGGGCTAGATCCAAAACAGTGGCCAGAAGAATTTCAAAATCATTTGACTTTTGGGGAGGCAGAAATAAGAAATTTATCAAGAAGACTTCGTTTGAATGAAAGGGGGATGATACAATGTTTCCGTGAATAAAGAGGAAAAAATTTTTCCTGAAGAATTATTTCAATTAATACACCATCTCGATATAATTCCGATATCTTCAAGTGAATGTGAAAGGGTTTTTCACATATGAACCATATTGTAACCTCTTTCAACTTCATTGTTGACTAAAACTACATCGGCAGGTATGTTCATCAAAATTTTTGGGCTTCCTCTAGGTCTGTTCAATCCAACAAAATGTGCAGAATTTTGGTTGCTTTTTGGACATCATTCAGAAATAGACGCAAATAGCAAAGAAAGAAATCGAGACATTGAACCTCCTGAAGGCATGAGTCAGATTTGGAGTTTATTATACATAGTTTTTACAAAAAAATTTAATATTCACATAATTAATCACTTTAAAATGTTGTTTAGTTTTTTTGGAATCAATAAATGGGATTATAATTAACAAATTTATTATTTTATTTTATGAAATTTCTCCAATAAGTTCCAAAATGAAAAAATTAGCTTTAACATCTTGCTAAAACAAAAATTTCTTTTGAAGTTGTAAACACTGTACTAAATATACATACCTTTATTTGAGAAAATACAGTATACCCACCTATTTTTTTAGGAAAAAAGCACTGTGTGTGTATGTATATATATATATATAATAAAAACAAAAGTAAATAATAGATCAAAATTAACTAATAAATAAGCAAATTCCACGTTCAAGTGCTGCCATCTATCCATTAAAATATTATAAACATTATTTAAATTACACAAATAATATTGTATCAATGAAAATCTCAATATGTGTGCTAAAATGCAATTATAAGTATCCACATTATAAATATCTTCACAGCTTTAAGCATTAATGAGCTGACTTTAGAAATCTAATGTAGTTTGCTGCATTTGTATGAAGTGTTTTTAATTACCTTTAATATAGCATTAAAAAAATTAGGTGAGTTATAGGAATTCTCAGTGAAATGCAAAAAATTTTCAAACGACAATATATCATAAGCACTAATGATCAGTGTATTTATTCTTGTAATAAAATTAATAACGTTGTTTCAAAAGATTTTAAAGTGTAAACTTGAATTTCAGGAATGAATTTTAATATCATCGAAACAAAAATTATTTCTTCTACCAGAAACATTAGTAATCATTTTATTTTAATCAATACTGATATTATTGCCTTGAAAATGAGCTATAATAACAGTAATGTTCGTTTAAAATTAAAGTTAAATAAGTTAAATAATTCCGGATAAAAACTGACAGTGGTTTAAAATTAGATCATCAACAAAGCGAAAAAAATTATTATTCTGATTATTACAATGATTCAACTCATGAACATGAAGATAGATATTATCTGCTAACTTAGCTTATGCTCACGATTCATCGTTAATATACCTCTTTAACTGTGTAGATGTGATTTCATTGTGAGCAGATGCTGATGTATCAGACAATCCAGAACACAAAAGTCGTGTTATAATTCTTGATCCTCAGTGAATAAAAATTACGTGATGGCTGAACGAACCAATCTTTTAAGAGGCCTTCCTCAATTCTTATGGCCATGTTTAGCACCTGATGCGAAATCTTCAACGTGCAGTCAGCGTGATTTTCACAGACAGTTTTGAACTGTTCTATTTCAACTAGAACGGAGTCACAGATCGGAGGAATTGAAAAGATAGTCAAGGATCTGTCACCCACGTTTTTACAATAGTTTTACTACAACACTAGCCGTAAAACTGCGAGAGTTATCATTAACAAAGTCGGTTGTTTTTTCAGAAGGTAGGTCTTGTAATAAACGGGGTGTGAATACGCGAAATCTAAATTGGTAGGACCACACAGCCGGTATTGTGAGCAGAATTTATGACGCCTCATGGCGCCTGTGAGCAGAGCGTCGGCAGTGCACAATATCACGGGCAATAAAACCATAAAATAAGTAAGAGGACAGCAGCCATAAATCGAAGATCAAAGATTAGGAAACTAGTGCATGAGGGGTTGAGAAATTTCCCAGACGAGGAGAGGCGCCCAACATAATTAAAAATGCAAATCATAAAACATGAACCAACCTATGAACTAAGTGGCTCAGCCCTCAACACAATCAAGAGGCGGGGCGAGCAAATAGGAAGCCAAAAAGGCAAGAACCAATCACAAAAAAAGAAAAGAAATATATATACATGGTGTGAAGCATTTTTAAGGGAGAGCCCCATGACTTAAACAAAATGAACAAAAAATAACGGAGCCACCGCTTGGCCAACGAAATTACGAACAACAGAATATCGCATGCGAGAGTGAGCCATACGAAAGGAAGAAAAAGAGACGAAGTAAGCTGCTGCGTGAACGAGAAGCATCCAGAGGCAACGCTATTGATGAATCCACGAGAGTACATAAAGAAATATAACGCAAATATATATAACTACGGCGTGACGATGAAAGTATTCTGAAATAAGGTTACCAACGAGTAAACACTACCGGAGCGAGATTTGATACAAGGTGCTATGATGAATACGTCGATGACCAACATCCAGTGCTGACTAACCCGTGAAGCAACCTAAGAGAACCATCGCAACCCAGTGTTCGAGATCCATCCTGAGTTATCATCGATCATTGACTTTTTAGTATCGATATAGAATTCTTTCGACGAACTTAGTGAACAGTGACTTTTAAGCATTACCGAATTTAGGTGTGCTAGTGGTGCAACGTGAGTACGCGACAGTGCCGACAACCAATGTGTGAGCAGCGAACTGTAATTGCCCGCATCGATCTGTTCAGACGTACCTAGTGTACCCGGACTATCAAGTATTACCAAACCTTATGTGCGCTAGTGGTGTAGTGAGACTAAGCAACAGTGCCAGCAACCCACGGGTGAGCATTTAATTAATTATATCTATTTCACATCCCGTTATTACATTATCGCCTCTTAACCCACAAGGGTCGGCTTGCTTTATTTGTGAAGATGAAATGTTTATAAATATAATTGAATATATCATATTGGATGATTCTGTATTTAGCACGATGCTGTATAATGAATCTGTAAATACATG